>CM028378.1:116169036-116281352 GCA_013146195.2 Codonopsis lanceolata
CAACAAATTTCTAATAGTGCCCGTCTGGCTGAATCACCAAAGTGGCAGAGATGATAACCCTCATTGAGCAATGATTCAGGCCGGTTAATAGTTTCCGGTCAAAATTTATGTGTTAGATGCTTTTCGAGGATGACACACGTGATGATGAAATCCTTTCCTCAATTCTTTAATGGATATTAAAATTCTCTTTGGAACATTCGATCCATCTTGCCTTAAAGCCCTTGATTCATAACATATCTATTGTTGCCGTTGAACCCACGCCGATATGGAAAAGTTGCTCTTATTACGCTACTGCCTTCGATTCAGTTTCGCTTCTAATACTTCTAGTTCAATATGGCTGTTTGTTAAATCTTCTTTACATGTAATTTAATTAATGATTCGCCAAATAGTTACTTGCGATTCAAAGACTACACTTGGCCTTCGATGCTTACATGTGTTTATGCTAAATGCAACATAGATGAAAGGAGGGCTCTTTGGGATGATCTTATCTTTTATAAATGATTTGGCCGCTCAAACCCCGTGGATTGTGAGGGGATTATCATTCTCGCATCCAAATGAAAAATCGTGGTGTGGGCTGACCGAAAAGGAGCCCTTGATTTTCACGCTTGTCCGGGTCGGGTCACGCCTCCGATTTGGGTTACCGGCAAGTGATTTTACGTGGTGGAACAAAAGGGAAGGAAACGCTACAATTCAGCGATTGCGATATGTAATGCGTTGGTTGGATAACCGTCAGTTCCGACTCATTCTCCTCACTACTATCTCTAGTCCTTTCTCGCTCATGGTCCTTTTTCTCAATGTTTGGACCAGCCATGTTTCCTTTAAAGCCACCGCTTCAAATGCTTGACCGGATTTGATAATCTCACGCCAATGGTTCGATTTTTCATGTTTAAAATGTCAAAGCCGCCTTAAAATTGGAACACATCGCCTTCTAATATTTTCAACGAATGTTAAATTGGTGAAGAGGAAGTAGCGAAAAGGAATTATTTTTGAGATTAATGCCTCTCCGTCAAATCGGGAAGCTCTAATGCATGCTCAGAGCCACTCTTGAACACATCTTACTCGGGAAGAAAAATATTGGCGAAAAAATCAAGGATCAAATGGTTCAAAGAGGGCAATGGCAATACCAAGATTTTTCATGCATCGGTGAAGGACAAAGGCACCTTCATATTCATTCCATTGATGACTTGGCGGTAATCATCTTGATTACGATCAAAGTATTCGGCAGGCGGGCATTAATTATTTTCAGAGGAGCAACTCGATGCGAAAGCGATCCATAATCAGGACATCAATCTAGATGTCATTCCTCGTCTTGTTCGGGAAGAATGGAATAATCGACTTATTTCTCCTCCTTCGCCTTGGACATTAAGAAAGTTTGTTTTTACCCTAAATGGAGATAGTCTGCCCTATGGCTTTACGGGTAATTTTCTCCTTTTGTTGGATTTATTGAAAAGGATTTTGTGAGGCTATTTTAGAGTTTTTTTCTGGGCTTTTTCTCTCCTTGGCAGCTTGGTCCAAAGACTCTTATTGTTGCTATTCCCAAAGTGGAAAAAAGTCTCTACTTTCAAGGACCTTCGCCCATCGGTCTCGCAATTTCGTAGCAAAGTAATCTCTAAAATTATCTCTACTCGCCCGACCACTATTCTTCCCCATCTAATCTCGAAAATCAAAGTGCTTTCGTTAAAGGCGGACTATTAGGATAACATCCTATTGGCTCGAGGAGTTGATGTGTTTCTTGGGGAAAAAGGTTTCGGGCTCAAATGTTGTTCTTAAACTTGACATGGCAAAAGCCTTTGTGAGTTTATTCCACTTCCAGGGTGTTTCTTATATACGTCATGCGCGCGTTTGGGCTTCCACGAATTTTTATAGATCTTATCAATGGCGCCTTATTTCGACTGCTATTGGTTTTCGGTTCTTATCAATGGAACCAGGCAGGCTATTTTTCTTCAGTAGAGGTCTTCTAAGGCGAGATCCCCTATCCCCCAGATTTGTTTATTATTGCGGCGATTATTTTAGCGAAGCCTTAATCGTATTCGGCAACAAGTTTCTTATTCGATCTACTCCTCTGTTAGTGGCCCTATTATCTCTCATCTCGCTTTGCGAGATGATGTAATTATTTTTGCAATGGGAGTAAAAATTCTATTCAGATTCACAAGGAAGTTATAAAAATTATGAAGATATCTCGAGATTGGTCAAGGTTAATGTCAATAAAAGTTCTTTTTATGTGGCTTCCGATCGATTCAAACCAGAATCGCGAATCTATCTTCTTCCTTGGGCTTTAGTCTTTGGGACTCTTCCAATTATTTACCTTGGTTGTCCCTTTACTTTGGTCGAAAAGAAACGTCAATATTTTGACAAGCTTCTCCTTAATCTGCGAGCAGAATCACGGCTTGGAATGGTGCTTTTCGAATCTTTGCCTTGGGCGTGTTACTCTAATCAATCATGTTCTTCATTCCATGTCAAGTTATCAAATGGTTTGCCATTGATCCTCCGACTTGATTATCTTGTTAATTGATAAGATGTGCTCTAATTTTTTCTCGAGGCAGCATTTGGAAGGTAGAAATAAAACTCATTTGGATTGCTTGGAACACATGTTGCGGACCAGCAGGATGAAGGAGGGTGGGTATTCACGGTATGTCCAATATTGCTAAAGCTTTGGAGTTAAGCTTTGGTGGCGTTCGTTCCACCTCAAACCTTTGGTCCTCTTTCTTAACTTGACCCGATCTTGCAGTAATACTCACCCTTCTCAGCTGTTTACGGTGGCTCACATAGCATGATTAAGGCTCGTAACATAAGAGCCTCATATTTTTGGGTTATTGGAGAAGGTCAATGTTCTCCTTGGTTCGATAAATGGATTTTTGATACTATTTTGGACAAGCCTCCTGATCCTTCCAACAATTCAGTACGGGAGCTGCTTCTTGATTCAGAAAATTCCCAACGTGATTGGTCTCGGTTGCCCCATGCCGCAAAGCTCATATTAAGTCCCGGCTTATTTCTCTTCACAACGAAGATCGGCTGTATGGGTCGCTTCCACATCGGAATTTTCTCTCTTTCTTGGTTTTCCCTCTTGTTCGAGACTCTCATCAAAGCTTCTCTCCTCGGTTTTATTTGGCACAAAGCCACCCTTAAAAGCACATTAGCATTTTCTTTGGCGTCTCATTAACCGAAGACTCCTATTGATGAAGCTCTCGGCAGAAAGGGTCTCTCATTGGCATCTAAATGCTCTTGTTGTGACCAAGGCCACATCGAAACTTTTCAACATGTTTTCTTAAACAGCCTTTTAGCTTCTTCCTTATGGCAGCATTTCAATGGCTTTGTTTGCGGTTCGGCCCACCAAGTTCATCCATAATATTTGTTTCTCGTGGTGGTTACACGATAAAAGCGCTTCCTTATACTTTGCTCCCTCGATCATTCTTTGGCATATTTGGAAGTCTTAGAAATATGGCGGTTTTTGACAATAATCAATTTCTTTCCCTAAAAAATTTGCATTGCTAACATCTCCACGATTTTCTAGAACATTCTTCATCTTTGCGGGTTATCACATTTCAAATCTGGTCTTTGCCTTCTCAAATTCGGTTTGGTAAATAAGCGGCAAATTAAGGTTCGGTTGTTGTTTGGTCTTCCCCCTCGTGGTATTATCAAGCTTAACTCGGATGGTGCTAGTCGAGGCAATCCGGGTTTTTGGTGGTGGAGGGGTGTTGTTCGTGATTACGAGGGTCGTTGCATCTATGCTTTTTTCTCACTTCTATCATGTGCGCGCGAACATGGTCGTTGAAATTAAAGCCCTCTATTATGGTGTTAAATGGGTTAGAGAATGGTTATCATGATGCCATTGTAGAAAGCAGACTCAAGGTTCTATTTGATTGTTTTACTCGAGGCCATAAACTTCCACAGGTGCACTCTTATATAGTTCGAGGAGATTGTCGGTTCAGGCGAGGGGCGTTATTTTTTCTCATTTGCACTCTGCTTGAGAGCTAATAAGGTAGGCGGACTTTGGCTAACCTAGCACAGTGACACTCGTTTGGATAAGGTTTTCCACGATATTTCGACTATTCAGATCCTTCTAAAGGTCTCATTTTTCTAGATGCTAGTAACACTCCATACGTTAGAATTTCTTAATTTTTTTCGATTGTATCTCTTTTTCGAGGTTAGGCTCCTCTGTCCTCCCATTTATAAGGGCAAAATTTGGTTGTCCCCCCTCAAGTTTGTACTTTATTTTATTATTAATAAAACTCCCGCAGTGCCGCCTGCCTCCTTCAAAAAAAAAAAAAATATTGCCCCTTCTCGCGAGCCTCCTCCCGAATTGTTGGCCAAGCCAACAATGCCCATCGCTAATGACTCTCAAGTTAAAGAATCCAAATGGCTGGCCGATTGAAAAGTTAAGATCAAGAACACTCATTCTCCTCATGAAAGGCATTATTTGAGTACACTTGAGAAGCAATCAAAACAACGCTTCCGCAATGGAACCAATCGATGTGTCCAAAATAATCCTAGGACGCATTGGGTTTCTTCAATGGATATTCGGCTTTCAATCTATCCAGAAATCACCAAGGCCTAACCTCCAGAATCAAGCAAGAACTAGGGGCACCGCAAAAGCCCTCCCAAGGTGAGGCTTAAAGAGTTTAGGCCAAGATTCGTAATCACATACCTTCCTCCTTTGTTTGAGGGGTTTTATAGCCTCGCGTCTGAGACTAACCGCCCATTAACATCATGGCATGGCGGCAGATTAATCCGCCACTCTTTTAACTACCACATTCATCGCGAGTTTATCGAGTCTCCACTGACAATTGTTACTTTATGATAAACCACCCAGATGCTTTTGCCCGCTAGGTAAACCCCTCAAATGCTATCCTTGCCGCCGGATGCTAAGCTCCCACTATGGTATGATATGCCATTTCTCAATGTCTTGAATCTTGGAATGCATGTGCTCTGCTCGTGGAGGTGGAGATCGCCGACACGTGACTTGTGTCTTGGGCCTATTGAAGCGCGGCCATCCATATTACAATAGAGCTCATTCTCATGACACATGTGCAATTGACTAAAGCTATTTAGAGGTTGAGATTAAATTATCTTTAAAAAATTAATGGATGGGATTCACTCCCACATTCACATGTGTGAGTAGTTATCTACTTTTAACTCTCTATTTTCTCTCACCATGTTACAAAGTCACCCCCTACAATTAATATTTTGAGCAACACACCCTCGAGATTAATCTTCTAAACCATTACCCCTTACAAAACATCAATCTTACATTAATATAATCTCACGATAGAGCTCAATTGATTGATCGAGACTATCGATCATGGGGGTTGATTTCTTGCAAAATCAAACGTTCATAAGTCGGACATATAACTCCTTACAAATAACCCCTCAACTATGTGTCGAGTTGAATAGCGTCCCTCAACTACCACTTGATGTAATGGCCAATCGTAACATTTTTAAAATCGCACATTCCATTTAGATTTTGTTGTCGTTTCAATTGTGACGAAATCTATACTAACATTATTCGTGTCATAGGCACGGACACGAAGATCTAGTTAATTCTAAATCAAATCTCTAAGATGCCCCAAGTGTCCAAGTGTCTATCTTTGACCAATAATTTCAACCAAATTTAGGTTTTCACTTTATTCCACCAACCAATTTTTAATTATTTTGGTGTACATCTTTTAAACCTTTAAAGTGTTTCTCATCTTATCAATATGAGACAAAAACTATCATTAATTATGCATCTCTTTTTAACCTTTAAAGAGTGGTTAGTTTGTTTGTTGGTGACATATTCTTCTTTCTATAGTGGATTGCAATTGTTTGCAATTTTCATATGACCCCCTTGTTTCTATGATGTTACAAACAACCCATATTTTTTCTGACTTTATGGCACTTCAACTAACGAATTTAGGGTTAGGGACTATCGGTGTCCAAAATTTGTATTCTTTGATGTGTGACGTGCATTTGCGTTGTACAGTCTCTAATGAAATTTCTTAAAGTTTAGGGACTAATGGTCTGATTTTCCCTAAAAATATTTATTTTTGGGATATTTTCTTAACTTTAAAGTTAATTATAAGAATTTTTAATTATTTTTCGATTATTGAAACAATTATTCATTAATTTTATTACAAACATATCTAAAATATCAAATGGTTAACTAAATGATAGAATAATAACTAAATCCAACTTTGCACCCAAGGAAAAGGACCAAAATAATCCTCATGTCATATACAATGTGTCATTTTCCATTAATATTAACTCTCATAGACGTGAGGAGGCAAAGTGAGATGAATAACAAAATTGTGTATGAAAGTGAGACACATAATTTATAGGTTAGGGTGCAACGTGAGATTTAAGCAAGGCAAAAACTTGTATAGGACGGTCTTACGGATCCTAAATCCGTAAGACGGAGCCCCATTTAGAAATTCACGGGTTAATAAATAAACATGTTAAAAATAATCGTAATTAATTGTTGGCTGAGTTGGTCGGCCGCATCTCTTAAGGGTTTAGCGCATGGGTTGGTCATTGGTTCGAATCTCTGATGTTTGCCATTTTATCTTTTAATGTTCTTTAAAGAGAAATTCGTTAAAAGTGACACTTTTAATACAAAAAGTGACACCCTTAATACTAAAAAATAACACATGTTTTAATGCTCTTTAATGAGAAATTCGTTAAAAGTGACACCCTTAATACTAAAAAGTTACATATTTAATACTAAAAAGTGACACTCTTAATGCTAAAAAGTTTTTACGCCTTGCAATTTAATCCTAAATTCGTTAACCATCGTTAGTATCAAGCGCTTTGACATACTTGATGGATCCTAACGGACTTTGAAATATTAAATGACACATTTAAAGCCAAATGTGACACATTGAAAACACAAAAGTGACACATTTTAATGTTATAAAAGTGACACTATAAAAGAAAATTTATTATAATTTTTATTAAAATACAAAGTAACACTCTTAATACTAAAAAGTGACACCCGTAATACTAAAAAGTGACACCCTTAATACTAAAAAGTGACACCCGTAATACTAAAAAGTGACATCTTTAATACTAAAAAATGACACATTTAATACTAAAAAGTGACACATTTAATACTAAAAAGTGACTCTCTTAATGCTAAAAAGTGATACTCTTAATGCTAAAAAGTGATACACTTAATGCTAAAAAGTGACACACTTAATACTAAAAAGTGACACATTTAATACTAAAAATTGTCACTTTAAAACTAACGTTAACTGCCAAAACTTGGTTGGGACGGTGATGTCGGTGGGACGGTGATGATCCTGTCGACGTTGATGTTGGTGGGACAGATTCTGGCGGCTATACCTGCTTTCTGCCTAGTCGCCTGCCCTCTACTCTTCATTCGCCTGCTTTGAGGGTGCATGAATACCGGAGGGAATTCGCCCCGTCAAGGGGCACAATTATTGGGAGGCCTTACGCTTAATCATTTGTCAGCTCCGTTAGCCTTCCGTTAGCATCAATTGCCTTGGGATACTTGACGGACCCTAATGAACTTTAACGAAATGTTGAATGGCACATTTAAAGCCAAACGTGGCATATTGAAAAGATAAAAGTGACACATTTTAAGGTTGAAAGTGACACTATAAAAGGAAATTTATATAATTCTCATTAAAATACAAAGTAACACTCTTAATACTAAAAAGTGACACTCCTAATACTAAAAAGTTACACATTTAATACTAAAAAGTGACACTCTTAATATTAAAAAGTGATACATTTAATATTAAAAAATGTCACTCTTAATACTAAAAAGTGACACTCTTAATACTAATAAGTGACATATTTAATACTAAAAATTGACAAATGATTAAACTGCAAGGCATGAGAAATATAAGAATTTAGCCGGCAAACAATGAAAGTGGCAGGGCACCGAGCAATAGAAATTTCTCATTAATGAGAATTAAAACAAAATTTTGCAATGAGGGAGATTCGAACAGGGAACCTTCGTTTGGCCTAAGCCTTCAAGCAACCGTTCCGTCAATTGATACAAACTTATTATTATGAACATTATTACCATGTTTAATTATTAACCCCTGAATTTCTAAATGGGGTCTGCCTGCCGCCTTTACCGTCTTTACTGAGACCACTTTTGCAAGTAAATACTTCCAGGAGCGAATCGTATTTTGACCCCATAAAAATTAGGCAAAAAAAACAAATATCTCATCAAAGTTTCTATAAAATCTCACTTTGGTTTTTTTATGATTAATTTAATTCATAGGAGAAATATACACACACATATATGTATGTATGTATTTACATATATATATAAATATATAAATATTTATTATTTCTGATGAAAAATATACATTAAAATTTCATAAAAGACAATTTTAAAAAATATAAATAGTTTTTTCATATAACAAAACATTTCGTAAAAATCATTGCACGTGTACCTGACTAGTTTCTTTAAAAGCATCATTGCTATTGATTTGCACTATACTGAAATCATTGCACGTGTACCTGACCAGTTTCTTTAAAATCATTGCACGTGTACCTGATACAATATATATACAGTTTACATGGTTAATTTGCTTAAAAAAACACAGAAGAAGGCAGCAAATCCGATCATATAGAGTTTGTTGCAGATAACTTCCAACAATATTGAGCATCTCTTCTCCGTATTTTCTTCAAAATGGATGGGATCACCACCATTTCAACTGACAAAAGGTATACATATGGGTGTGTGTGTGTGTGTGAAAATTCTATTGTTGATATCATCTGTGTATTTCAGGTGTGCTGTTGTCACTGGGGGGAACAAAGGAATCGGACTGGAGATATGTCGTCAATTAGCAGCGAGTGGAATTCATGTCATACTTACTGCTAGGAGTGAGAATAAGGGAATTGAAGCTGTTGAGGGGCTTAAAGTTTCTGGACTCACAGATGTGGTTTTCCATCAACTAGATGTGAAGGATCCAACAAGCATTGCTTCATTGGCAAAATTTATCGAAACAAACTTCAGAAAACTAGATATTCTGGTGAGAAGATTAAGTAATTAGAGAATACAGAGTAGTTATATGTCCTCTCCCTCTCCCTTGGACTGTGCTATATTGTGGCAAGTCCTGCTGCTTCCTGGAATTCTTCTTCTAATCTGATACTGATAGGAAACATTTATTATATGAAAGAAACACTTGATTCAACTCCAAATCTGGTGATTTTCGGAACTTTGCAGGTTAATAATGCAGGGGAAAATGGAATGTTATACATGCTGACAAATTTGAGAATTCAAAGATGGGGCAGGTTTTGTAAGTATTCTAGTTTACTTCAGTTTTTCATACGAGTGTTATAGATTGTGGTTGAGCTGGTTCTATGTAACAATAACCTGTATCCCTCTTCTAGTATGCAGTCCACATTCTCGGCCTTCAAGTCTTCTCCCGCAAATCTTAACTTTTCACTTTACTACTTATGATAAAGTTTTTAATTAACAAATTTAAAGAGCATTTAAAAAATGCTTACTTAGGCTGTGATTTAAACAAACCAATACGTAGCTGAGATACTCTGCTTTATAAAGATTTTATTTCATTTTTGGCTCAGGGAGGAGAGTGAACGACGAGAATGTGCACTTACTGCCAGGAATTGTAGATCAGAACTATGAAATGGGAGAGAGCTGTATAAAAACGAACTATTACGGAACCAAGGGAGTAACAGAAGCTTCTTCTTCATCTTCTACGCTTGAGTTCTGATTCACCAAGAATAGTGAACCTCTTCCATTTATGGACTACTAATGGTAACAAAATTCACAAAATTCATGAATATATAATTAACCAACTAACGTAAACAACAAGGGTTAAATTATTTTGTGTTTCTATTTAGTGGATCCACAATGAGAAGGTGAAAAAGAGCTGGAAAATCTAGACAGCTTAACTGAAAAGAAAATATGAGACATTGCAGAGGTTTCTTAGGGATTTCAAGGAGGATAAGCTGCAGGCAAATTGTTGGCCACTAACATGTCTGCTTATAAATTATCGAAAGCTGCTATAAATGCATACACAAGACTTACAGCAAGAAAAATTTCCTGAGTTTCTTGTTAATTGTGTTCATCCTGGCTACGTGGTAACTGGATATATGGGATTCTTGACCCTGAGGAAGGTGCAAGAGCTCCTGTTATGTTGGCTTTGTTGCCTGATGAGGCCCTTCTGGCCAATTCTTCATGGAAATGGATCCAACAGACTATTGATCAATGCATAAAGATCATATAACTTATCATATTTCATGGTCCTCAAAGCAGTTGTTGAGTATCAGTTCCGATCAAGCCTTTTTTTCCAAGAAATAAAGCTTGTTCATCTCCTTCAGAATCACTGTCAAAGAAAGCGCGCAGAGGTCCTGTGATGCTGGCTTTTATCGCTGATGGTTGGTCCTCCAGTCATACACACATTTATGTAAATCCAGCAAGTGTTGACGAGGTTCCACTGGTGTTTAACGTTATGTTATTGGTTTTTTAGACTTACTATTAGGTTCCTACGGCGTTGCACGTGGTTAACGCACTTGGTGTTAATGGTTTTTAAAGTGATTTGTCGGCTTTCTTAACTTTTTGTTTACTTTTAATTATTGGATTCTTTTTGAGTTTTAATTTTTATAGTTTTGAGACTTATAAATTGTGTTGTTGTGTGTTTAGGTTTTTCGATATTTTGTTTTTCGGTAATTTATAATGTAAGCTTTTAGTCATTATATTGCAACTTATCCTACACATTTGTCTTTTTTATTAGTTATTATTAAATCTTTTTTTAATACCAAACATGAATTCATTCACTTTTATCGGTGTTGGAATTGAAAACAATTCAAGCTTACTTTCTTAGATAAGCACATTGTTGTTGGAGACTTAGCTTATGTCGTTTATGAAATTTATGACTCTCTTTGGAAAATAATAAATTGTTTTATAGAAATCAAACTGACAATCCCAAAGTATATACTTACACTCTAAAATACAAAATTCAGCCTGAGTATCTATAAAGTCTCACTTTACCACCCAACCTAACTTTTGTGTCATTTTCATATGTCATTGTATAAGTTTTTTCTAGTTTGCCCCTAGACACTACTAAGGTTACCAATATGACGTTAAGGTGCACATGGTATTTCACGTGAAGGACATTTTGGTCATTTTTAACAATGTTTTCTGTGCTTTTATTACCAAAAAACTTCATTTTCTTATTCTCCGACAACGCTTTCTCTGCTTCTTCTCCAACAATGACATCTTATTTAAATTTTAAGTGAGATAAAACTCAAGAGTGTATAAATCTTTTATTCAAATTTTTATATAGAAAAATAAATAAAACTAGTGCGGAATCATATCAGAGAGAGATAAAACACAAGAAGATGATCACATTCAGGTGTCAAGGCCGCCATAAATAAGAACCCATAAAAATTAAAGTTGTCAGAGCTGCCTATGTTAAATGACCAAGCCACAAACACAATGCATAAGCATACACGATGAATTTCAAAACTCATATTTGAATTCATCACGATGCATACGACAATGATGAGGCACGCCATGATTCAATCCGCCTTCATCGTCCCTAGCTTAAACTCCAACAAATTTCTCCTTGGCACCATTGATATGGTTTATGGTTTGAATTGAGCAAATTCTCGATTTTAAACATTATTCACTACCATTTTTATCACTACGATCACCACACGTTACATCACAATCACCAAATTTGATATGGAATATGGAAATGCTACAAAATTACATTGAGGGCCAAAGTGGATTTGGTGGATATCTTAGGGGACAATGTGTATTTTGGACTAATTTTGATGGGGCAAACATATGATTAGCCCCCAAAATTACACACTAAATCTCACATTTGACCTCAACCTACGAAGTGTCCCACTTTCATACCTTATTTTTCTATTTGTCTCACTTTACTCCCTCCCGTCTATGGGTGTTAAAAATAGTAACGTACGGAAAATGATATGTGCATGTCACATGAATATTATTTTGATCATTTTGCTGGGGGTGGAAAATAAGATTTAGTTATAACTTTATTATATAATTAACCATTTAGTATTTAAAATATGTTTTTAAATAAAAATAATAATAAATAATTGTTTCAATAATTCAAAAATAATTATATGACCAAATTACAATTTCCCCCAAGGTATCCACCAAATCGTATAATGTACCCCAACCTAAGGTTTGTTCCATAATGATATCTGACGTTACATTTTTTTTTCCATTTTCCAACCTATCCGTGATGGACGCTAGAATATTCACGTTAAATAGCACATGGTCTTCCACGCGGGGTAAAATGACATTTTCATTATCTGCTTTAGGGATAAATGTATTAAAAGTAAAAAACTCTAATCTCACACACTCTCCTTCCCTCTTCTCCCGGTGCAAGTGCCCATCTCTCGCTCCACCAAAATAGCCGCCATCTCCAACCTAAACCCTTCCCACTTCGGTCACGCCTATCACAACTTTGGCGCTGTCCTTCTTCGATTCTAGCCAAACTCCATCTCTGATCTTCCTCATTCTATCTCATGCAAAACTCGCGCCTAAAGTAGAAATCAGAGGGTATATACTATACTTACTAAAAACCCTAGTAAAAACATGCGATTAACAAAAAACACATAACCCTTATCGATGAATTCATCGGAAAGAGAGACGGGCTTGAATGCAGAGAAATGGTAAGGAAAATGCTATCCTTAAAACTAATTATACTACATTCCTTACAACTATGCTTTGAAGAAGTGCAAAGTTGTTTTGAACAAAGACATTTTTGCGCTTGAAAGCTTAGTAGTAAGGAAAATTATAAAATTAGTTGTAAGGCTAGCAATGTTGTTATTTTAATTTGTCTCATAATTAAATTTAGAATTTATTTAATTTATACACCCATCATTCATACACCCATCACCATTACCACCACTACCACCTCAAATAACACTATTAGCCTAGAAATCAATTTTTTAATTTTATCTTATTTCGTTGTTTAATTTCTTACTCATTTATTTAATGTCGTATTCCACATAAATCACCACTTTCATGCTTAAAATCGCCCCCACTACTACCAGCATCCCTGCAAATGCCGCCACAGCTATCACCACCACCAAGAAACGTGTCCACCTTGCCTTGCTAAAATGGAAAAATAACATATCTTTAGCTTCCGTTAAGTGGAACTACTTTCTTCAAACGACTTTCCTATCGATTCTAACTTAATCTCTTCTCTAACAAAACGCACAGATTTGTCAACTAAGTTCTCTATTTTTCTTTATCTTCTTGACATTATATCACCTTTCCTTAACACGTTTCTCTTAGCTTATTCATACGCAATTACTAAGCACGCTATAGATTTGCTTAATATCTCGATTCTCACCAACCAATGTATTATTATAGTTACAATTTTTCATATACCTCTAATAATGTCATTCCCAACATATGATGTCTCACTTTCCGACATGTTTTTTCTATTTGTCCTCTCCCGCCTATGGGCATTAAAAATAGTGATGGAAAATCGTGTACATGAGGATTATTTTGGTCATTTTGCTTGTGGCTCAAAGTGGGATTTGTTATAATTTCATCATTTAGTTTGCCATTTAATATTTAAAATATTTTTTAATTAAAAAATAATTATTTAAATAATCTAAAATTAGTTATACTTTGTCTGATATTTAAATCCAACGTTAAAAAATGCATTACTCCAAAAAATGAAATTTAAAATTTATTTTTTAGCCCTCACTTTCTTTCGTCAACCCCATCATTTATAGACTCACCACCACCACCACTAACACCTCAAATTTTACCATTAGTCCAAAATTTAATTTTTTGATTTGATTTTATTTCCTTTTCTAATTTCTTACTCTTTCCTTCAAGTAACCAATTTGGAAAACCCATCAATGATAGACACGCCACCACCACAACCTTAAATTTCACTTTTACAAACTCAAATTCAATTTTTTGAATTTTCAAACTTTCAAATTGAATCAAACCCATATGGTTATTTGAAAATTTGATGATTAGGAAATCTCACAACGATGTATTTCATCTAATCCACTACTGTCATCCCTAAAATTACTATCACCACAACCTCTAACACCATCATCCATGCGGTCGTAAGCACCGCCATCACCATCACCAAGAAACGCATTCACCTCGCCTTATTAAAATAGAAACATAGAATCTCTTTAGCTTCTGATTAGTCGGACTTCTTTCTCGAACGCTCTCATTTCTTACCTCCTATACACTTTCGGTGTCAAATTACTAAGTAAGGAGAGAATCTAATTTAGGATGGAGCTACTTGAAAGGATGTTGATTGGTGACAATTTCTTTCAATTAAAGGAGAGTTGTGGTAGAAGAAAAGAAAGTTGATAGCCAGTGGAGGGGAATAGAGAGATTCTCACACGTAACTACTCCGGGTTCTATGAAGAGGAGCAAGCAAGTTAAGACCAAAAGAGGTTAGAAGTTTGGAACCCTGTTATGGGAAGGAGTAAAATATTTTAAACCTAGTTATTTGTGGTTACTAACAGTGGTTTGTTTGTAATATTTATAAGTTAGAAGCAGTATGATAGTTTTTAAGGTTGCTTGTAGTAGTCTGAAAATTCAAAGAAGTAAACTGTAGATTTTGGCTTTCTTTTGTAACAAAACGCACAAATTCATCAATTGGTTCTTCATTTTCTTCATCTTATTGACATTATGACACATTTTCTTAACCCACTTCTCTTAGCTTATTCATGGATAATAGCTAAAGACGCTACATATTTTTGCTTAATATCTTGATACTCACTAACAAATCTATTATTATAGTAACTATTTTTATATTTAACTTCTATATATGTCTTTACCTTTAAAACCATAAAACCATACTTCTATTAATGAATGTAATATCATATTATTTTTTAGTTTCAAATAAATTTTTAGTCTCTCGACTGAGTAAGGGTATTTTTGTTATTTTAGAAAATATTGGACGACATTTGTAACGATAATGGTAGGAGGGGGAAACTGATAAGAAAGTAAAAATACAAGACGAAATAAATAGAATTCAAAAATGTAGGACCTAACTTTAAAACATGTACAAGTCAAGGGATGAAATTATTATTTGATTATTAATGGAATTAATTAGTCCCTGATAAATTTACTTGTTTGACCTTAATTAATGGTAGATGATTTATTATATTTGAGGCTATTTTTGTCCAAACATTATTTGTTGTCATGGTAAATTTACTTGTTTTGTCCTTAATTAAATGGTGGGTGGTTTATTTGGTGAAGGGTTATTTTTGTCCATCTATTAAATTGTAAGAAACAAGCTTGACTTTTATAGTAAGAGAGATAAGAGAGATTTACTCAAATAACACTATTAGCCTAGAAATCAATTTTTTTTAAATCTTATTTATTTGTTTAATTTCTTACTCATTTATTTAATGTCGTATTCCACATAAATCACCACTTTCATGCTAAAATCGCCCCACCACTACCAAAGATCCCGCAAATGCCGCCACTATCACCACCACCAAGAAACGTGTCCACCTTGCCTTGCTAAAATGGAAAAATAACATATCTTTAGCTTCCGTTAAGTGGAACTACTTTCTTCAAACGACTTTCCTATCGATTCTAACTTAATCTCTTCTCTAACAAAACGCACAGATTTGTCAACTAAGTTCTCTATTTTTCTTTATCTTCTTGACATTATATCACCTTTCCTTAACACGTTTCTCTTAGCTTATTCATACGCAATTACTAAGCACGCTATAGATTTACTTAATATCTCGATTCTCACCAACCAATGTATTATTATAGTTACAATTTTTCATATATCTCTAATAATGTCAATCCCAACATATGATGTCTCACTTTCCGACATGTTTTTTCTATTTGTCCTCTCCCTATGGGCATTAAAAATAGTGATGGAAAATCGTGTAATGATGATTATTTTGGTCATTTTGCTTGTGGCTCAAAGTGGGATTTGTTATAATTTCATCATTTAGTTTGCCATTTAATATTTAAAATATTTTTTTAATTAAAAAATAATTATTTTAATAATCTAAAATTAGTTATACTTTGTCTGATATTTAAATCCAACGTTAAAAAATGCATTACTCCAAAAAATGAAATTTAAAATTTATTTTTTAGCCCTCACTTTCTTTCGTCAACCCCATCATTTATAGACTCACCACCACCACCACTAACACCTCAAATTTTACCATTAGTCCAAAATTTAATTTTTTGATTTGATTTTATTTCCTTTTCTAATTTCTTACTCTTTCCTTCGAAGTAACCAATTTGGAAAACCCATCAATGATAGACACGCCACCACCACAACCTTAAATTTCACTTTTTACAAACTCAAATTCATTTTTTTTTGAATTTTCAAACTTTCAAATTGAATCTGAAACCTATATGGTTATTTGAAAATTTGATGATTAGGAAATCTCACAACGATGTATTTCATCTAATCCACTACTGTTATCCCTGAAATTACTATCACCACAACCTCTAACACCATCATCCATGCGGTCGTAAGCACCGCCATCACCATCACCAAGAAACACATTCACCTCGCCTTATTAAAATAGAAACATAGAATCTCTTTAGCTTCTGATTAGTCGGACTCTTTCTCGAACGGTCTCTCATTTCTTACCTCCTATACACTTTCGGTGTCAAATTACTAAGTAAGGAGAGAATCTAATTTAGGATGGAGCTACTTGAAAGGATGTTGATTGGTGACAATTTCTTTCAATTAAAGGAGAGTTGTGGTAGAAGAAAAGAAAGTTGATAGCCAGGGGAGGGGAATAGAGAGATTCTCACATGTAACTACTCCGGGTTCTATGAAGAGGAACAAACAAGTTAAGACCAAAAGAGGTTAGAAGTTTGGAACCCTGTTATGGGAAGGAGTAAAATATTTTAAACCTAGTTATTTGTGGTTACTAACAGTGGTTTGTTTGTAATATTTATAAGTTAGAAGCAGTATGATAGTTTTTAGGGTTGCTTGTAGTAGTCTGAAAATTCAGAGAAGTAAACTGTAGATTTTGGCTTTCTTTTGTAACAAAACGCACAAATTCATCAATTGGTTCTTCATTTTCTTCATCTTATTGACATTATGACACATTTTCTTAACCCACTTATCTTAGCTTATTCATGGATAATAGCTAAAGACACTACATATTTTTGCTTAATATCTTGATACTCACTAACAAATCTATTATTATAGTAATTTTTTTTTCATTTACTTCTATAATGTCTTTACTGAGTAAAACCATATTATTTAAGAATGTAATATCATATTATTTTTTAGTTTCAAATAAATTTTTAGTCTCTCGACTGAGTAAGGGTATTTTTGTTATTTTAAAAAATATTGGACGACATTTATAACGATAATGGTAGGAAGGGGAAACTGATAAGAAAGTAAAAATACAAGACGAAATAAATAGAATTCAAAACTGTAGGACCTAACTTTAAAACATGTACAAGTCAAGGGATGAAATTATTATTTGATTATTAATGGAATTAATTAGTCCCTGATAAATTTACTTGTTTGACCTTAATTAATGGTAGATGATTTATTATATTTGAGGCTATTTTTGTCCAAACATTATTTGTTGTCATGGTAAATTTACTTGTTTTGTCCTTAATTAAATGGTGGGTGGTTTATTTGGTGAAGGATTATTTTTGTCCATCTATTAAATTGTAAGAAACAAGCTTGACTTTTATAGTAAGAGAGATAGTTATATATATATATATATATATATATATATATATATATATATATATATATATATAAGAAACAAGCTTGATTTTTATAGTAAGAGAGATTGTCCTTGGTTACTAGCTTATGTTTGGTTTAAATTATGGTATTTATGTTCGACAAAAACTTAGTAAAGACAGTTTTATGGGTATTTATTCTATTGACCTAACTAATTATGTATTGATGAGTTGAGATGTGCGACAGTATGACTTCGACTTAATCAGTAAGACATCTCATAGAAAACTTACTCTTTATGTTCGTTGTTGGTGAATGCATTAAAAAACTATGGAAAATGATACAGAAATGTGCTTGAAATGTGTCATGTTGATGGGAACCCAAAAGTGTAATAAATTTAGTTGGTTTTATGATTATTTTAGAGCAAAACATTACACTTTTGGTTGGTTTTTGTGTTGATCATGATATAGGTACACAGGCAGCTGTAACAGAATCGTGGAAAATGCCGGATTCAAAGCCAAGAGGAAAATTTGGGAGGTCACATGGGCATGTGATGTCAACAGTTTCGAAGCTGAGCTGGGACTAGTTACTGAAGTTACGGGCAGATCTGATAGACAATTAGACAATGCAGTTATTATTGTCTAAATTCAGTTCATGTATTAAATCAAAATACTAACGTGCAAGTAGTGAGAGGTTTTGAGAAGTTAGTGGTAGTTTTAAAACTACCAAATTGTGGAGTTAGTGGGAGGAAATAGTGTTATTTATGGATGTATTCTCTGATGATAAAAGAGGAGTCGGCCAGGGAGAAACAATTGTGAAAAAGAGTGGTGATCAACTTGTAATCTTCTTTGGGAGTTCTTAACTTGCTGGAACAAAACATCTTGTTATTTTTTCTGTAAGTGTTTTAATTAATTATGTTTATTAGCTAAGCAACCTTTTTCCAGTCAATGGGAGATTGAGTCTCTAGCCCTTTATTTCTATGAGATCTAATTGATCTAATTCTTGTGTGGGTTTTAAATATTTATTTGTTCTCCGGATTACACGTAGGAGGATTATTGTACTTAATTAATGTTTAATGGCCAGAATGTTAATTAATATAATAATCTAAAGCTAGTTAACGCCGTTGATCCGTAATTGTCCTCGGATTTAACAAAGTGGCAAGTAGTACACCTATTAGGCATCACAAGCATAATCGGACCGTACTACGGGTATGAATAATCGTTGTTACATGATATTGCTTCAATACACATGGCTTTGAATCGGGTCTCTCGCTTCTTAATGCAACCGAGTTATTAAATCTTACGAGCGTCTCGGAGGTTGTAACTCGGTTAGACGATAATTAACGAGCGTCTCTTAATTATCAATACGGTAAGGAGAGATTGAGTGTTGGGCGTTCGTCGACACTTTTAACCGGTTTATTTAAAATCCCATAAGATATTTTTGCATCGATGACCGGAAATAAAGTGCGAGATGAAATTGACTCATTGGCTGAGATTTAAATTTTATTGAGTCAAATTAATTGTTAATTTGTTAGCTTAATTAAAGTTGTTTATTTTTAGTAAATTAGTTTTTAAATTTATTTTCTAGTTAATTTAAAATCCAAATTGTGTTCTATCATTTCAATAAAATTCTAAAAGGAATAATTTCGACGTTCCCTGCGGATACGATCCCGACTTACCTTATACTCGTTATTAGGAAAGAAGGTGAATTAATTTTGACGATTTGACATTCGTCACATATGATCATTTAATGAGGGACTAATAAGAAAATGATGTTACGAATGGGTAAAAACAATTACCAAAAATAGTGTTTATATAAATCAATCTCTCTTCCGCTTCCTTCTTCCCTGTTCTCCCTAGCTTCCACCCCCCCCCACATCACCTAGTCTCCCTCCTACTTTCCTCCAGTAGAGAGAGAGAGGATTGGTTGTGGTTAGAACTGTCAAAAATGAGTCTAGTTCAGCCCAACTGATTTTTCAAGAGCCTGGGCCTCAAATTAGAAGACCCGAAAAAACAGGCCACTTTGACCCGAACTTGGAAAGCCCGGCCCGAATATGCGATTGACAAAGTTAAACTTAATTAAAAAAATTAAAAACTAAAATATAAAACCTAAAAAGAAAAAACTAAAAAAAAACCTATAAGACATTCGTTTAGACTATTTTTTTTCTTTTTTTGCTTTTGGTTGGATGAATTTATGACACAGTACGATCTATTTCCAAATCATTATTCTCTTTTTGGTTGAAACTCATTATCTAAATTGATGGAAGTGCCGCCTACAAAGAGGAACTAAGTTGATCTTCCAAGTTCCAATCTAGTTTAGTATGATTGTGGTTAGTAATTTTATCGAAACTTGTCTATTCAATTGGGTATCTCTATGTGATATTAGCTAATAAAAAACATCAATAGTATAAATTTGATAAAAATAAAATTTAAATACTAGATTGTGTCAGGAAAATCAAAAAATGAACATTTGTTAGTTAGTATGGTTTTGCAAACTAGAACTCGAAAAACTTTGTATATCCTCAGAAAACACATATTAGAAAATTGGGGACATTATGATGAACTTCAATTTGGTTATAACTTTTTTGAAAAAATACCCTTCAAGTAGCACATGTATTTTTTCTTTGGTCTGTAACACTATAATTTTTCTAGTTTCTGTTTCGTTTAATTGTTGAACTTACTACCTTTGTTTATTTTTGTTTTGGTTGCATTTTTGCTTTGTAATTGTGTAAGTTAGACTAGTAAGTATATGTGTTTTGATGCATTATATAACTTTTATTAGCTAATTTGTGAGTTATTTTTAATAAAAAATAGTTATTTTTTAGCCCATAGGCCAAAGGCCCGAAATGTGTATGGGTTAGGCTTGAGTTCAATGAGGCCCGCTACTATTTTGGCCTGACCCAGCGTTAAGTAAAACCCAAAGGGCTTGGGCCGGGCCATTTGACAGCTCTGGTAGAATATATAGATTTTCTTTTAAAAAAAATAAGAAATGCAAAACTAAAAACATCAAACATTCACACCGACATTCAGGATATATTTGACTTTGCTATTTTGGTAAGCTTGGATTTTGGTTTGTAATTTTGAGAATTGAGAGTGTTTTTGTAATATTTAAAGAAAAAAAAAAAGAAAAGTACTAAAAAGTTTGTGGGACTAGAGAGGCAAAAAGTCTAAAATAACAAAAACAAATCTCCAAAAGCACCGTGGAGAATAGACTTTTTTTCCATATGTAAATCTATGGTGAAATTCGGGTAAGTCCTATTTGGACAATTTTCATCTGTTTTACTTTTTATATTTTCTATAAACAGAAAAATACATTTTAATGGTGAAATGTAGATTATATCATTAATGAAACAAACACGTGCGAGAAACATCAATTCATGCATCATGATTTAAAATTGATGCATCAAAATAAACATGCATGTGAAGCATCTGTTCATGCATTGCGATTAAAAATGATGCATCGCGATGCCCAAAAAAGGATTCTTACCAAAAAAATACAATGAATCTGGAATATACACAAACTAAGAAATGAAGACAAAAGGACTCTTACCAAAAAAAATACGGCCAATCCTATAATGGAAACTTTGAATAAATTCTATACACACTGGACTATTCACAAACTAAGAAAGGAAGGAAATTACATGTCTTTGATTGAGTTTGGAGAGCAAGTCAAGCAATTAAATTTCACTTACCAATTACAAAATGATTTTTTTTTTGAAAAAACAACAAGCCTATAATGGAAACTTTGACTAAATTCTATGTATCAGGATTTACTTTTGTATTGCATTTTTGAACTGTATGTATCGCGAGGCACAAGTTGATGCATCGCGATAGATCCATTCGTGCATGTGCTTGTTTATTTTAAGGCATAGTCAACATTTTGCCACAAACATGTCTTTTACTAATTTTAATAAAAAAAGGTTTATTGGAAGAAAAGCAGTCCAAAAACTTTTGAACTATAAAGATATACTTGAACACTAACATTTGGGCCTTTCCAGAAGAAGTAGGCCAATTACAAGTCCTGATGGCCTGCCTTTGTGGGACTAATAAAAATAGGGCGAATTTCAAGTGAGTACAATTTTAGAAATATGTTTTCATTTAGGCCCATCAATTTTTTGAATATTTCATATATCTATAAATTGGTTGCCAAATGACAAAAATGTCATTAATGAAAAAAAAATCCAATAATGCTTATGTTTTTTCAAGACAAAAAAATCCAATAATGCTGATGCCAATGACAGGCATCAGGTTGCTAATGTCAAACCCAGGCATTAGGTTGCTGCCAAATCCAGGCACCAGGTTGCTGATGCCAAAACCAGGCATCAGGTTGTTGTCAAATCTAGGCATCAGGTTGGTGTCAAATCCAGGCACCTGGTTACTGATGCCAAACACATGCATCAGGTTGTGCATCGTGAATTTTCAAGCTCATAAAAGCTTTCAGCATTGGCCATTCGACATCATTTGGCTCGAGAATCAGCAATTTATCGAGTAACACAATTGCCTTTTTGAGTTTTCGACCATTCAGTTTGACTTCCATCGAGCTTCGAAGAGCTTCGACGTCGTTCGGGTTGGAAGCTAGGAGTTCCTTGAGATTCAACTCTGTTTCTAGATCGGTGACAGATTCGGACTCAGTTTTGATAGTGGTGTCGGATTCTGATTCAACCGTCGGGGGTCGTGGTGGGGCGGCGACAGTGGCAGTGAAAACGAGTTTGAGGTTGAATTAGGAGAGAAAGAGGGCAGTTGCGGCGACGGCAGCGATAAGGGTGGTTTTGAGGGGGGAGATTGGGAGTCAGTGTCCTCATTTCAAGAAAATACCCTCATTTTCGGATGGAGGGAGCGATACTTATGCTATATAATCAGTCAAGTCACAGTTGTTATCTAATATTTTGATTACTGATTGGGCATGGCAGGAAAATTGGTGATTATCTCAAACAATTGTCCACCACTGAGGAAATCTGAGATTGAATATTATGCAATGCTTGCCAAAATTAGTGTCCATCATTATAATGGAAGTAAGTGGTTATATGTGAATTAAAATTTCTGAGTTGTACTCTTATTAACCTTTTATTTCTTCTTTGTTGTTTGAGTTTTGAATTTTGAATGTCCATTTCGTTGGTTTTGAGATGAAGGGACGGCGGTGATGGAGGGTGAGGGGAAGGTGGTGGTGGTAGTTGAGACAGGGTTACAGACTTACACACTTAGACCTAAAGGGTACTGACGTACTTTCACTCCAAAATTATACCTAAAAGATATGTCCAAAAAATAACTTGATTTATTTGAAAACATGTTTTAAAAAATGTACCGACTTGTAATTTGTTCATAAAAATCCTTATTGATGAATAGGGAGATAACAAAGGTGTGGTTGGAGAGACTAATGGCCCTACTCCTTACAAATTGGAGAGTCCACTTTCGTAAATATCTAACCACTATGGTTTCTTTTGTTTTTTTCAACCAGAAAAGTCCACTTTAATTAAATTATTCTAGTAATACCCAATTACAAAAACTATGTAAATTTCTTCTTCTTCTTCTCCTTCGTCGTCGAGTTCATTCGCCCGAAGATAACAAGAAAATTTTGATGGTTATGGATGAAGAAGAAAGAGAGTGGAAAATTAGGTGGTGAAGAAGAACATTGATTACTACATAATTGTGTTTTCACCACCCTGACTCCGTACTCTATTTCCTTCTTCGTCTCTCGATGTTCAAAAAGGAGTAGACCAGAAGACCAATGTGGGACTAGCTTCGCCAATAAACATTTTAATTCTCTTGTTGTTGTTCTTTTTATTCATTATGTTTGTGTGTGTTATTCAAAATAGATTCACTGTGTGTGTGTGTGTGTGTGTGTGTTTTGCTATACATGTAAACTATTCGATAAAATGCCCGCATAGGAACTTTCTGGGTGTTGGACACCTTTTTGAATTGTGATGCATCAATTTTGAATTACAATGTATCATTTGTGAATCGTGAGGTATCGTTTGGCTTGGGCTCAATCCCAAATTTTGTTCTTCACCATGAACCTGCTATTTCTTTTATTGATCCAGAGTGAAAATTCCATTCCTTTCAGAGACTTTGTCCCGGTGCACAAACTAGATTACCTATGAAGAAAATTCCAAAACACAATTTTGGATTTGCGATGCACAATTTAGAATTAGAATACAAAAGTAAACTGATGCAAAATTTTGATATTTTGATGCACAAACTGGATCACCCATGAAGAAAGTCCTGATGCATAATTTTGGATTTCCGATGCAAAAAATTGGAATTAGAATAAAAAAGTAAATCCCAATGCACAATTTTGATTTTGCAATGCAAATATTGGATTACCAATGAAGAAAGTCCCGATGCACATTTTCGGATTTGCGATGTGAAAATTGGAATTGCGATATAACGCGTGCCTGATTGAATTTCATTAAGGGTATACTCGTCCTTTTACACTAAAAAGTATCCTTTGTCGGTTAAAAAAAATCATGTCCTTTAACGAGTGGAAATTGATGAAAGGGGACCGATCCGGTTATCACCCTACAAATTGTCAGATGATAAAAGAAGAGGAAATTATAGGTCGGTCCACTTTCATAAGTTTTAATCGCTTATGTCCCTTATATTTTTTTTAACCCAAAAATGCACTTTTCGGGGAGAAAAGACGACTATGTCATTAATGAGTCGGAGGCACGCTAAGGATCACTTACACGTAGTGATATGATTCTGACCACCAACCAAGAACCAAGATTGTCACAAGTAAGGGAGAGGCATTGGAAGCATGTAGATCAAGGTTCGAGGGTTCATATGAGCATGGATCGAGGTTCAAGGGTTCTAAAATGCATAGAGTATGATTGGAAGATTCAAGAGTTCTATACAAACTTAATTCGTTGATTTATTGGAGATTCAAGTTATTACAAGGGCTACTCTACAAATTCAAACATGCGTTGTGAAGCCATAGATTTCATGGAAAATGACTTGAAGACTCAAGAAATGTTCGTTTATGTCATACAATGACTTTGAGTAGTTTCCTAAGTTGATTCTAAGTAGTTTCCTAAGTTGATTCTACTTAGACTTTTCCTTTTACTTTTAGGTTTAGGATTCACAACCCATATAAATAATGGTTGTGGCTTATTGTTTTGAGACAACTTTTTTGATTATTGATTAATATAGTTTTTTAGTGTTTTTCAAAACCTCCTTGTTCTTCATTGAACTTGTGATTATTTGGTGAGAGGATAAGTAATCGAAACCCGAACTTATCCATAGGATATTCATCCCTATTGTGGCGTTCTTCATTATACCAAGGTTCGTGTTCGTCTCGTAATTGGATCGCGGAGTACCATGTTCAATAACGGATCGTAGCATTGGGTCAAGGTGTCACAATCCATCAATTCATTGACGTTGTTCGCTTGCCGTGCTGCGTGCTCTTTAATTCCTCCATCGCGAGTACGCGTCTAGGAATCATATCATTTGGTATCAGAGCTAAGTTTCGTTTCCATAATTTATTTTATTTAAATTGTTCTTATTTTGATTATCAATTTGTTTCTCTTCCTTCTTCGAATTAGGGTCTTCAATCCTAATTTGTTCTTTTCGATTTCTTTGTTTTTGTTATTTCAAGCCCTAAATCTTCTAGGGTTATAAATCAAAAAAAAAATGTTCATCCGATGATTCACGCCGTTATCGTTCACCGAATTCACGCGTGTTCACGCTCATGTGTTCTTGTTCACGCTTAAAAATAAAAATAAAATCTGTTGTTTAAATTTATTTCAGACAGCTTAGAACAAAAAAAAAGAGTATTCAGACAAAAAAAAACTGATCCGAAAATAGAAAAAAAATATAGAAAATTCAGATTAAAAAAAATCAGAAATCAGAAATTAAAAAAAAAAGAAAAGAAAATTGCTAGTTGCCGAAAATTGTGATTGCTTGAAAGTGATAATTGCTAGTTGTGCGAATTGAGAAGCTTGAAGTATAACTTTCATCTAGGTTCGAGAATAAATATCGAATCTTCTTATACAATTTATCGTTGAGCCAATCGTCTTTGAAATTCTACTCTTAATTTTCTTTTCTCTACACGTGATTCTTATTGATTAAGTTTCTTGGTTTTGCTTGCTTTGTTAATCACTATTTAATTGCTTAGTTCTTTTAGAACTTGGAGGAATTGAAAGTGAAGGAGAGTAGGTAAACACGAGAGGAGTGACATTAATTGAGTGATACATGTAAGGGAGTGGGTGAGGTGATTTTATTTTGCTAATAAAATTTCTTGCAGGTACACAATGTCCAAAACAAGTGAGAATGATGTTCCTACCTTTAATATGAGACTTTATATGGAAGGTTTTGTGAGAGATTTGCATAAAACTATGAGGGATCAAAAGGAGGATCTAATGGAGGAGATTGGGAAAATTCGTAGTGAAAGAAAGAAAAGAATAAGAGAGGGAGGTAATGAACCTAATGATGTGCCAAGACGTAGAATAGATGAAAAAATTAATTTTGAGAAATATTGGGAGGATCTTCGGTTGCAAATTAAGAATCCAAAACTAAAAGAAGTGGAGGTAAATAAGGGTGACAAAAATTCTTCTAAACCTTTTCCAATAGGTGATGAGAGAGAAAACAATATGGTAGTTAGGAGGATGTTAGAAGTGAGAGTTCCAACTGTTGAAGAGATTGAAAAGGAGAAAATTTTCTTTACTAAGTGCAAAGTGCAAGAGCGAATTTGTGGGGTGATCATTGATGGAAATAGTTGTACTAATGTTGCTAGTGTGACCATGGTTGAGAAATTGGTGTTACCTACAACCAAGCATCCTAAACCCTACAAGTTGCAATGCTTGAATGGAGGAGGTATGTTGAGGGTGAACAAACAAGTGCTTGTGAAGTTCAAGATTAGGAGATATGAAGATGAGGTGATGTGTGATGTGGTGCCAATACGACAAACTCATTTATTGCTAGGGCGACCTTGGCAAGTTGAGAGAAGTGTTACTTATGATGGCAACACAAAAAGACATTCTTTTGTGCATGATCAAATAACTATTAAACTTGTACCATTGACTCCAACACAAGCTTATGAGAATTTTATGATGTTAAGTTCAATAGCTAGTGAAGAGAGAAAGGCTAGTGAGGAAAAGAATATAGAGAAGCCTTTAAAAAGGAGACCTTGAGAGAAAATAAAGAGAGTTTGGCTAGAGAGCAAAGTGAGGAGTGTGAGATAGCCAAGAAAAAGGAGAGCTCAAGTGAAAATAATGAGAGTTTGGCTAGAGATAAAAGTGAGTTTTGTGAGATAGCCAAGAAAAAGGAGAGCTTGTGTGAAAACAAGAGTGAGAGGCCGGTTTTAGAGACTAGTGAAAGATGTGAGATAACCGGGCAAAAGGAGAGGAAAAATAGTTTGTGCTCTCAAAAGAAAGAGTGTGAGAAAGAGAAAGAGAAAGAAAGTGAGGCAAATTTTGATACTTATCAAGTTAATTTTGTATTGCCAAAATCTATTGTTTCTTTTTCAGAAACTTTTCAAGAGGCACCACCAAAAGAAATTGTGAGATTCAAGATGGAATACCAACAAGGTAAGGAGATTGTTGTAGAACCTACATTTTCTCAAAGGTATGATCTTAATATTTTTTGGAAAAATAAGTTGTGTGGTGAATTGTTACATGTTAAGCACCATGACATTCAAAATAATCTCAATAGAGTTGTTATTGAGTTTGGAAAATTGAGTGGTCTTGTGGACACTTGTGTCATGGGTGAAATTGTTAAGCCACCTAAATTATTGCATATTAAACACCATAACTTGGGTGAGAAATTCAGAATTTTTAGAAGTGTTGCTTTGAAAAATTTGATTAGTTTTATGAGTGACTTGTTCATAAGAGAGATTGTTAGACCATATGACATGTGCGGAAAGTTTCAATTGCAAAATTTGTATAGTCACCATGGTCTAAGTGATTGGATGAAATATGGTGAATACCTTGGTGATGACTTAAATTTGACATTGCATAAACCTAATCATTCGTATGTGGATCCATTCATGGATGTTACATTGGTTGTTAATATGGTAGGATTGAATTGTGCATTGCACGTTGGAAAGAAAATTCTGAATTTTGCATTGGGGATTTCTAAGTTTCACCAAGATGTGAATTCTAAACTTGTGATTATGCATGATGTTTCTATGATAAATTATTTTGTTGCATGTTATAAGATTGTTGAAGTTTCTCATGATGCGTTGATGTTTCATAAAATTTATGGATTGCATGATATATATAAAGCTTTATCTTCTTTGTTAGATCCAATTCATCATAAGCATGTTAAACCTTGGAAAGGTGATGAAATTCATATTGCTGATGATTATAAGCATGTTTTAACACATGATCTAATTTTTGAGCATAAAGGATGTTTATCCTTGAGATTGCACTCTGTTGTAATTTCTTATCGTTGCATGATTCATTATTGATAAATATGGATATGCAAAAGATGAAAGTTTTTAGGTTGATCTTTAAACTTGGTGAAATAAATTGTTTGTTTCAAATCGAGGAACTAAGTAAGTTGATGAGCGAAAGATTTGATTATGGTACTATCTTGTCTTATATAATCATTTTATTGATTTGCATGATTTATTGTATATGCTTTGGATTGCATAAAGTTGTGATGTTGAGCATGGTTGTGCTAAAAAGGGGATTTACTAGGTTAATGTTTAAACCTGGTGATTTTAGTTCTATAAAGGATTTTCATGAGGGAACATCAAGTTGTGATAACTTGATGAGTGAGATTATAAACATTGATGGATTTACTTGTCATGACGGATTTGGATACATGAGTTGGTATGTCATATTGCATATTATCTTATTATACTTATTAATATCTTTCATCGACATTCCTTATGATGATCTCGCTGTGTTTAATGTTGCATATGTGATGTTGTCATTCATGGAAAGTCACCGAGTGATGCAAGTGAGATATGTTAGATTGGTATTTGAACCCGGTGATAGGGTTTGGATGTGTTTAATGGTGGGACACGTTCCTACACCAAGAGATGTTTGTACTAAATTGTTACATAACTCATTGTGTGCTAACAATGTTGTTCATATGGTAGTGCATAGTTTTGTTGTATTTCTTTTACAGTTAAAGGAGGAAATCTTGATGGAGTGCCAAAGTGTACCGATGGAAAGTCAAGCAAGAATGGTCTTTGATCCCGGTGATTGGAGATACATGGACTTGCATGGAATGGTTTGTAAACATGGAGAGTTTGAGCAAATCGACGACATGAAATCATATGGTAAGCTTAATTTTAGAGACTATATCTTGGTTACTAAATCGTGTCTATGTGATGTAGGTCTTGATTTGAGGACAAATCTTTTTCAAGAGAGAGGGAATGATATGACTCTGACCACCAACCAAGAACCAAGATTGTCACAAGTAAGGGAGAGGCATTGGAAGCATGTAGATCAAGGTTCGAGGGTTCATATGAGCATGGATCGAGGTTCAAGGGTTCTAAAATGCATAGAGTATGATTGGAAGATTCAAGAGTTCTATACAAACTTAATTCGTGGATTTATTGGAGATTCAGGTTATTACAAGGGCTACTCTACAAATTCAAACATGCGTTGTGAAGCCATAGATTTCATGGAAAATGACTTGAAGACTCAAGAAATGTTCGTTTATGTCATACAATGACTTTGGGAGCTTTTAACGCCTAAAGGAAGACTTAAGGGGGGCCAAAATGCAACTTTGAAAATTAGGCCTGTAAAAAAAAAACGGGATTTGTAGATTTTCCTTATTTTAGAGGATTTATGTTTCTTAAATAGATTAGGTAACTTACCTAATTATTGCCTACATAGATTAGGTAAGTTGAGTAGTTTCCTAAGTTGATTCTAAGTAGTTTCCTAAGTTGATTCTACTTAGACTTTTCCTTTTACTTTTAGGTTTAGGATTCACAACCCATATAAATAATGGTTGTGGCTTATTGTTTTGAGACAACTTTTTGATTATTGATTAATATAGTTTATGAGTGTTTTTCAAAACCTCATTGTTCTTCATTGAACTTGTGATTATTTGGTGAGAGGCTAAGTAATCGAAACCCGAACTTATCAATAGGATATTCATCCCTATTGTGGCGTTCTTTATTATACCAAGGTTCGTGTTCGTCTCGTAATTAGATTGCGGAGTACCACGTTCAATAACGGATCGTAGCATTGGGTCAAGGTGTCACAATCCATCAATTCATTGACGTTCTTCGCTTGCCGTGTTGCGTGCTCTTTGATTCCTCCATCGCGAGTACGCGTCTAGGAATCATTTCACGTAGAGCTGTCAAAACGGGCACGCGGGGCGGGTTTGCCCGCGGGCCTAGAAAGCCCGACATAGAACGGGGCGGGAAAGCCCGTAAATATGGCAGTCCCTAGAACCCTTGGCCCAGCCCACCCCGCGTAGGGCCGCGGGCAAAACGGGCTTGCCCGTTAAAATGAAGGGATGATATTGATAATCTGTTGCGGTGCGAGTGCGACTCCGACTCCTTTGCAATCGTCTCCATTGATTTGTTGTGCGGCGAATATATGAAGCTCCTCCTCCATCTGTAGGTGAAAATGTTTCCATGAGGCGACAGTGAGATGAGAGAGATAGATGTGCGGTGACTTTGTGCAGGACGGAGACACGATCGATGGGAGACGGCCAACAGTAGATCTATATATCTAAAGTGATGGAACGATGGACGAAGGCCGAAGGGTGAAGAGACAAAGAGAGATTGAAGACGGGGACGATGGTGTGAGTCGTGAGAGTCTGAGAGTTAGAGAGATGAATTATAGAATTGGAATTTAGAAATGGGTGAAGAACTCAAGGTCCTTACAGAATTGGAATTTGGAATTGACGGAAGAGTGGTACTGTATTAGTGTATGGATGATGTCACTAACTTATTAATGATCTTTTATTGTTTTTACTTTTTACATTGTTGACTTTTTGTTTTGTTTCTATTACGGTAATTGGGCCATCACATTATTGGGGTGAAACTACTAGCCCAATTGTCCAAATCAATATAACATGGAGTATAATATTGTAAAAGGTCCAAAACCAAAACTTCAAATTATTATTCATTAATTATGTGACGGGCAGCCCGTTCCCGCCCCGCAAAATCCCGCAGCTCGTGCGGGCAAAGCCCATGAGGCCCGCTCCCAAACGGGCATCTATTTCATCAGCCCAACTCGCCCCTTTTAGGTGGCGGGGCGAGCATGCCCGCGGGCTTTAGCCCTATTTGACAGCTCTACTCACACGATACATCGCGATGCATTAATTTTTCATCGCAAATACATCAATTTGAATCGCGATGCATAACTTTGATTTGCGATCCGGAATATCTCGATGCACATATTGGATTCATGATGTAGAAAATCTCGATGCACAAATTAGATTTGATTTGTGCATCATGATGTAAAATCGATGCATGAACTGATATTTTACGTGTGCATGTTCGGTTTAATAAGGGTAGTGTAGTCTTTTTGCCCCCAAAACGTCTTTTTCCTGTTTAAAAAATATAATAGATTGAATCGGTTGAAAACTTTTAAAAGTGTCCTGCCCAAATTTCACCCAATACAAAGAAGAGCGTTCCATTCATCTTACACCATTTTAGAGATATTAACATATAATCAATTATTTTCTAAAAATTCGTATAAAAACATGAGAATACAGACTTATGTTGAGATAGGGTGGAGTATATGTTGGAAGCTAGCCTCTGTAGTGAACACGACGTGGTGATTTTTTTTACTATCTGAAAAACAAAAACAAAAAAAATGAAAATTGAATTTCTTTTTCTCTTTTTAGAGTTTTGTGGATAAAGAGTGTTGAATATTTAATTAGTGAGTTATTGTATTTTCTAATTGATTTATTTTAATTAATTATTTATTTTGTCTTTTTTGGTATTTACTTTGATTAATTATTATTGTTACATCTTTTATAGAAAGATTATTTTGAAGATTATGCTTTAATTAGATTTTAAGGTTTATATGAATCATTAATCTATTAGGATTGTGTGTTCTTATAACACAAGTTAAGTGAGCCGTTTGTCTGATTAGACATGGCTCACCTAATTTTATTTGGTAAGTCTATATTTGTTAAGATCTTATCCTTCTTTATTGCACTAACCTACTAATTTTTTATGGTAAGTGGTTTGCTTATTCTACAAGGTTTCTAGGTCAAAGATACAAGTATATATAGAAGAGGACGTAGCCCAGAAAGCTTAAGACGTTTACTGCGCATAAATCATACACATAATTATAAGAGAGAAAGAGATATTGAAAACTGTTGTTGCTTCAATCCTAAATGTACTGTTGAATGAAACTACATCGAAGCTTTCATCCATCCTGTTACCAGCACTGTTTTCTGTTTACATTCGCTACTGTTTTGTTAAAATCTTTTTAGCGTATATCAGTCTAGGTAGCCTGTAGCCTGAGTGCTTATATTATCCAAAGTCATATCTACTTTATCTAGAGTTTTTCATAAATTCCACTTTGTTAGTTTTTCGAATGTAATAAGTTTAAACATATATTTTACTAGTGGAATATTTTTTTTCATGAGACACGATCAATAAGTATTTTTGCTTATTGATCAAAGGTTATCTCTTGTGTTCAGCTTCGTTCTTTACTGTTTTGTTTTTCTATTTTCCGCTGCATAGATATATATCTCAATAAAATTTTCAATGAACTCTTTATTATAAATGTCATTGACTAGTTCATTTACAAAATAATTTATTTTATTTTCATTATTATTATGTCTTTTATCCTTGTTGTAACCTTTCTTTCAAAGAAAATGTTGTGTAGAGAGGAAAAGTAGGAAACCTATATATTCAAATTAGGGTTAGTAAGAAAATGGGAGTAAAAACGATTGGAAAGACTAACTTGGGATGAGACTTCAGAGTTGAGAGTTGAGAGTCATATTGAACAAAGTCCCCCATTTCATTTAATAAAAAGAATTGGTCTTAAAAATAGAGAAACAAATTATTTGCAAAAAGTCTTCTCTAACAGTCTTTTTATTTATTTTTCTCTTTTATTTTGGGATAGCAGAAAACTCTACATTTGGTAAGAATTGTACACCATAGTTGATAGTCCATTTTGTGAATTTGTCAACTTTCAAATGGGACATGTGGAGTGGATGTGGTATGGAAATTAACTCAGCCTGATTTTCAAACTACGTTATATTTTGATGTCGTGTAACGTTTTATTTATCTTTAATATATACTCCATTTGTTCTACGTAAGTTCTCGTTTGAAAGTCAATTTTTTTAAAAGAAAAATATACATTAGTAATAAAATGATATTTTTATATCTTAATTTTTAAAAGCTGATTTTTTAAGTGAAATATCTCTAAATAAAATAGTGAACTCTTTGTATGAAACGAAAGAAGTACACCCTTTATATTGCACTTACATTATACTCCCTCCAACACAAAATTATTGTCATGTTTGACTCGATACACGAGATAAGAAAAAACAATTGACTTGATTATTAATATTACTGTAATGTATAGTTTTCTTTAAAACTCACGTGCATGTGATTTATATTTAAAATAGGAAAAAAAAAAGAAGTAAGGATAAAACCGTAAAAATGTTGTCCAGGAAAGTTAAAAACAAAACAATTTTTTTCAGAAGAAAATAAAAAACATGACAATAATTTTGGAACGAAAATATATTTGTTATAGAATGAGAGTATTTTTGTGAACAAGTCCAAATAAAATTAGGTGGTACTATTTTACTAGAACGGATGGACTAAAACAATTAAAAGTTTAAAACTATTTATTACCCAAAAAAAGTCTAAAAATTATTTTCAAATGTTTGACATTGGCTCGTCTCAACGACCAAGTGGCATTCATACTGCTTAATGTGTCAACTAATTTTTGGGTTTTACATAAATAAACCACCGACGACTACTATGTCACTGCTTTTAAGTACCATTTAGAGCAGGTACAACGACAATTCTAAATCAAATCTAATGCCAATCAATGAATGCAACGGAGGTTTTAAAAAAATCAACTTTAAAGCAATTGATGATTTATATCTCAAAGGTTCAGAAGATGCTGCAAAAATCGGAAATCACAGCAACAGTCTCGCCGAAACGACTGTGTGTTGAGACACAAACCATCAAAACGGCGTAGTTTTCATATCTCAAAAGCCAAGTAAAATAATTCAGCCGACAACCATGTAAGATGCACTTTACACGTGTCAATAAAGCATCGGTTTTTGAGATTTTTTCATTATCTGCTGTTCAAGGGCAGTTTGGGCATTCAAAAATTTTTTTTATTTTTTTTTAAAAAACAGTACACATTTTTATCTATAAATAGAGACTTGGTTTGCCTCATTTGGATACTAAATGCATTTTTGGCAAAATTTGAATTAATTTGAATTAATAGAGATAAAGATAGTGGGGTAGATAAAGTTGTTGGAGATAAATATGGTGTGGTATATAAATGTGTTGGATTTTGTGCCAACCATTGGGAGGGTTTTTTTGTTTTAAATCAAATGGGTATCTAATGGATTAGTTTATTGATTTTTAATGAATTAAGTTTGATTTTGGTTTGATTTTAATCAAACCATTGTACCTGCTCTTAGTATTCAACATGGGCTTATTCAAGCTGGCGTACCAAATGACTAAAGAACGCTTGAATTTAAGTGATTTAATTTTTGAGTAATGCTAGAGCTACTCAATGAGCACTTAAATTTGTACATCAAATGATGTGGTTTCCAATGTGTCATCTTATTTGACATTTTATGGGCTCCACTATAAGTTAAAAAGTTATGTTAACAATATAACACATAAGATGCCACATCATTTGGTACCCAAAATTGAGTGCTATTAGAGTGACCCTACCATTACCTTTAATTTTTATGACCAAAGCAAACATGGGTTACATGAGTTACACGAGTATTTGTTTAGAGTAAGTTTTATGTGAAACCGTCCAATAGATCTAATTTGTAAAACAAAACCTCATTTTTTCATAATTTAGTCAACTAACAAACGATGGGTCGAGTTAAGAGATCTGTTTTACAGTAAATACTCGTAAAATCATATTTTCTAGAGCTGTCAAAATTAGGTATGACCCACCCGATATTATACTGGACTGGGTTTTAGGTTTCATAGGTTCGATAAAATTTCGGGCCGGGTCGGGTGGACTTCAATATTTGACCCGGTGGACTTTTGACATGGCCAAAAATAGGCAACAGCGACAGTCAATGTGTAGCCCCAATGTTTGGACGGGCTTGGGTTTTAATTTTGGTGGTCCGACGAAAATTCGATTTTTTTACAACTCTAATCTTTTCGAAGTTTTTGTTTTTTGGTAAACACTTATTTATAGTATGCTATGTCTCAACAACAACATTAGTAATATTGAAACTTGTAAATAGCTAGTTATGAAAACAAAATGAACATTTCAAATATCTCAGTTTTAAGTTACAAAGAGTAATTCACAAACTCGAAACAATAATGATAGAGTTACCATCAGTGTTATCACCCTGGTAACAAATTTGCCTTAAATGCAAAGTGCATGTGAGGTGCATGTGCCACTTCAAAACATAGTTGTCATCATAGTGGTAACTCTAGTGGTAATCCTAGCAATGTTGAACTCGAAATAGGACTATTCTATCTAATCAAGCGAGTTCAAGAGTCACTCGACTCGTTTTATACTCTAAATCATAGGATGTCCTCATTCCATTCCTAAAAAAGATTTCATTTTTTCTTTGTAAGCCGTCCTTAAAAAAATGTCAATTTTTTTTTGTTCTTTTTAGAAGTTATCTCTACCATTCTATCATTGATTTTATTCCTCTTTAATCAATGATTCACATTCTCACGGGGATAATTTTGAAAAGTACACTATCTTAATACTCTATATATTTCAAAATAAATGATATTTTAGAAATGTGTACACATATTAAAGAAACTTATAAAAAGACTGATCTATCCATATTTAAGTGTAATTATTATTGATAAGTTGTATGATTATTTCTCTTAAGGGCGAAGCGCAGAAATGGTCCCTTGACTATAGGCCTCTCATAGTTTTAGTCACTTAACAATTTTTTGTCAAATCTGGGTTCTTTGAGTATTAAATTTTTTTAGCATCAATCCTTTTGATGGATATCGTTAACGAAATACCGTTAAGTTTCTCATGTATATTTAGTAAGGGGTAAAATGATTTTTTAAAAAAACTTAACTTTATCAAAATTTATAATTGAAACCCTAGAGTTTAAAAAATGGTCATAAGACCTTCTTACTCAATTTTTTAGGAAACCCAGCAGATCTGTTGTTTCAGTTTATCCAAAATTTCGTGATAAAAATCCTGACACTCATTTGAAACATATACTCCCTCTGTCCCTAAATTATCGTCCTCCTTTCCTTTTTCGTTCGTCTCAAAATAATTGTCCAGTTTGAAACTTACCTTTTTAGAACATCATTTTTACCACTTTACCCTTACTTTTTCACTCTACTCTAATTATGGGCCACATACATATGGACTTTAAAGGAAACTACACATTAAACCAATATAAATAATCAAGTCAATTGTTTTTTCTTAAACTGTGCGCCGGGTCAAACATGACGATTATTAAGGGACGGAGGGAGTAATTATTTCTCTCTCCTAGGGTTCTAGCTCTGTTTACTTTCAAACAGCTAAATTTTCATTTTCAAACACATAGAATTGGATTCAAGTTCGTCAATGACATTGTCATCGCGAAAGAAGCAGGAATTGGACAATCAACCAATCAGTTGCCACAACAACAATGAAGATCTGATGAGTAAATTACCAAATGCAATCCCCACCCACATTCTCTCTCTGCTCCCACCACAACATGCAAAGCGAACCAGCGTTTTGTCTAAGAGATGGCAACACATGTGGACACTTCTCCCCGAACTTGAATTAGTAATGCCCTTTTATTTCAATCGCAAATTCTTCAACTTCGTAGAGAATACATTGATCCTTTGCAATAGTTTGCCTATTCGTAAATTTTGTCTCTCCCGTTCTTCCCACATAAACTTTATTAATTATTATCGTGTTCATGATTTCATTTCTACTACTATGAGTTATCATGTTCAACAACTAGACCTTCACTTTCCCTGTGCAATGGACAAGGTCAGATTGCCTTGGAACCATTTGAGATTTTTCTTTCAACCATTCAATAAAGGCAGAAGGTGTAATCTTTATGGACATTCTTCTTTCTCACTTTCTGACGGTGAAGACGACTGGCATGAACAAGGGGGGCAATTTAGCGTGAGAAAGAGAGAAAATTGCTAGATCTGAGAAAGGTGACTGGAAATGGTAGGGATAGAGATGACGCCAGAGAAGATGAAGGATGTCGACTTTGAGATGAAACGGGAGAAGGCAGACGATCTGTTGAGGGGGTATTGGTCGGAGACGGAACATGAACGAGGTCGACGGTTGTGGAGGAAGTGGAATATGTCGGTGCTTGGTGAAGATGGTGATGGTCACCGGCGGACATGGTGGACCGTGGGGTTGGAATTGGTGTGGCTTGGATCTGACAAAAATAAAGCCATCAGTGGAAGAAGAAGGAGCGCTGAGCGGGAGAAGATCGGAGATGGCAGCGCCAGTTGTAGAAGAAGGTCGACGATTGGAGCAGGAGGGAGATGGGGGAACGAATCGGGGAGATGAAGGGTTTGGGGAGATTGAGCGTGAAAGATGAGAGAAAGAAGAGATCGATGTCAGGCAGAGGCAAAGTAAATAATTCTATGTTTTAAATGATTGTAAGGATTTCTATCATGAAATTTTGGGGAAACAGCTGGAACAATTGATCTGGTGGGTTTTCCAAAAAATTGGGGAAGAAGGCCTTATGGTCATTTTTTAAACTCTAAGGTTTTAATTGTAAATTTTGATATAAGTTAAGTTTGAAAAAAATCATTTTAGCCCTTACTAAATGTCCATGGGCAACTTAACGGTATTTCGTTAACGACATCCATCAAAAGGAATAACACTGAAAAAATTTAATACTCAAAGGACTCAGATTTGACAAAAAATTGCTAAGAGACTAAAACTGTGAGAGACCTATAGTCAAGGGACCATTTATACGCTTCGCTCTTTCTCTTAATATATAAGTCATTATGAAAAGTGTCACTTTTGCCTTTGAATGAGTCATTTTCGTCTTTAAATGTGTCACTTTTAGTCCTTCAATTTGTAAGTCATTATGTATGAAGGTGTATCAATTTCGTCTTTAAATGTGTCACTTTAGTCCCTTAATGTGTAAATCATTATATATAAAAATGTATCACCTTTTGACTTTAAATGTATTAATTTTACCCTTAAATGTGTCACTTTTAGATCATCAACTAGTTTTACACATGTGTGCTAAACGCACGAGAATATATACTTTTAATTAAATTATAATCAAATAAAACGAAGATTATAAACAAAACTACAAAATAAAGAAAAAACATAATGAAGGGAACAAATTATATCGTTATGATTGATAGTATGAAAAAGCATGTTAATCAATTATTTTATGAATTGTTTAAGTCATTTTCTCGTTCATAATTTTCTAGAATTTAGTAATTGATATTTTTTGTTATTAAATTTTAGGATCTTAAGTAGTATAAATAGTAATTCAGATGTATATTCCTCTCTATATAACATATAGATTTATTAAATATTTATAATTTGTGGTTGATATCTACTACTATGATTTAATGTATATATTCACTATGATTTACCAATAAGTTATAATTAATTGTGGTTATTTGCAAAAAATAATTTTTTTTGATGGTTTTGATACTATAACTTCAAATTCGATGAAAGAGATACAAAAATTTTAAATACAAATAAGTCAATTGAAAAGATTTCCATAGCTTGTGTTTTTATAATTAATTGTGGTTATATTTTATTTTGTAATCCATGTATTCAATGAACATGTTTTTTATAGCATGTTTGTTCTTATTTCAATGTTATTTGCTCATTTTAATTAATCAGTAAATTAAATATGCACAAAAAATATTTGTATTTACAAATTTTCAATGGATGACTACTCCTATTAAATACTACTATATAGAAACTTGGTATTTTTTTACCACATGTGCATATTTGCATATTTTCAATAAATCTTGAAAGTTGTGTAATCAATTAATCAGATTTGTGTTCTTAATGCATGCTAGCTACTTTATAATAATACTCAAAGATGATTTTCCTCGTTTAGCAAGTGCATTTTGGTGAGATTTTACTTTTTTAGACTACCTAGGTTATATATGGATGCATGTGCAAGTCATCCTAATCCGCCAAATCATGTTAAGTGTTACAAGACAAATTGAGCTAATAAAGATTAACAAAGATTAACATATGACTAAATCGCAAAGTTTGAGTACACAGGGATCGTGGCTCGCGGTGTGTCACGTCGCATGTCCGTCTCTCAACCAAGGTCCGCACGTTTTGTACATGGCTCCGGGCTTGGGTGATCCGTCCACCCGATTCGAGCCTACTTTTCACTCTCATTTTGACTCGTTTTCTAGATGGGTAAACCGTGATACTTCCTATTTGGGGCTCTGTCTTACGGTAAGACAGTTTTACACAAGTTTTTACCTAATAAAAAGATTGATTCATATTTATTTAAGTTCATTTATTGTAGTTAAGATACATTAGTATTTTATGTTTCTTATTAACAACCCTCTTTTTAACAACATTTAGTTCAAGAGTAATAAATTTTAGCAAATATGGACAAATGTTTTCTTGAAATCTTATGACGACATTTATTTTTGAACAATTTTTTTTTAACTAAAACGACACTTATTTTAAAAAGTGGTTGATGATGTGTTTGTGTTGAAGCTGCTTTTGTGTGAGCATATATCGCACCAAAATACAAAGTACAACCTTCTCTTCATGTAAGAAAAACCGAAGGATTGCCTTTATATTTACCGAGGAATGAACTAATGGATCGTGGGAAATAGATTGACGATGACATAATCGATCTACTGAATTGATGGTCAATGCCCAAGACAATATTCTCTCCGTTTCCAAAATAATTATCCGTGTTTGATTAAGTGTACATATTAAAAAAATTAACAAGCTCTATTATAATTCTTGATATACAATATAGTTTTTTTTAAATTTATGTACATGTGATCATCATTAAAATAGTCGAAAAAAATAAGATAAAATAATAAAAATATTTTTTTTAAAGAAAAGTTTAGAAACAAAGAGAACATAAAGACTACTTTCTACACCCTAAATAAATGAGTACCATCATTTAACAAGACAAACTCTTAATGATTATGGTTTTACTTGATTGACTTGGCAATGTTTTGCTAACTAATGATCGACTGTCAATAACGTATATGCCAAATCAATGGGATATGGTATATGAGCCTATCAGTTTGGAATTTTCTTTTTTTGAGTGTTTGTTGATTATTGAATAGATTAACAATCCTTAACTTTATTATCAATATTCTTTTACTAAAATTAAGAAAGTTAATTTAAAAACCATTTTAGTGTAGAAATTCACAATTGATATGAATAACGGCATAAGTCTTTCATTGATTGAATTATCTATTTATAGATAAATACAAATTAGGGTTATGCATTGAGTAGAGTACAAAAAAAACCTATACTAGATAGGTGTGGGTGCCCCGGATAGCTCCTGGACCCCGCGCATCTTTTTTTAGGGGAGCGCGCCATGCCAAAGGACATCACGCTTTCCATTTCATTCTCCTTTATTTAGGGAAAGACGAAATTAAAAGTACAAAAAGAGTGTTGTCAAAAAGCGCGTTGAATACGCCTTAGTCACCGAGTGAGCTTTGGTCCATTATGAGAGCTTTGGATTTTTTCGTATCTCCCCCTCCCTTTTTAGGGGAAAATAAGATATAGAAAACGTATCACTCTTTTCAGTCTCATCTTCCCTTATTTAGAGGAAAACGGAAACGTGCAAAAAAAAGATGTTGCGAAGGCGCGTGGGAACACGTTCTGCCTCACTGTGGACTTTTAAAAATTGCCCTAGGTCATTATGAGTGCATTAGATTTTTCCATATCTCACCCTCCCTTGTTTGGGGGAAAACAAGATACAGAAAATGCATCATCCTTTTCATTCCCATCATCCCTTGTGTTTGGGGAAAATGAGAAAGTGAAAAAAAAAAAAAGATGTTGCGAGCCTCACCATGACATTAGGCTTATTTTGGATCGCTATGAGTGCATTGGGCTTCCCCATATCTCATCCTCTCTTATTTAGGGGAAAACAAGATACAAAAAATACATCACCCTTTTCATTCTTATCGTCCTTTTTTAAGGGGAAAACAGAGAAGTGCAAAAAAAGGATGTTGCGGGCCTCACTGTGATCCAAAATGTTATAACATAGTCGTCATCTTTATTTTAAGGAGAAATAAAGAAAAACAAAAAATAACCAGAGTTTGTAAAAAGGGGTCGGAGGTTAAGTTATGAGGTGGGAAGATGTTAGGCACCCAACTCGCTCTTTCGGTCTCAAAAATGGTTTTTGGCTAATATATGCTTTTATTATATTTATCTAGCAAATGAAATAAAGCACTAAAAGCATATACATATGTATCTACATTATTTACAGACTTGCAGCCGCCTCCTTCCAGTAATTATAAATATATTTAAAAATATTTGGCCATAATAATGGCTCTTTTTAATACTATTTTCTATAGAAATCCGGGAAGCACAATTGCTTATATTTTTTACATTGTGCCGGATGAAAATAGCATTTTTATATAAAAACTCTTAAAGGTTTACCTTTAAGAGCGTAAGGTATGCTCGCTCTGTCATTCCGGGAGAGGGAGTCTTTTGCTGCTGTTGCGATTCGGGCAGAATAACTGCTTCCGAAAGTTGCTTTCAGGCACCGTAAAATGGGTGGAGCAACTGCTTGCGTTTTTGCTGTTGTTTGCTTGTTGCTGGCGGAAATCGAGCAGAGCAACTGCTTGCTTCTGGCGGATTTGGCCTCTGGATTCGGGCAGAGCAACTGCTCTTTTGGGGATTTTTGGACCGGGAAAATAGGGTGGAATCCTAGCTAGAAGGTTAAGGTTCACTTTGACCGGTTGGATTTGAGTTTGGAGGAGATTTGGCAGAGCTTCGAGGCTTATAGGAGGAGGGGACTCTCTCTATCTCACGATCGCTCTCACTGCGTAAAATAAACGCTGTGCGTTATGGGTGAGTGATTTCTCGACCTTTAATTCTGAAGTCGAAGCCCTCTATTTATAGGCTGAAGAAGAGACCTCGTCGTCTTTAAAATTTCTTCTTTGTACTTCATCAGCTTGTACCGTGTGCTTGATAGCATTTACAAAATGTCAAAACGGAGTGCACTGTTTGAGCTCTGGGCGCCGCACCAGGTATGCTTGGTGGTGGCACCTGGATCCTTTTTTAAGTTGATTTTTGACACTTTGGCCCCTGTATTTCACTGTTTTACGCATCCTGATTTTCTTTTTGCATTTTTAAACTCTGTAACTTGACATTTGTTAAGTTTTAACAGGTCTTGATATCGCATGTCATATTACATACCAGGGGGTACGAAATTGGGGTGTCTAGTAGGAGTTCTAATAAGGTAAAAAATGTACAAGGAAATGAACTATATACGGTAGTAACCACTAAATAATAATTACAATTATTTATCATAGGTACTTAATACAGCACCTATAAAATACTTAATACAATATTTTTTGTAAAAATACTATATTACCCTTGATAAATTAAAAAATTGAACACCGAACCAACACCGCCCACCGGACCACCCCCACCCCCACCCCCAAGCCCGCCTTCCCAGCCCCCCTCCCCACTCCGCATGGGCCAAGCCTAGTCCCTCCCCCAGCCCCAGTCCCTCCCTTTCCCCTCCCACACGGACTGGGCCAAGCCCAATCCCTCCCTTACCCAGCCCACACCACAGCCCAATCGCCTGCCCCTCCCCCAGCTCATCTAGCCTCCACCACCTCTTGCCCAACCTCCGCCACCTCCCGCCCAGCTTTCACCACCTCCCGCCCAGCCTTCGCCACCATCTCCACAAAAAAAATATAGTTTTTTTCTTCCATTTAATTAAAAACCAACTCTCGCCCACCTCCACCACCAATCTTTTTTTCCATTTAATTATAATTTTCAATTTAATTTTGAAATTGAACAAATGGCAAATTGGTAAACTTATTTCAAAAAGTGTTGTATTAAGTATTTTATAGATGATGTATTAAGTATACCCCTTATTCCCTAATATTTAATAGCACAAATTCATTGATGTCCTTAGTGTCTGCTTATAACATTGCGCGTACATACGATGACATGGTAGGTGTAAAAGGTGAAATTAGTAAATTTGAACAAAATAAACACTCATTTTATGATTAAAAAAATGACAAAAACTTGTGTCAGATGGTCTTACGTATATTTTTTTATAAGACAAATTTTCTTTATCCGACCCACCGTGTGTTGATGAGTTGAGCTGTAAGAGAGAGGATCTCTTTTTTACGGATTAAGATCCATAAGACGGTCTTAGAGGATACCTGCTAAAAAAATATTTGTTTTGGGACTGAAAGTACATTCCTAGTGCCAAACATTGCGGAAGAGAGAGAGTAAGGATGGTTTGAATTTTTTTAGTCCAAGTATGTGATTCGGGATCAAATTTCTCTCCAAAAGATGGTTGAAATTTGCTGCAGCAATGTCATAGTATTTGTAAATATGTAAAGCCTTAACCACTCTCGGTTTCCAAAGTAATTTTTGTTTCAAATTTGGAGGAAGGGTCTTAAATGTGGAAATTGATTCCTACTTTATAAGCACAAATATCAGATAGGCAAATGATATTATGTGTTAGAGATTGTGATATTATTACAAGTTTTAGTGTTAGAGTCGTTAGATGATTAAATTGGTGATGATTTGAAAAGTTCGTACTTAAAAAAGAGTATATTTGATCTAACGGTATAGAGATCTAAGTAGATTTGATCTAACGACACTAACACTAAAGATTGTAATTAATATCATACCTCAATCGGATATACCTATCAAATACTTCATAAAGTATAAGTAGAGTATTTCATCCCTTGTCAGATAAATCTGAAATTTTTAGTATTTGTCTAATAAGTGGCCACCAAAGATAGTTAGATATTGCTGGATTCTCAGGAATACTTCTGTTAAAGAAAAAATACCAACCAACGCGAGCAAACGAACGATACTTTGTCTTAATAATAAAAAACAAACAAACGTGTAAATGAATTGATAGAGGTATATTATATATTAATCATATATAAGTTTTTTTGCTCAAGCCATGAAAAGTAAAAGTCTATTAGTTTAACCATAGGTTTTGTGTTTAAGTCATAAAAATGCAGTTGTGTTAAAACTTTGTAGTGCTAATGTTATCTCTCTTAAGAGCAAGACTGTAAATTCAGTTGGCAACAAATAAGGCTAGAAGGGGGGGGGTGAATGACCTTTTAAAAACTTTGAGGGTCGTTTTGAAAAACTTCAAAAGTTGCAGTGGAAAATATAACTTTTGTCGTTGATATAGTGTCAGCTGGCTGATGATTTTGAGCAACTGACGCTTTCAGCTGAAAGAATAAAATTGGTCAGCTGGCTAACACAGTTTGGTGTTTTGAAAGAGATCACAAGTTATGAGAAAAAAAAACTAAAAGACAATTTATAGAACAAGTAAATAAACAACTTATGAAACTGACTGGCCGACACTTACGTAGATTGAAACTGCTTAAGTGTTAGGGCAGTTTGTAAAAGCTGATAAGTAAAAGACAAGGCAGTTGAAGTGGTTCACAGTAAAAACTGCTACGTCCTCTACCAAGTTGGTCAAACTTGGATTTTTGAAGTGCACTAATATTATTAATAATCTAGATGATCACTAATGGATTAGTGTACAATAAAGTTAGGTGTTTATGAAGTATGATTGAAAAACAATCACACTCGTGGGAGAATCAAAAGATTCCTTAATGAATATGAAAGAAGTAAGAAATGTTTAAACAATTATTGTCAGAAACAATGAACTAGAAAAGAATAGAAATCAAGAACTATCTAGCTAATGTTTTGGCTGAAGCACTTCAAAATAGAATTATGCTTGAGAGAGTATGAATGCTTCAGTGTGTCTTCAAAAGGTTCCTGTGGATATATATATATAGAAGGACTTGAAGTGCATTCAGTTAGAAACCCGTTTGAATTTTGAACAACTCCAATAATTTAAAAGTATATCTTCTACAAGATATTATCGGATACTGTAAGATATGGCTTATTAAAAGAGGCTTGTACAAAGCACAAACAAAGAAACTGATTAGTACTCAATAGTCAATATGTTTATCCATAAAAGGAAACAGACTGATATACTTTGTTCTAAAAGGAATTACTAGCTGATATAGGTCAACTGGATATATAAGCTGACAGTTATCAATATCAATTTTACTAAGCATGAAAGCAGCCTTAATGGATTTAAACAAATCAAAATAAGCATATATCAACAAAGGCCAATGACGACTCTTCCACAAATCAAATGGATTTCTCTCCCTCCAATGGTAAATCATGCCTAATCAAATGAATATTAAATTTAATTAGTGTGATTAGAGCAATTGCATGCTACTGACTAAATAATGCAAATTTTGAACACCGATAGTCCCTCCATTAAACGTCGTTATAAATTAGTAATTTCCAGCAAAGATATTTATCAATGGAGAACTTATTTATTTATTTATGTTTTTTTTTCTAAACTAGTTTTTAAAAATAAAAAAAAAAATAAAAATCTAAAAGTAACCAGAGTGCCACCATCTTGTATCTCACCGACACAACTCAGTGCTCAAGGCTCCTGTAGAGGAAAAGATTTATCCCGGAGAATAGAAGATAGTAAGCTCCACACAACACATGGATTAGCACGCTTTTGGGAAGGAAGCAAACTGACTTCATATTGACTCCAACCAAGACCAATTACTCTAATCAGAAGAGTAAGCCCAGCTACGGAATGAAAGACTTGAGATGATTCTACATGTGAAAGACATAGAACTGGGAAGGAAGACAAGGAGCCAAGGCTAGGAGGGCTTTATTTCTTAACCGAACACTCACTCTCTCTCTCTCTCTCTCTCTTTAAACAACCATCAAATTATACCAAAATCTGAAGCTCGATTATAGTCACCAAACCTCACAAATTTAGCAGAGAGAAGACGATGATTGGCGGGGCGGTAGTGGCGGTGGCGGAGATGGAGAAACTGGTGGAGGTAATCCACGTCGACAGAATCAACGAAAGTACAAAAAGCCTAATTTTACCTCATAATGAATCAACAAAGAGACCCAGTTCCAGATTCATCTTTATTATTCACAAATCACAGAATATCATCGAAGGGAATAGGAAAGAGGAGCGAGCGGGAGGAGATGAGAAGGTGGTTGATAGGTAGATGTCAATTTATCTCTTTACTATTCAAACATCATAGATAATCTCCCTCCCTCTTCATTATTCACAAATTACTCCATCTATTCTTTTGGAGAGAAAAAATTTCAAACCAATTTTTTTCAATTTCTTGAGCTCTCTTGATTTTATCTTGTACGAAGCAAGAAATACAGGAAGCAAGAATAATAGACAGAAGGAGAAGGAAGACGGCTGAAGGAAATTTTCTGTGTATTGCCGTATAGACTTTTAGGGAAACATATATACAAGTCACAAATCCTAACCTAACCTCTCCTCCAAGATTACAGTTTCCTAATCAAATACAATGAGTGTAAAGTACATATATACCCATAAACTATCCTATAAACAAATACGGCTAATACCCTCCCTCAAGCTAAACGACCAAAGGGAAGGTGCAGCTTGAATGTCAATGACGAAAAACGATGTTTGGGAAGACCTTTGGTGAAAACATCAACAAGTTGATCATCGGAGGGAACATAATGAAGCCGTAAGAACCCGCACGTAACAAGTTCGCGAAGGAAATGATAGTCTATCTCGATATGCCGTGCACGAGCATGAAATACTGGATTGCGAGCCATGTGTAGGGTAGAAATATTGTCACAGTATAACGACGAAGGAGCAAGAGGGATGTCTAGTTCACGAAACAAGTATGCAAACCACCGAAGTTCAACTGCAGTAGTGGCAAGAGCGCGATATTCTACCTCGCTGCTAGACCAAGAAACAGTGGATTGTTTCTTCGCTGTCCAAGAGATGAGATTAGGACCCACCTAAATACAAGAACCCGTTGTAGAACGTCGATCATTTGGGTCACCCGCCCAATTAGAGTCCGAGTATGCCGTGACATTGAGCCTAGTAGAGGGATAGAAGGTCAGACCATGTTGGAGGGTAGTACCTTTAACGAAGCGAAGAATCCACTTTGCTGCCTGAAAGTGACTTGTCTGAGGCTGGTGCATGAACTAACACACCTGATTAACAGCAAACGCAATGTCAAGACGAGTCAGAGTGAGGTATTGTAATCCCCCAACCATACTGCGATAAAGAGTAGCATCCAAGAGCAGATCACCATCCATGAGACTCAACCGAGCATTAAAGGCAGTAGGTGTCAAAGCAGGCTTGCAATCCACCATATTGAAACGATTGAGTAAGTCAAGTGCATATAGAGTTTGAGACAAACGAAGAGTGTCGCCCTTGCGCTTGGCTTCAATACCCAAGAAGAAACTCAGGTCCCCTAGTTTACGACTATCAAAAGTAGCACAAATCGCATAAATAACCGCATTAATGTCCGAAAAAGAAGAGCCTGTGATAATGATGTCGTCTACGTAGACAAGAATAATGGTTGTAGACGAGCCATTGTGGCGAATAAACAAGGAAGAATCTGAGCGACTATTAAAGAAACCAATGCCAAGTATGAACTCATGAAGCCGATGATACCAAGCACGGGGAGACTGCTTGAGACCATATAATGCTTTATCGAGCTTGCACACATGTGTGGGCGCTGCGGTGTTAACAAAGCCTAGGGGTTGTTTCATATAGACATCCTCTTGAAGATAGCCATTCAAGAAGGCATTACGGACATCCAATTGCTGAATATTCCAATGACGAGAGTGAGCAACAGCAAGCACATTTCGAATCGTGGATGGCCTGACCACGGGACTGAACGTTTCATCAAAATCAAGACCAACTTGTTGACTGAACCCTTGAGCAACCAAGCGAGCCTTGTAGCATTCAATAGACTCATCAGCATTCCGCTTAATTTTAAAAATCCAGCAGCAACCTACCACATTCATCCGTGGATCAAACGGAACAAGATGCCATGTACGATTTTTATGTAGCGCAGCAATTTCTTCTGTCATAACTAGGCGCCAATATGGTGTTTGAGAATCTTGCTTAAACGTACGAGGCTCGTCTGTGAGAGACTCTCGAATAGCCGCTAAGGCATGAGGAAGAGAGTAAGCAGAGGTATTCTGCATTAATTCCGCAACATTGCGATAGCGAAGGGGATGAGAGGAGTCTGGGGTGGACTGTGCAGAAGAGGACGCTGATGACAAGGGGTTGCTGATTGGCGAAGACACAAGAGTCTCAGTAACAACCTGAGGTAGGTTGATTGGCACTGGAGTGGACTGAAAAATGGGTCTGGCTGAAGCTCGGCCTGGCGCAGCAGTTGGCAGGTTACTTACATCAGCAGTTGGTGGATGGTCTGGAGTGGTAGAGTCTTGTTGAGCAGGCACATTACTCGGCTGTACAGTGGGAGTCGTAGGATGGGTAGAAGCAGTGAAATACTCGTGAGCTGCAGAAGGTGTTAGTTGAGAAGCCAACGAATGGTGCAGGTCGCACTCGGTACCCGTAGTAGACTGTTGAAGTGGAAAGTGAGCTTCATCGAACACCACATGTCTGGATATGTAAACTCGGCCACTGACTAAATCCATGCACCTGTAACCTTTACGACAATCATCATATCCAAGAAAAATACAGTGTATGGATCTGGGCATAAGCTTATGAGAATTATAGTGACGAATGTGAGGAAAACACGAGCACCCGAACACTTTAAGAAACCGATAATCAGGTTTTCTTAACAACAACTTCTGATATGGAGAAATAAAATGATGGCGACTCTGTTATACATAGTTTGAGTCCACAATTGAGGTCGAACGTATTCCACGTGCTTTAAAATTTTGAAACAACCCTGCCTTTCAGTGGCACGGATCTGGTTAAAAACGGGGCACTCACACCTATATCATAATCTTAAAGATTGAAAACCCTGTAAATGAAAGGAATGAAAAAAGTTCGAGAAACAGGGGAGGAGAAGAGAAGAGAAGACGACACTTTTGAACAAAAGAAAATGATAAATGTTCAATTACCACCATAATGTTTGGACAATTATAACATTTTCCTCATTTGAAAGTTAAATGACAAATTAATCATTATTTTCCAGTTTTACCCTTACAAATTGATCATGTGATCCTTTAATGATTGTTTTTCTAACACCGTCAATCACATGGACTATTGGAGTTCAAAATTTGCATTCTTTGGTCAATAGCGTGTAATTGCTTTGTCTAGGGACTGCTAGTGGACTTTCACAAAGTTCAGGGACTAATGGTATAATTTGCCCTAGAGTATTTCCGTCCCTTGTCGAATAAATGTGAAATTTTTAGTATTTGCCTAATAAGTGGCCATAGTTAGATATTGCTGGTTTCTCAGGAAGACTTCTGGTAAAGAAAAAAACCTAATAAAGAAAAAATACCAACTAACATGAGAAAACAAACAATACTTTGTCTTAATTATAAAAAACAAACAAACGTGTAAATTAATTGATAAAGCTATTATATCTTAATCATATATAAGTTTTTTGTTCAAGCCATGAAAAGTAGTTTAATAATAAGTTTTGTGTTTAAGTGGTAAAAATGAGGTTGCTTTAAAACTTTGTAGTGCTAATGATATCTCTCTTAAGCTCAAGGCCAATGATGACTCTTCCACAAATCAAATGGTATCTCTCCTTCCAATGGTAAATTATCCCTAATCAAATGAATATTAAATTTAATTTGTGTGATTTGAGTATCAAATTGTAATACTCAAATCAAACAATCAAACAATCAAACCAAATCATTGTATTTATTTTTAATTTAATAATGAATATTAATATAAATTTAAATATAATAATATTATAAATAAATAATATCAAATTATAATAAATATTTAATATTTAATAATGAATATTGATTTAATATCAAATTTAGTAATCTATGTAATATTGAATTTATTTGTTAATATAAATTGAAAGAAGATATTAAATTAATTACGATAATGATGGTGAGGTATGTAAAGTTATTAGAGATAAAAATTGTGGGGTATATGAAAGTGTTGGACTTTGTGCCATTATTGAAAGAGTTTTTTTATTTGAGTAGCTTATAGTTATGGGTATCAAATGGATTTATTTTTTTATTTTTAATGAGATAAATATCAAATGGGTGTCAAATCTAATTTGTTGTTGGCCTTGCTCTTATGCAGGCAGACCTTTGGGGTGTGCAAAGTGAGCAATTGAACAGGTCCCCCAATATTAGGGATCCAATCTATGAAAAATTGTTATGTAAAGTCAAACTTTATTTTTTATTAATATTATTTCACCCTTAATAGTATAGTTTCTAAGGAATAGCTTAGTCATAGAGTTAGGGTTTGTGAGGTCTCAAATTCAATCCATTTTCAAGTTTTTTTTTTTGAAAGAAAAATTAAAAACTCTTGACAACATTTTGACTAGCCGTCCTTCCTTATGCATTATTTTTTGTAAACCTTTCCCCTAATGGGGCATGAGAAAAGATCAAACTTGAGATCTCACAATTTGTAAAACCTCAACTCTACCACTGGACCATCACTTAGGGTCTTTCTTATACATATTCTTTATATTTTTCTTAAAATTACACATAGAAAATTCTTTTAAACTTGGTCCAAATAGTATTGCACAAATAAAATATAGTCATTGCACAAGGGTGGCTTAGTGGTAGAGTTAGGGTTTCACTAAATGTGAGGTTTTAAGTTCAATCTCTTTTCAAATTATTTTTTTGTAAAAATAATAATTTAAACTCTCGATAACATTTGACTAACAATCTTCCTTATGCATATTATTTCTATTTTTCTCAAAAGACTTTTAAATCTTAAAATTATTGTTAAAAATATGCATGTGCAAATATATGCTATATATGTTTGCATATCCAAAACAATGATTTTCTTGTTCCCATTACACAACATGTTCCAAGAGTGGCTAAAAGGGCTGTATACCGTTAATGTGGCAACTCGTTGAAACATTGCATAGGTCCTAGGCTAGGTCATCTCTGTACATATACCAAATTAATGTCCTACCAACTGTTGAAATACACTAGCAGATATCATTCGAGTAGATATCATATGAGCATATATTCAAATATCTGTTGTGCTCCTTAGTATGTACTGTTTTAGTGATACTGGGTTTAAAGAGGAAGATTAGCTTATCTCCAAGAAGTCAAGTTTACAAAGATCCGCAAAAGATTTTTAGCAGATCTCCTTAACAACTCAAACATTTACTTCGATGTCTGTGTTGTCATTAATACCCATCTGTGTTTGGTCAGACCTTCTGAGTTCAGACATAATCAAAATAAGATCTTCATGAAGACTTTTAACCAACAAATCATACAATGCATCTTGATGCATTGAAGACCGAACACTCCAACGATTAAAAATCTATCCAAAAGTCTCAACGGACCTATTGTCTTATCCACTTGTAAAAGTGTAGAAACTTGCATGCTTTAAATTTATTTAAATCCATTAAGGTTAAAACAACTAGTTGTAATTATTTATTCTAATCCTTTGAGATATTTTACTTAAACTTTAGCAAGTCTAAATCGATCTGCTGCACCTTCAGCAGATAGATGCCCACTGTTGTTTACACAACAGATGCCTCCTAGACTTCGTTAAGCAGCCATCTTTAAATAAAATATCTTATCTACTTAAACTTAGTCATCAGCAGTTGCTAGTTGATGATACCACGATGTCAGTATAGACACCCCAATTTCGTATCCCTGTTGTATGACATGCCATAAAATATCAAGACCTTTTAAAAGGACTAACGAATGTCAAGTTACATGGTTTAAAATGAAAAAGATGCAAAAGAAAAGAAGAATGCATAAACAGTGAATTGGAAAGGAAAAAGGTTGGGCCCTCTCCTAACCCATTCTGGGCGTCGCGCCCACTTTACCCCCTGCACTGTAGCTTTTGCATTTTGGTACAATTCTCTCAGCACGCGGTACAAGCTGTTCAGGCACAATTGATGATACTTAACAACGAAGGAAGTCTCAATCCTCTACTATAAATAAAGCCTCCCGGTTTCATAATTTCACACACTTCACGCATCAGCTTGTAAAAGTTCTCCCGAGAATGCCGAGGTTATTTCCTCTCCAGTCCCGAAGCTCTACCAAACTGTCAAATCTCTCCCCTAAACACTAAAATTCTTCGGCCAAAGTGAACCCTAGTTACCATGCTAGGTTTCCGCCCTATTTCACCGGTTCCAAAATCCCAAAAGGAGCAGTTGCTCTGCCCAAATCCAGACGTCAAATCCAGCCGAAACAAGCAGTTGCTCTACCCGATTTCAGACTTGACGACAACAACAATCAAGCAAAAGCAAGCAATTGTGCCACCCGGATCCCGAGGCGAAAAATAACTAAAAGGAGCAGCCACGTTGCCTGAAATCTAGCAAAGAAAAAGACTTCCTTTCTCAAAAAGACATGGGAAGCATATGTAGACCGCCTAGTGGGCTTAAGCCCAGGCATATCGGGTTCAGACACTCACGTTTCGGGAGGTAAGTTCTGTCCCCGTAGTTATTTATTATAATCTATAACTTAAATATAAATATCTAATTAAGTTTTATTTCAGTTTATAGTTTAATGTAATAATAGTTATATTTCATTTTCATTAAATTAGTTTCCTTTCCATTCCTACTTTAATGTAATAATAGTTACATTTTCTTCCTGTTTAAATTAGTTTCCTTTCCGTTCTTATTTAAATATAATAATAACTATATTTTTCTTTTATTTTAATTAATTTATTTTTTGTCTTTACTTTAATGTAAAGTAGTTATAATCTCTTGCAGTTTAATTAGTTTCTTTTCTGCACATGCATTAACTATAGAAATTATTATGTTTCTTATTATTTAATAAATTTATTTCCTACTTATACGAGTAAATATAAATAAAGTTCGTTACTAGCATAGCTATTTTATTCCTAAAATAGCTTGTAAAATGTTATAATTATTCTCTAAGTTGTATTATTTCAGTTATAATTTTGATTTCTTTTCTTTAATAAATATAAAGTAATTTCTCTTTATTTCCTTTTTATATATATAAATGTTTTGTTCCAAGCCAAAGTGTATAAAATAAAAATGAGCATATTGATAAACCCATTATGAGACCGAAAGGGTGAGTTAGGTGCCTAACCCCTTTCTAACTCGTAACTTAGGCCCCTAACCCATATAATCTGGTATGTTTTGTTTTTTTTTTTTTCTGTTTAACCATAAAATAGAGGTGGCGACTCTGTAACACATTTTTCGAGTCACACAAATTGAGGCCGAGAGTATTCCACGCACTTCGAAGTTTCGAAACCACCCCACCTTTCAGTGGCGCAGATCCGGTTAAAAACGAGGCACTCACAATCAGCCTCTACTTAACATTTAAATTCTCTATCTACTGAACATTATACACTGTTGAAACGTTTGACCTTCACGCTCATTTATTTAATTATTATTTGGTCATCATATTTCAAACTTAAGAACTATTCACAAAAGACTTTTTCCTTTATCTGTCTTATCAATAGAAGACTATCGTGTCTGTCTTAAATGTTCAACAGTTTATTATATCATCTAGCTAACTACTCTCTTTATTATTTCATTTTAGGAGATATTCTTTGTCTCTAATCCTCTGCAAGATCTCTGTGCATTCAATTAAAGACTTTTCATCATCATTTTTTCAAGAAATTCAAGATTCAACCTTACTCTCTCAAATGACTACAAACTTGAAGATCTCTATAAAACGATTGAAGAATACACCTTTCGCATAATTATGTGCATAGAATTTATAAATCTTACAAATCCCCAAAGCATACTAACAGAGACAATATGTTGAAGTCTTCGTTCGATTCAGAACTTCAATCTTTCTTTGAAGAGCGTCTTCTCTCAAACACTTACTAGATAGTCTCACATATATTAATCTCTTTCTGGTTCTTGTTTAAACGATCACTGTTTAGTTTGTTCCTTTATTCTTTCAAATAATTAAGGAACCTTTGATTGTTGCATGAGTTTGATTGAGAGACAATCAAACTCCTCAAACACCGGTTTTTGTTGTATACTGATCCGTTAGTAATCACTTAGAATATATATAATCTTAGTGCACTTCAAAATCCAAGTTTAACCAACTTGGTAGTGAACGTAACAATTTTTACACTGTGAACCACTCCTAAATACTCTTTCATTTATTCTTTCTGCTGATAGAATTGTTTCTAACACTTAAGCAACTTTCATCTACTTAAATGTCAGTCAGTTACATTCTTGAATAATTTACTTAATTGTTTTATATATTGTCTTTTAGTTTATTTCTTATATTAAGTGATCTGATTAAAACATTTACTATTTAAACCTGTGTCAACAAGCTGACACAAAGTGTTTTGGTCATCAGCCGATTTTTCTATATGTCGATAACTTATTATTTTCGCTGCAACTTTTTGAAGGTTTTAAAAATAACCCTTAAAGTTTTTAAAAGATTATTCACCCCCCTCTAGCCTTATTTCGTTGCCTACTGGACTTACAAAAAAGAAATATCTCATCTTCTCTTGTAGATGAGAAATGGTGGACGTACATGAGAGTTATGCTTTCAAGCATAACCTGAAAAACACAAAAATAGTGAGAGAGAGAGAGAGAGAGAGAGAGAGAAAGAATACATAAATTCCAAAGGCTGAAAGTAATGCTTAGTCAATAACTCACTTCTTGATTTGAGTTTTTTCTTCCTTCAAAGGTGGAAGTAGATTCTATGGTGGTGGTCTCGGCCATTAAGGGTACCCATGGCTGCCCCTGGCTTTTTGTCTATGATCTTAGGCGGTGCTCATCTATGTTGGGCAATTACGACTATTTTTTGAGAGGGGAATTCTTTTGTAGACCGTTTAGCTGCCATGGCTCATGGTACCCGAACTGATAATAATTTGAAAGAACGCGATACCACGGATTCTCAATATGGGTCAATGTGATTGTCAATGTTGCAGTGAATGTTGCAACAATGACAACGACAATGAGAACAGAAAGTATATCACAAACAATCTACAAGTATCAAGGCCACACAAATTATATTAAAAAAACAAAACTGTTTTGTACTTAACAATCAACAAAAAAATTCTCACAAGATATAGGATCTTGGAGAACCAAAAATCCCACATAAAACCTAAACCAAACGTGGGAAGAAAGAAGGAAGATCTACTTCCTAAACACAGAAAATTGAGCAGCAACAGAACTGTTCCTTGATGGTTCGATGAAGCTGACAATGGTGTATTCTCTGAAGTTTCACACAGCTTCTTTTTGAAAGGATGATCTGCTTCGGAACTACAGCAAGGATGCTCACAGTTTATGGCTTTCGATCTAATCTCTTTCCGGCTCACAGCGCACCCAATTGCTCGACTTCCAGCCCTTGTTATATAGACAATGTTTTCCTACAAGAACACGGCAGAAAAGCCATTCTCCTAATAGGAAAGAGATTACCAATTAAACATGCAAGATTATGTTTCCTAACAAAACTATGATACATGGAATAACTAAAATATTTGCAGAGATTTAGTTACCAAAAATATATTGCAAGATATCTTTCCTAACAAAACTATGATACATGGAATAACTAAATTATTTGCAAAGATTTAGTTACCTAACTAATATACCCAAAAACTTTTGAAAGATTTTCCTATAAAAAACAAATCATTCTACCAAAAGAATTCTAAACAAAATCTAACACCTAAATAAACATTGACTAATTTAAAATCCTTCTTTGACCAAGAAAGGTGAAAACAAGATAAAATAGGTCATGCCTATTTTACCCTTACATAATTTTAGCATGGTTACTCATCTCCCGGGAGAGGTTCGATGTGCGCTTCAACAAGATGATTTAGGTTTATTTTCTTTTCGAAAACAGTTGTTTTTTTCTCCTTTTATGGTTTTGTATTTCCTTTTCGAGATCAGACTCCTGTGTCCCCCTTCTTTTGGGTAAGGCTGGTTGTTCCTTTTAAGTTTGTAATTTCCTTTTTTTAAAATAAAGTTTAGCAGGGTGCCGTCCATGTTTCTTAAAAAAATATAAAAAAATAGATTCCAAATCTATAGCTAGAGTTTAAACACTCCAATGTGATGTTGAAGACAAGCTGCTTGAAGATGTCCAAAAAAGAAAACGAGCTAATAATCCATATTTCATTCATACTAGCAGACTTGTATTCCAGGGTTGTTGGTCGTGCAATAATGAGTTATCACAATGGGTGATGCGTCCAAGAAATCTGGATGCACTGAGTAAGCCCAATCCGAACACCTGGTTTTCAACGTGTTCTTGAATCTTCAAGCCCTACTCTGTAACAAGGAAGAACAAATGTGAACTGGGCAGGGGCACTCCCTGCAAAGGCCCTCCGGTGTGTAAATCAGTACACAAATAAACAAGGGAGTAAGCAATTTGACAGAGTTTTGGCTAGAGAATTAGATTGCGCATACCTCTCCTCGTTACGCCAAGCTTTTATACGCACCGGAGACATAATTGCCCACAACCATGAGTAACCGCCCATGATTAGCATTAACTGCCCACGATCTCTATTAACTGCCCACGATTGGCATTAACTGCCCCACAAACGGTCATAAACATGCATTTAATTAACTCACTAATGACAACGAATCATCCGGAGAACTTGCTGGTCATTACTGCTGGCCAGGATTCTTTCTCGGGTGTAACCACCCTCAACTGTTACCTTGATATTTACCGAACATGAATGTCCTCAACTGTTAACGCTCTTCTGCGATGAGCGAGCAATGATGCTCGTTTATCGATATTGCTCGTTTAGGCGAGCCCCGTCTCATAAGTAACTAGCGACCCGGAACTAAGGTTTTGCCGGGTTGCTCATGTAACTTCTTTGCTCGCTTGCTCGGAGGATACACATGCGACCGTGGCTCGTGGCACAGGCCTAATTGGGCCAGGCAGCTCAGTAGCCCCAACTCCTTGTCTTACCGAGTATTCATGCTCGTGACGAGGAGGAACCCAAAAAATTTCAAAGCACACCTCTTTTCGAATAATTTTGAAACCGAAAAGTTGAATAGGCGGCGATTCATGAAGCGTCTTGAACAAGCGTTTCTAAAAAGTACGAAACGTCAGCCGCCAGCCGCCAGTCTGAAAAAGGCAGGCCCAATTCCTTATGCTCATTAAATGATGCCTCGGTCATCGCGCCTCGTGCTTCGGGCCATATGATTTGTACCTCAATTCGACGGTTTCGCTAGGTATAAAAAGCCCAATCTCCTTCTATTTCCAACTTTACCCAGTTGGAGATTCTCAAACACTTAAAGGAAAACAAAGGCGAAGCACCGAAGCGTTCTGCAATTTCCCATCAGAAGCCATTCTTCCTCAAGACTTTTCAGAAGCAGGATCGAAATTCTTCAAAATCATCAGGTATTTCACGACTTCTATTTCTTCATTATTCCATGGCATTGTCTTTTCTTAATTTCTAGATTAGGGTTTATGCTGCGTAAACCCCCTTTTCGTCTTTCTGCAAATTGTTCATCCCAAATCCAATCGCCTTTGTCTTTCACGAACTACCAACCCTTTTCAACCCAAACCAAGGGAATCGAGAACTCTACGATCAGTACCCTGTTTACTGATCTCACCACCTGCTTTCCACAGTCAATTTTTCTTTTGTCATACTTCACCCAATCAATGTCTAACCTACACTTCTCGATTCCTCTTCCTGTAGGATGTCTAGCGAAGCGTCTCGAAATGGAAGGCGGGAGCTACGATCATGGAGCTCGGAAGAAATGCCTCCATCCTCGACCTCGTCTTACGAAGATAGCGGGCGGATGTGGTCCCTTTAATTACTCGTCGACGCAAGCCTGTACATTTAAGCGAGCAACAAACAAATAGTGGTTCCCAAATCCTTCATGAAACTGAGCGATCAAATGATCTTCCTCGCCCGAACGACCAGCTTCCTGGGCCAAGCCAAACTTCATTCGTTCCCGCCTCTTCGTACTCTTCCCCCTCAATCAAATGGGAAGACCTGAATTCCGAGGAAGAGGTTAGTACCTGGTTCTATTCGTTAGGAATAGACCCTAAACTTTACCGCGTTCGCGCCTTTGACTTAAATATAGACAAAGAAGGTTATAACTTCCAGGGGGACAAAATGGTGTTTTACTTCGACTTCTTTCAAGTTGGACTCTGTCTTCCTCTCGACCCATTCATTGTCGAGCTAATGAATGCTTCAACACCGCTTCCTGCGACCTAACTTTAACCACTATTAGGTTCTTAGTATCATTCACCGTAGCTGGGGTCACTCGGGTTTGAGCAGATATGACTTTATTCAAGTTTTCCTCCTCTCTCTTGATAAGAAAACTGGTCGCATCAATAGCCGTTCAAACAATGGCTTCTTCAAGCTTCTCACTGACAGTCCCAACAAAGTCGATGGCTAGGATGGGAAGGCTTTGCTTATTGAATCGAGCATTGGCTGGCCCTTTGCACCCTATATCAGCGACTACGGTCTTCCCGAGAACGATAAACACGCCTACCGAGCTGGGGAACCCAAAATAGTTAAGGCTTTCGGGGAATCTCTTGGGAGCAAGAGAAGGACAAGTTGGGCGGGATTTTGTCTTTGGACTAGCGAGTTCTCACTTCGATCTCGGTCTTCGCGTCTGTGGGATCTCTTACCTTCCCATTGAAGGGGTCGAGCCAGAGTTAACATTGATCCGAGATTCCCCACCCATCTTTGGGGCTCTTGTCACGGGAATAAATTCCCAAGTGAATGTGAGGATTGTGCTCGTCTTGGAGCTCTGCCGACCTCCTTTCGCTTTACAGTTACGTCTTAGCTTATTTCCTCATCCTTTAATTGCTTTACCAATTCATGCTTTTCCCTGAATAACATTCTCTTTGTTTTGTTGCAGATATGAGGCAGTTGACAGATGTGAGCAAATTCATGCAGGCTGCGAAGAAAAGCTCCAGCAAACGAGCTAAGCACCTATCAACTCGGCCGACCCTCAATCTTCCACGGTCCGGCCAATACTTGGCCGAGGAACAAAACGAACCCACCAATCTGCAGCAACCTTTGTTCCTGCACCTCTGGTGCGAGAAACAATGAATGTCTCCCCACCAATCATCAATGTGGAACCTACTGAAAGCCCGAGGAGGAGCAGGCCGGGGCGATAAAGGCTGTCATGGAAGGCAACACTCCCCGACTCCCTCACGGCAAAAGAGGATTTTATTATGCCTGACGACCAACCTAAAGCGGCTGCCCTCATTAGGGAGCTCGCCAATGTCCCAGACCTTCATAACATCGCCGTACACAAAAGAAGTGGTTTCCAGGCCACTGCCGGACTTGGCTTGATGAAGAGATTGCATCATAGTGGTATCCAGAAGAAGTACGCGGACCAGGCAAGCTCGGTCTTGATTGGAGAGATGGGCATGTGCATGACTGAGGTTGTACTCTCCCCTTTCCACTTGCTTTTTTTCCTTTTCCCTCACTTTTAATCCACAACTTTTTTAAACAGATCGCCAATAAAGCCATTTTGATGTATGAGCGCTTGATCACCAACCTCAACAAGAACAACACACTTACCATCGAGAAGGATACCCTGGCCACCGAGAAAAATGCTTTGGAGGAGAAAATCAACTGCATCCGAGCTGACCTCAAAAATACCGAGGAATCCCTCACAAGCAAGGTGACCGAGCTTTCGAAGATCAAAGCCGAGAAGACCGCCCTAGAATCCTAATTGAGCCTTTCCAAGAAGTCAGAAGAAGCTGCTCTCAACAACATAACCGGTGTGCGCAGGGAGCTCCGTGCTTGTCAAAGCGACCTTGAAGCTGCTAATGCCACCGTCACCAAGCTCGAGCAAACGCTATTGGAGGCCGGCTATTTGTCCGGTGAGGAGCAGAGACTGCAAATTATTGAAGACTACAAGGGCTCAAGCGACTTTGCCACCAGTGTCGAAGGTGAAGCTTACCCTTTCTTTGTACAAGGTATGAACCACGTCTTGAGGCAGATCGCTTGCAGCGGGTTGGAAATTCGCCCCGAACAACTTGCTGAATGGGGAGCTAATCCTTTATTTTGCTCATCTGCTCGCGCCGGCCACTCCCTCGTGCCCTTTAATGAAGATGAATTGGAGTCATTGGCCGAGGCCGACACTGAGAAGGGCTTGGCTCCCTGGAATCCGCCTCCTGTTACCAATCCCACTGTTATCGACCTCATGACACAAATTTGGGCATCTCAAGCTCCCTCGTCTACCGGCGACAATGCTCAAGTCCAGGCCGATGACGAGGTTACCATCCTGGAATCAGCTGAAAGAACCGAGGAACCCGATCCCGCTTCAACCGAAAATACTACTGCCCCTTGTGCTTGAACTAGTAACACTGGCCTGCGTGCCTCTCTGGCCTTCGTGCCTTGTCCCAAACAATTTAATTCTTGTCTGTAATATTTTAACTTGCTTTCCCTTCTGAATGACTTCATAACATAAGTTTTTTCAAAGCAAAATCACTTTTTACTCGCTCTTAAAGCGATCACCACTTAGTTAAGTTTTTACTCACTCTAAAGCGATCACCATTTAACTAAGTCCCACTCGAATACCCACCCCTCTTACGAGCATAAAGCCCTCTATGCTCGTAAAAAGAGACTAATTCGAGAACCGGGAAACCTCTTCCCAAATCTTCTCGAACATAAAGCCCTTTATGCTCGACCAAAGACTTGAAAAGATATTCAACTCAAACCCTTTAACCGGGCTGGAAAAGCTCATGCTCGATAAAAGGAAATAATCGAAAAAACAACAAAAGCCAACTCGAAGACTCACTTTCCAAACACAAAGTTGAAAAGACAATCGAGTTTCACCATTGCTAATTATCATGAGAAAAAAGGATCAATGAATTACATATTGTAAATCAATTACCAATAGTATTTCTTCAAATGATCCGCATGCCATGGATGCTTTAACTCATCACCATCCTCTGTTCGCAACATGTAGGTGCCTTCTTTAACGATTCTCAAAACTTGAAAAGGACCTTCCCAGTTTGGTGACAACTTTCCCCATTCAGCTCGATGGCACGTTGCCTCAATCTTACGAAGGACCCAATCCCCCACAGCAAACGATCGACCACGAACTCTCTTATCGTGGTGAGCCTTGCTGCTTTCGCTTATAGTTGGCCATTCTCATTTTGGCTTCCAGCCGCTTTTCTTCTAATAAATCCAAATCTGTTGCTCGAGCCGTGTGATTAGACTCGACATTGTAGTTTAAGACCCTATGAGTGGGCAAGTACATCTCCACTGGAGCCATAGCATCAGACCCATAAGCCAAAGAAAAGGCAGTCTCTCCTGTTGGACCCCTTACTGTCGTTCTAACCGCCCACAAAGCTGAAGGCAGCTCGTCTACCCATCTTCCAGCTCTTTCTTCCAAATTCCTCTTCAAAACATGCAAGATTTGTTTATTCGCAGCTTCAGTCTGCCCATTGCCTTGTGGATATGTCACAGATGATTGCCAATGTTTTACCCTCATCTGCTCGCATGCCTTGGTAAACTTTTCTGAAAACTGGGTCCCATGATCAGACACAATTGCTCGCGGGACTCCAAACCGGCACCATATGTGTTCATGTACAAAGTCAATAACATTTACCTCACTTATGGTTGCCAGTGGCTTCGCTTCCACCCATTTCGTAAAGTAATCCACAGCGACTACTGCATACTTGAATTTCGACCGAGCAACGGGAAAAGGACCAATTAAGTCTATTCCTCACATATCAAACGGCCATGATGCTATAACAGGGGTCTGCTCGGTAGATGGCAAACGTGGAATATCCGCATAACGCTGACACTTGTCACATCGGCGAACATACATCTCGGCATCCCGTCGCAATGTTATCCAATAAAATCCGGCTGCTAACACTTTCTCGGCTAGTGACCGTTGACCAGGGTGACCTCCACACTTGCCTTCATGCACTGAACCAACTGATGCGTCCAAGAAATCTGGATGCACTGAGTAAGCCCAATCCGAACACCTGCTTTCAACGTGTTCTTGAATCTTCAAGCCCTACTCTGTAACAAGGAAGAACAAATGTGAACTGGGCAGGGGCACTCCCTGCAAAGGCCCTCCGGTGTGTAAATCAGTACACAAATAAACAAGGGAGTAAGCAATTTGACAGAGTTTTGGCTAGAGAATTAGATTGCGCATACCTCTCTCCTCATTCTGCCAAGCTTTTATACGCACCGGAGACATAATTGCCCACAACCATGAGTAACCGCCCATGATTAGCATTAACTGCCCAAGATCTCTATTAACTGCCCACGATTGGCATTAACTGTCCATGATTGGCATTAACTGCCCCACAAACGGTCATAAACATGCATTTAATTAACTCACTAATGACAACGAATCATCCGGAGAACTTGTCGGTCATTACTGCTGGCCAGGATTCTTTCTCGGGTGTAACCACCCTCAACTGTTACCTTGATCTTTACCGAACATGAATGTCCTCAATTGTTAACAACTCTTACTGATGCAGACGAGCAATGATGCTCGTTTATCGATATTGCTCGTTTAGTTGAGCCCCCATCTCGCAAGTAACTAGCATGACCAGAACTAAGGTTTTGCCCGGTTGCTCGTGTAACTTCTTTGCTCGCTTGCTCGGAGGATACACATGCCTGACACGTGGCTCATGGCCTGGGCCTAATTGGGCCAGGCAGCTCAATGGGTTTAGTACTTGTCACTCAGTTGTTCAATTATTTGCTAATTGAACAACCCATAATATTGTCTTCTTATAACATCTTTTTCATTGGCACTGTCCTATCCATCCACCTAGGGTATTTGGAAGTGCTAAAGAGAGGGAGATAGTATATGTCTTCACCTTCCCCTTGTATCCTTTCCATGAAACCCCACGAGGTAGCTAGGTTAGAGAGTATATGTTAATGTACTAATCATTGGGTCGGCTTGTGGTGGACCTGATGACCCAAGGTGCTGCGTGCTAAGTAGGCATGTGTGTGAGCTAACATAGTGGACCAGACTTTCGGGCTCGGGGCGTTACAGCTAAGCAAAGAATCAATCTTATTTGAGAAACATTTCATCTCTGTTCTTAATGATAATTTCAAAGAATGATGAAATTTTTAATGATGGTAGTATAGGTTATTCACTCCCCCTAGCCTATATACTGAGCTTGTTATAGGGACCAACAACTATATATAGAAAATTCATTTGAAATTGGTCCAATTAGTATTCAACAAATAAAAGATGGTCACTGTACGAAGTCTTGACATCCATAATCTCGAAGATTTAGTCTATTCGTAAATTTAATCGCTTAACTTATGCAGCGATATACCGATTCTTCTAGACTAGGGGTACATGTGACTAGCTAGTCTTCTTATCTCTTTGAATCCATAATTATTTTGATTTTAATGTGAATATATTCCCTCTAAAATTTCGTTCGACTAATCCTTCAAATTCGACCTACTATGACCGGATTTTGCTTGTAGTAAGTAGTAATGTTTTTGAGTTTCTTTTGAATGTCTTCAATTCTGATTTATGGATAGTTTTTGATTTTTTGTTAGTAGCCTTTATAATTTATTTTTATCCTTTATTAATTTTGGATTTTATTCATAATTTGAGACAGAGTCCTCAAAAAACTTATGTGTCTTTTAGTTCTATCCAACTTGATAATTAGTATAGTCTTATTAGGGCATCCTCAATGTTACTAATTCTTATACAACTTTTTAACTGGGTCCCACTGCCACCTACACACTTTTCTCTTCTTACTCACTTAAGAATATATCTTTCCATTGTATACTCTTCTTCTTACACAACTTCTTACACAAAAAAATATTAAATTTAACACCATCTACAAAAAAACAAAACCCTTCACACACACAACCCCCCCCCCCACACACCCCACTGACTGCCCACTTTCTTCCTCTCTCTCTCTGACATCCCCCCAACCCCCAAACCACCCGCCCCCTCCCCCTCACACTTCATTCCCATACTTTTCCCAAGACCAACTTCTTAGTAAATAATAAAAATCCTTCTCTCTCCTATTTGGTAAAGTAGGAAGTTTAACAATGGAGGCTTTTTGACAACTTCTTAATAGGAATTTGTCTAAGGGCATCCCCATTGGGGGTGTTCTTACAATAATTCTTGTAAGATAGAATGCCCAACCCAATGGGAAGTCATTCTTACAAGAACAACTGGATGAAAATTCTTGCCAAAGAATTCCTTAAGAATTCTATCCATTTTCTCCAAGTATCAATCAAAGAGAGAGTGGGATGCATCCCTTGCCAAAAGGAGAGTGCTTCTCACTCTAAAAAAATAGAGTGAGGCTCAAACATTTAATGTAGGCTACATTTAATTTACAAAGTATTGAAATAAAAAATGTTGTGTAAATAAAGTGGATGATTTGGTAGTAGAACCCAACTAAGAATTAAGGAAATAATGAGTATCAATAGGAAGATAAATTTTTAGAATAAAGAATTCTTAAAATATATAGATGACAATAAGACCTAACTAAAAATGAGCAGAAGAACAGCCTGCATTGAGAATGCTCTACGAATTTGACAAAATAAACAATATGGATGCTCTTATTGTTAATACCTTGAAAAATGGGAAGCCTAAAAAGAAAAAGAAAAAAAGAGATGACACGGCCGTATTCATTGTATAGAGAAAAGCTTTTCATGATAAACAATTCAGAAAGTAATGATGGCTTTGTATAATCAATAGTAAGAATGTTTGTGTCGTGAATGGATAGAACACTTCCTCCATTTTTTTTACTTTCCATAAGTTGCTTGTCAATGTGTTCATCACGTGAATAACAAACCTTTTTTCTTTTTTTCTTTTTTTTAATTTTAAATTATAATTTTAATAAATATTTATTACATCTTAAAATTAATATCCACTATATTATTATGTGATATCACAAATATTATCAATTTTCTTTTTTAAAATATTTTTTATATAAATTATTAATTTTGTTATTCGTATTTGTAAGATTGAAAAATAATGAATCTTATTGATTTGACACAACTAATAATAAATTGGGTGATTACCAAACGAAAATTACTTAAAGTTCATCACGTTTTTTTTAAATAGTCTATATTCAATAGACATTAATACTAAAATATACTTTTTGTATGTATTCATGAATTATTTATAAGAGAAATAAACTAAATAGTCGTGAAGATCTCCGCCTTTAAAATCTTGTCAATTCTCATGAGAGATTGTAATACCCCAATTCCACATCGGGTAAATGTGAGACTTGTGTTTGATTTATAAGTTAGTCATGCATTACTACTGGGCACCAATATCATCCATGAACTTTTTGGTCGGCTTGTGGTGGGCCTGATGACCCAAGGTACTGCGTGCTCAGTGGTCCCATGTATGGATTACATGTAATGGACCGGACTCTCGGGCTCGGGTCGTTACAGAGATTCATCAAAGAATTAAAATCTTATACATCGATTGTATGAGATTTTTTTACACAAGTCGTGTTTTGATATCAAATGTGGACAACCAAAATTTAAAAAAATCAAAAAAATATTATAATTAACATGTCTTATAGAATCGCTTGTGTGAAAAAAATTACTCCCTCCGTCCCTAAATTATCGTCCTCCTTTCCTTTTTCGTCCGTCCCAAAATAATTGTCCACTTTGAAACTTACCTTTTTAGAACATAACTTTTACCACTTTACACTTACATTTTCACCCTATTTTAATTATGTGCCACATACACATGGGCTTTAAAAAAAACTACACATTAAACCAATATAAATAATCAAATTAATTGTTTTTTCTTAATTTATGTAGAGTCAACTAGAACAATAATTTAAGGAAAGAGGGAGAGGGAGTATATGTCGCTGATAGATAGAAATTTTACTCTCATTAAAACCATAACAATAAGAATTAACTTGCATGATTGTATTTGTCAGTTAGCTCCTCAAAAAATTAATTTAGCCCAGTTCTTGTGACATCAGTCATGATGTTGAAAAGTAATTCATGAATACATCAACTGTTCGTATAGAGGAGTGGACATGAAATGTGAAAGATGATGGGATAGGTGATTGAACTCATCAAAAATCACCAATTTTGTAATATGTCTCGGGTGAATGCAGCTGTATAAAAAATTGATAAAAAGTTATTTGTGGCTCGAAAGATCAAGTTATTCCACTCAAATGATCTTTTATAAAAAAATAAAATTATCAAAAGAAGTGACTAAGTATTTGTTTGGTAGAGCGTTTTGATCAAAATGTTGGTAAAAATAAAATGTTTTTTCTTTAAAAGTATTTTAATGAAGCATTTTAAAAATATACAATGTTTTAAAATGCTTCGATTTGAAGCATTTTAAAAATATGTTGCGTTTAAACAACTTTATTTACAAAAATAACGTTTTAAAATAGTTTTTCAAACAGATTTATAATAAAAAAAATTACATTTTGAAAACGCTGCACAAATTAACCCAAATAAGTTTCTTACCGAATTATTAAATCAATATTTAATTTGCCAAAAAGGGGAGAATTGGCCACGTGAATACGTGATCACGGGATCTCGTTTGCCTTAGGCAGATCTCATTCTTTATAGCGGTAATGGGAGCACAAAGAAGATGGAGATGATTGCTGGACCCCACTTCTCTTTTGTTTTTGGACACGTGTATTCGGGGATAATAGATATCCCATTGCGACATTCCTCCGTCGATTCTGCCGTCTAATCTGCCTCAGGTTGTCCCTTCATTGATTTCAAATCTCCTATACCACTTGTGTGTATTATTAGTGTATTATTTTACATCTCAATCATTGATTGAGATGTAATGATTGGAATGCAATAGTAAATCTCCTATACCACTTGTGTGTATTATTAATGTACTATTTTTTATCTCAATCATTGATTGAGATGTAATGATTGAAATGCAATAATAAAGATAAAAAATGATACACCAATGATACACACAAATGATACAGGAGATCCAAACTCCCTTCCATCCACATCAACCTTCATTCTGTTTTGTTTCTCCATGTAGCCCACATTTTGTTTGCACTGAACAATTTCTTTTTACTAGAAGTAGAGTATAATAACATGGTTGTTGAGTTAAAGCTTAAAGTATTAAAGTAACTATTGCTTCGTTCAAAGTTCTAGTATGGTAAAAGGTGTCTTGACTTGATTAGAAATGAGACTTATTTACTGAAGGTTAGGGCACAAAGTAGGAAAAGAGAGAGTGGTGCATACTACTATACTAGATGAACTCCGACCGCCGGTCATATCAACTAGATAGCAATAAGAGAGAGAAGGAGACGGGAAAGTGGGCTTATGTTTTGTGTAAATGATGTTATATGTATTGTGTAATAGCGTGAAGGGAAACTAAAAGTTAGGGATGACGTGTCCGGCCAAAACACGATTACGAGTAAGGCACGAGCATACGTTATGTGTTAGTCATGAGCTCAACTTTCGTATGATCCAACGATCTAGTGGACAGAGCTAGCAAGGTATCGAGTAATGAACAATACAACACCCGTCTAAATCTGGTCGGACACACGCTTTGCCTGTCTGACCAGGGGCCATGCCCGGGGACCACCCTTGCATCAAGCAAAGAATCAGATTCATCATGTCCAAACCTGGTCGAGCATAGGCCTTGCCTGCCCGATCAGGGGCCACGCCCGGGATCTATACTTGTCTTCAAGAGACCTGTATCTTATAGTCGGGCAGAGCCTTGCTCCCTCGGGCAATCATCGAGCATGAAACTTCAGAAACTTGTTCTTCAAGACAAGTCAAATGTTTCCTTACCCGAGTAGGACACTTACCATATCTGTTCCTACATTCACGTGGTCAGTCGCCTATCACGCCTAAAATCTAGGGATTCTCTCATAATCCTACAAGATAACTAAGACAGTGAATCCTAGATGGATTCACTGACATTGGGGGACCTATAAATACCCCTCCATAAACTATAAACAAGGTACACACTCTTTCTTTGTTGGAAACTGTTTTAATAATAATTGAATGAGGAAGTTATGTAAAAAGTAGGAAGTGGGGAATCCCACACTGGAAATAAAATAAAAAGAGCTCTACTTTATAAAGAAGAGCGTTTAGGCTTAACAATCGGTCCTTGGGCCACTACACTTCGTGTAGGAGAGGAAGACCTAGCTAAGTGCCACACGCGTGCCGCCGTCCGCCCGACCCGACCCGGCTTGGCTGACTGGTTGGTTGGTCGGTCGCCCGCCCAGATGGTTGGCTGGCTGGCTTGGACCCTTTCTCTTTTTGCTGCCAGTGTGTCTGTTCGGACAAGCCCCAATCGCTCCAACTCCCAACTGTCTTAGTTAAATACTGTAGGAAATTCGTTTTTCAGGTTATAAAAAAATTTCCTCTCATTTTCTATACTACTTCTTCTGCCCTAAACAGAGATACAACATCAGTTTGGTTCACAATTGATTGATCAAAGGAAGTCTGCCTCTTCAATCAAGTAAGCTCCATAACACTGGGAGACTAACATGCTTCAAATCCGTCCAGACCATTGCGGTGCCTGTTTTTGTCTTAAGGACAGAGATCACTGATCTCGTGGAACTTAGAACACACAACCCACTAATTCCTTTTTCTGCAGGGACCTTATCCTGAGCAATAACATTCTTGAGCCTAAAACCTATGTCAAATTCTCTTTTGACTCTCTCACACGATACTTACTCTCACGCCGGAGTGGTTTTGCGAGGCCAAGCCTTGCACTCCCACTAAGGTGTTTTCATGGTTTTAATTAGATTCAGGAAATCAAATCAAGCCCAGATATCCTATCCATCATACGGACGATCCAAGCTGCACTTTTGCCACATCAAGGAATATAAATGGTATTGTATAAATTTATAATTGGGATTTAGTGTACAGAAATGTGCAATGCCTACAAAATCTGTATTTGGTACAGTTTTTTTATGAACCCAAAAAAGATAGGTCACGAATAGTAGGTTTTCTTTGATAAATGCGAGTGAAATAAAATAAAAGTTAAAGAGGTAAATATGAGAATAATTATTGCATTGATAATTGGTGGCTTATTATTAGAGAGAGAAAAAATGGGCATGGAGTTTTTCTTGTGGTTTATCATAATTTTGTTTATGTATTTTGAAATGATTGAAGTAAAAATAAGACTTCGTTTGTTTTTACGGAAAATGACTTCTAGAAAACGTTTTTCTTATTTTCCAATGTTTAGTAACCTTAGGAAAATGCAGTCAACGTAAAAGATTTTCCGAGTCAACGTAAAAGGTTTTCCGAGTCAACGGAAAATGAAGGCTTCTTTTCCGGAAAATGACTTACGGATTCATTTTTCGTAAGTCATTTTCCAAATGTCCGGGCACCCTTCGCCCCCTTTTACAATTGCACATATTTACTTACACACACATTATTTCACTCAACAAATAAATTGTTTAGAAATATAAATAAAGTTTGTGTACACTATTTATAAATTATAATTTTAATAAGTGTTTACTATGTTTTAAAATTAGTGTCAACTATATTATTTAGGGACATCCTAACTATTGTCAATTTTCTATTTTAAAACGTTTTTTAAATATCAATTATCAAATTTTTTATTTGTAATTGTGATATTGAAAAAAAATAGATATTGATTTGACACCACTAATAATAAATTGAGGGTTATTAAAGAAAAATTACTTAAAGTTCAACACTATTTTATATTCAATATGTGCATTAATATTATAATATTTTTTTGTATTTATTTATATATAGTTTTCCCTAACATTTTCTAGGGACATCTTAAACATTGTTTATTTTCTATATTAAAACGTTTTTTTTTCATATCAATTATCAAAAAAATTATTTGTAACTGTGAGATTAAAAAAAGATGGATCTTATTTAAAAAAAGAAGGTCCTTATTGATTTTCTAGGGACATCCTAAACATTATTTATTTTGTATTTTTATTTTTGTATTTATTCATATATAGTTTTCTGTAACATTTTCCGTATGTTTGCCAAAGACCCGTAAATGTTTTCTGATATATTTTCAAAAAAATTACCAAACACATGAAAATGAAATCTTTTGATTTTCCGAAAATCATTTTCCAGAAATCATTTTCTGGAAATGATTTTCCGTGAAACAAACGGAGCCTAAGATGTAAATAAAGAGAAAAATAATGCGATCGACCTAAGTAGAAAGATGTATCAAAAAAATTACGAAACGAAAATAAAAAATATCGGATTGAAACATATGCAATATATTTGACAATCTTATCCAAGTAGTTTAGATTATTACCAATCAGGTTAGCTGTTAACTCGTTAAATAATTAATGATGTGTAACGAGGATCATAAAATGATAAGAATAATTCAATTTTAGATAATAATTCTAAATGATTAAGAAGTTATTATTCCACAATAAAATTAAGGGATCAATTATCAATGTCGTCTCAAAGACTCAATCACATGACATCTACTACTTAACTTTGGTAGTAGAAGTGTCCATGCCTTCGTGAATACTTTTGGAGTAGGTTGTTTGTAAGATCGGGGATCTTAATTTGTAAGGTAGAGTTTCCCTCTCTTACATCTCAGTTCATCAACATACGCTGAATCATATAAAATAGATATGTAAAATTGTTTTATCCAAATTTTTGTCATGTTTTTGTGAATTAGGTTTGTTACAAAATAAAGTGTCTTTGGTCTTGATGAAAAAACTCTAGAAATCGCATCCTCCTCTCTCCCAAGAAATCGTCAAACTGATTCAATTAGAGGTTGACATTAATTTTAATTGATCACGTGAAACTCACGTGTGTAAAATCTGGTTTTGACCAAAGTTCATCTTGCAAAAAGAAAAAATAATGCATAAAGTTTAATTTGCAATAGAAATGGCGGGAAATAAACTACGATTTGACCAATGTTCTTTTTACAAGACAAACAAATGTATATGGTTTAATTTGCAATGAAAAAAAGTGGGAAATATAAGTTGGATGCTACAGTGTCCACGTCAGCTGCCAACATGATAGCTAACTCAGCATCCCGTTAAAAAAATTAACACGCCTTTGACGGAAGGTTTGAATTGCAAAAATGAAAATTGGTGGAAGTTCAATTTTGTAAAAATTAATACACGAGGTTAATTTTGTAAAACATAAAATAGTTCAAGGTTTTTTTTGCAATTATCTCCAAATTTTGTCATGTTTTTGTGAATTAGGTTTGTCACAAAATAAAGCAATATCTGAGGTGGAAAAAGACAGGCAAAAAGTGGATGAAAATTGCAGACTTTTAGACTCCTTTATGGTGTGGGCCGGCCAAATTTGCCGTTAAAGGGATTCAGAATTGGAATTTTAAAATTCAAACGCGTAAGCCAAAGTCCTTAGATTTTTTGTTTCCGCCGGTTTTTTTTTTTTGAAAAAAGCCAAGGGTATTTATGGAATTCATCAAAGAGCCTTCTCAGCATAAATGCGGTATATCTCGGAAGAACCTTGCGGGAATCGGGATACGATCGTCTGTAACTGAGAGCATGCTGGACTCCATTCATCCACCCAATGACGAATAAAAATAGGGAAATTGCGGTCGATCCCTTTTTACAGCATATTAACCGCTACTGTAACCATTTTTTTTAAATAATCCGTAAAGGTCTTTTTAATAATTTTTTTGACTAAAATGCCCATTATATGTGAACGAGAAATGTGATGCATCTCTTAGAGAAACATGATTCCTTTTATTACGAAGAAGAAAAATATATAAAATATATCAATTATATGACATGAGACTCATCATTACTTTCAAATATTAAGTTTTGAAGTATTTTAAACAATGAAACAAAACATTACAACCAAAATCAAGATATTGTGTTTTGCATCAAAAATACATTTTAATAGAGATATGATATTAGTGCACAGTGTGTGTTTGATAAAATGTCTGAGATAAACTTTGTTCACCAAATTACAAAATGTTGCGCACAACAAATTTTAGCCCCATTCCGAAGTGAAAATTCAAAGCAAGTTGTGATGCATTAATTTGGAATCATGATGCACAAATTTGAAATCACTATGTAACATAATTTTGGAATCATGCATCGCGATGCAGTAATTGATGCATAATTGAGGCCGACTTGGTGCATCGCGATGCATAAATTAGATTAAGTGATTTAAATTGATACACTAAGTAAGTGATTCGAGTGCATCGTGATGTATAAATGTGATTAAGTTATTTAAATTGATGCAACGTGATGCATTGAGTAAGTGATTCGTAGGAGTGTAAATCGGAACCACTGAACCACGGAACCGAACCAAACCAAACCAAACCAGTCGGTTTGGTTCGGTTTTGGTCGAAAATGGTTCGGTTTCGGTTTCAAGAATTGGAAAACCACGCGGTTCGGTTCGGTTCACGGTTTTTGGTATCAAACCAACCCAAACCGAACCGAACCAAACCACCCTATACATTTTTATTATATAATATATATATTATATAACATTTATTAACTATTTTGAACCTTTGATTTATTCATTTTATATATATATATATATATATATATACGGATACTACACCAAACAAAATCTTGATTGTTGGAGAACTATTATTTCTTCCATTGTTTGTATTTATTTTAGAATTTGTTATGATAATTTGTTGTTAGTAGGTTATTTCCTAATTTTGATGTTAATTCCAAATTAAAATCTTATTTTCATTGTTATTTTTAATGTTGGTTAATTTCATTAAATTTAATTTATATAAACCACAAAACCAAACCAAACCAAACCAAACCGAGTGGTTCGGTTCGGTTCGGTTTGAGATTTTTGAAACCACTAGTAGGTGGTTCGTTTTGTGGTTTTGGCATAAACCAAACCAAACCGAACCACTTACACCCCTAGTGATTCGTAGCGCGTACTCGATTCATGAATAATATTGTAGTCTTTTTACCTCAAAAAATACATTTTCTGATTAAAAAGACATAAAATCTGTAGCGGTTGAAAAAATTCGAAAATTACCCGAATTTCACCGAATTAAAGTGGGGAGAAATAACATGGGTAATGTTAGATGCACCCTTCTTTATCAAAATACTCTCCAGTTTGACGATAAATATAAATTATAAAAATAAATGAATAATTTATAATAAATATTAATATAGTATTTAATTTTCAAGGATACCAGTGGAGTAATTTATTAAAGTGAGAGTTACCTCAGGGATTAAACGAGAATGATATTTTTTTGGGGAACCACCCGTAAATGGAAAATAAAAAGAAATGGTTTTTAGAAATGGTGGAAGTATTTTATCTCTTAGAGCATCGCCAATACAAATGTGTATGTTTAAAAAATTGGAAGTCACCTAAGATTTACATATTTTTAAGAAATAAAAACTCATTCAATTCAACAATGGACAAGGGTTGTGTGTCAACCATTTTTTTTTTACATTCTCGATAAATATGTTAATTTTTCACATTCTAGTTAAGAATGTGAATACATTCTAATCATAATTTTTCTTTTTTGAAAACTCTTCTTATTGGTTGTTATATTTTTTCTTTTATAAGTTAATTTGTCAAATTTCATTTTAGTGGTGGAATGAACGTCACATAATATTAAATCCACAATTGTATTGAAAATATCTTTTTTAATTGAATGTGAATGAAAAAAAAATATGTTACATGTGATTGAGGGTGTTAATACTCACATCTAAGTTTGTCAATGGATCGAATTTTGATTCGAATCTGATCCGAAATTTTGGATATGAATTTATATAATGGTTCAATAACTCGAATCCGAATATGACAATCTATTTATTAGCAGATAACATATGAATTTACTTATATCTGATTCGATCTTAAAGTAACATATTTAGTAGTATACATATACATAATATGCATACTAATATATGGTTATTATCTTTTAATCTTCCTCCCTATTATAAACTCATTGTTTTTTATCTAAAAATCTTTATTTCGAATTGAATCAGATCGAATATTTAATCAAATATATTAATTGATAACAAATTCGGATATGAATTGATATATACTTTATCCATTGATTATCAAATCTAGTCGACGATATATTATTTCAGATAGTGTTCAATTATACATATATCCAATACCAATCTATTGACATTCCACATCCATATGGGATAAATCTACTAGGTGATGTTCTTAGTCAATAATCTCTACTGAAGTATATGACGGTACGAGCCTTTGTATACAAGTAAATAATTATTTTTTAAAAGTGTTGTTGATAATCTATTTGTTTCAAAATTATTGTTTTTCCTTTTTCGTCAATTTCAAAATAATTATCTTATTTAAAAGTTTCTTTTTTAGGACATTATTTTTACTATTTTATCCTTACTTTTTTTTAACTATAATTTTGGATCACATATTTATGAGATTTAAAAAAACCACACATTATTTCAATATTAATAATCAAGTCAATTATTTTTTATTAATCCTGATCAAACAAGATAATAATTTTGAGACGAGGGAGTAGTATATTAATACTTTTTATGTCTCAAAAGATAATCACTCTTTCTTATTTGGCTTGTCCTAATAATATAGGTAAGTTTCAAATCATGTAACAATTGCGTTGTCCCCTTGGATAGTTAGATAAATAACCTTAAAATTCTTTGCAATTGATGTTTTAAAGATGTCAATCTTTCTTTATGAATGATGCTTAGATAAATTCACACGTACGAGAGAAGATATTTATTCAGAGTTTCAAACTTATCTCATACAATAAGTTTTTTTTTTATAATAAAAAATAAACAAATAATTTTAATTAAGAATTAGGCGGAGGAATGAAACAGCATGAAGCTATCTTGTAGGTGAAATTCTTTTAAAAAATATATCATGTGTATTATATCAAGTTAAAAAGTTATTCTTTTCGTTTCGGATAAAGAGTCCCCGTTTGAAAATCAATTTTTTAAACAAAACAATATTTTTAACAGTCCATTAGCAATAAAATGATATTTTTATACTTTAATTTTTGAAAGTAAACTTTTTAAATGAAATATATCAAAATAAAATAATGAATTCTTTGTCCGAAACGGAATGAGTATTTACTACGGACATAATTTGCCAACAAGCTTGAACTCACTCAAGTTCAAGTCGACTTGCGATCGTTCATTGAGCCTAAATTGCTTCACTTGGGTCAAGCTTCAAGTTCAGCGAAAGCACAATTCAAATTTTAGTGAATTAAACACACAATACTTTATGCATAATATGTGAGAGTAGATCTTTTGTAATACCATTTTATAGATTTTATTTTGTAAAACAGAATTTCACTCTCTGACAGCTCAATTTACCATCACACAATAAAATGGATAAAGAGAATCTGTTGTACAAAAAATATTCGTAAGACCGTATTACACAATTTTTTACTGATATATGTTACATTAGGGGAGAAGGGTGATTGATCTTTTTGAACTCTTCACTTTTTTGATCTCGACCTATTTCATCCCTAACTAACTTTCACCTCTAGCTTCAATAATTTTTTTCCATATATTGTTTAAGAAAAATTAAAAAAATAATTGATTATATTATAAATATTAATGTAATATGTAGTTTCTTTTAATACTATTAAGTATGTGATCATAATTAGAACAGATAAAAAAAGGTAAAGTGGTAAAATTATTTTTCTAAAAAATAAAATTTTAAAATAAGACATTTATTTTAGAATGAATAAAAAATAAAAATAAGACAATTATTTAGAAACGGATGGAATATAAATTATCTAACTTTTGTATACATAACAATACTCAAAAAAAAAAAAGTCAAAAAAGTCAAAAGAGAGGTCTTAGACCAGTGCAATACGTATTGGCTGGTTGTAGTGTGGAAAAATGAACCGAGAGCAGCGTAACGTAAATTAAATTAATCACCGCGTACGGAGCCGGGCAAGGCAAATCCCCTGTACTCTCGAAATAACCCTTTTCACTCCCCCGAAGTTTTCGTCATTTTCATACACACACGCTCTCTCTCTCTCTCTCTCTCTCGTTCCGGCAATTCAAACGTTTCCTATCTCCTAGTGTAAAAAATCCGGCGTTGCAGTCCGTCGACTTGTCCGAAAAACAGTGAAGATCGTCAAAAACAGTCTCTTTCAAAGAAAAAGTCCCCAAAAAATGCTCTTTACAATAAATTAATTCAAGTAAGTACTTTCCTTTAAGGTGATCTAATTAGTTTCTGTGTTTATAATGCCATTTAGGGCTTATTTTTTTGTTGATAAGTTGAGAGCCGGCGGCGTTGGTAGAGGAGTGAGAAGAACATTTTTTCGGTTTGTATTTTGGGTTTTAGCCTGTGTTTGAAGGTATCTTGTTTCAGCTGAGTTTTTGAGGTTTTCCCATTTTTACTCAGTCTTTTCTTGATTATATATATATATATATATATATATATATATATAGAGAGAGAGAGAGAGAGAGAGAGAGAGAGAGAGAATAAATTTATATCTGCCGAGGGAGGATTTAGTCGTAATCAAACGTTTAGGTGAAAGGGAGAGTTTTGTTTACAGTTGTAATTTGCGAGGCGCACACACACATTTTTGTCATTGGAGTTGGTTTGAATTTTTCTTTACACGGTTTAATTAATTTTTTTCTTTTCGAAGCCGTTCCCATTGTTTATCTACTTATTAATTAATTCTCTTATTCTACTAGTAGTTTGTTTTTGAATCATTAAACTCCTTAATTATTTCTCCCTCTCTCCACACACATATATACATATATATATACGCTTCTCTTTGCTTGTGCATTTGGACCAGTATTTTTCCAGGGGTTCTTACTTTACTGGGTGCAGGAAAAAGTTGGTTTTGGTTCTATTGATGATATGTGATCTGTGAGACCACTGTTCTTTCTGCATCGTGAGATCATAGGTACTTTTAGAGCTTGATTGATTGGTTTTCGAACTGTTTCAGTTCTTTACAATGGGAATTTTTTTTTCTTTTTTCAAGATTTTATGTTTTGGGTTTTTGAACTAGGTTTTATTTCGTGTGTTTGTGTGTGTGTGAGAGAGAGAGAGAGAGAGAGAGAGAGAGAATTTCGTCATGGGTTTTGTGTGCTTTTTAATTTACCAAACGTTTGGTTAAATTGTTATGTCTAATGATGCTAAGATAAGAACCTCTTATGTGATTGAATTGTTTCATTTTTGGGTATTATGCAATTGATAGCTGATTTGTTTTTTGCTGATATGGGGCTTTTGTTCTTGCTTTCGTGCAGGGAAGTTCTAGCTGATACATCTTTGATTGGGAACCAGTTTTAGTGATATGGCTTCAAGATCAAACGGAGTAGAGTTACAGCAGGGCAGGTCTTCCATACCTCCACAAGTGACCTTTGCAAGAAGAACCTCTTCGGGGCGGTATGTTAACTATTCAAGAGATGACCTCGATAGTGAGATTGGTAGTGGAGAGTTCATGAATTATACCGTTCAAATACCGCCAACACCAGACAATCAACCCATGGATCCTTCCATCTCTCAGAGGGTTGAAGAACAATATGTCTCGAATTCCCTCTTTACGGGTGGTTATAACAGTGTCACCCGTGCTCATTTGATGGATAAAGTGATTGAGTCTGAAACTAGTCATCCTCAGATGGCTGGTGCCAAAGGGTCGTTGTGTCAGATACCCGGTTGTGATGGAAAAGTCATGAGTGATGGAAGGGGTGAAGATATCCTCCCCTGTGAGTGTGATTTCAAGATATGTAGAGATTGTTTCATCGATGCTGTGAAAACCGGCGACGGTATTTGCCCTGGATGTAAAGAGCCTTACAAAAACACAGACTTGGATCAGAACGCCATGGAAACTGGAAGGCCTTTGTCGCTGCCATCGAGTGTTGGGATGCCTAAAATGGAGAGAAGGTCGTCTTCGAAGATGGAGAGGAGGTTATCCTTGATGAAATCTACCAAGTCTGTTTTGGTTAAAAGCCAGACAAATAATGATTTTGACCATAATCGGTGGTTGTTTGAGACAAATGGGACTTACGGGTATGGGAATGCTATCTGGCCAAAAGATGGAGGATTTGACAATGAGAACAATGAGAGTGGTCGGGCTGAGCAAAGTTTGGAGCTTCTAAACAAGCCATGGCGGCCACTCACTCGCAAATTGAAGATACCTGCTGCAATTATCAGCCCATACAGGTACGTTCAATATCCATGTCATCGTTTCTTTTTTCAATGTTAATTATTATCCTCTCTTGTTTAATTGAAATATATCTGGGAGAGCTTTGACTTAATTTGTTTTCTCATCATGAAAAATATGATTCACCATTTAGATGGGATAGTATAGAACCTGTAATTTAAGAATGTTAGATATAACACAGAACGAGAGAACTTCTATCTTACCTGGTTGTATCTTTGAAAATCGGTGATTCATTTGCTTCTATAAAGTTATAATGTGAAGTTTAAGCTTCCACTATACACCCGGGTGACTCCTGCCTTTTGGACATTGACAATGAATCAAATTTATTTTTCGAAGTGTAGAATGTACAATGTGATGACATTGAGTCAGATTTTATAATCCTGGAAAAGTTGGTATAATGTAGTCTTAGTTGATAGCCATCATGGTTTTTACTTTATACAAGGCTGGAACTTTTGCCTTCTTCTCTAAAAACTAAAAATCAAACCGAACCGAACCAAACCAACCTATATATTTTTATTTATTTATTTATTATATTAATGTATATTATATATCATTTATTAACTATTATAAACTTTTAGATCATCTTGATTTAGTCATATATATATATATACACACACACACACACACACGTACTAAACCAAACAAAATCTTGATTGTTGGAAGACTATTATGTCTTTCATTGTTTGTGTTTATTTTGGAACTTGTATGTAATCTTTATGATAATTTTATTTTACTAGGTTATTATCTAATTTTGATGTTAATTCCAGATTAAATCTTATTTTTATTCTTATTCTTAAAGATGGTTAAGTTGATTAAAAGCAATTTACATAAATCACAAAACCAAACCAAACCAAACCAAACCAAACCGAACCGAACCGTGGTTTGGTTCGGTTCCAATCCTTTTTCGGTTCAGTTTGAAATTTTTGGAACCAATAGAGGCGGTTCGGTTCGTTACACCCCTACTTTATATGGTATGTAAATGCAGCGTTTTCAAAACACAATTTTTTTCTTTTAAACACGTTTGAGAAACTATTTCAAAATGCTATTTTCATAAACGGAGTAGTCGTAAACGCAACACATTTTAAAAAGGCCACACATTTTTAAAACACTACTTTTTAAAATGTTGTATTGAAACACTTTAAAAGAGAAAACGCTGCATTTATGACAGTTATTTGGTCAAAACGCTCCACCAAACAAGCATTTAGTCTCTTTGGTGTTTGTCTGTTGATTTGGTTTTTTTCTTCATGTTTGTGTAACATCTTACAAGCTTTCTACCCTTGAGTTGTCTTAAAAAAAGCAAGTATATATTAGCTTCTCATTTATTCTACATTGTGAATGCAGGCTCCTTATTTTTATTCGGATAGCAGTTCTTGGACTTTTTCTTGAATGGAGGATCACCAATCCCAATAAGGATGCAATGTGGCTATGGGGCATGTCCATTGTTTGCGAGCTTTGGTTTGCATTTTCCTGGCTACTTGACCAGCTTCCCAAGTTGTGTCCTGTTAATAGAGCTACTGACCTTGGTGTGTTGAAAGAGAAGTTTGAAACACCTAGTGATAACAACCCCACTGGAAAGTCTGATCTTCCGGGGGTAGATATCTTTGTTTCCACCGCAGATCCCGAGAAAGAGCCACCGCTTGTTACTGCAAACACCATCCTCTCTATTCTTGCTGCAGATTACCCAGTCGATAAGCTTTCTTGTTACGTTTCTGATGATGGAGGTGCCCTTTTAACCTTTGAAGCCATGGCAGAAGCTGCTAGCTTTGCCAACTTGTGGGTCCCATTTTGTCGAAAGCATAATATTGAGCCTAGGAATCCGGAATCTTATTTCAATTTGAAGAGGGACCCTTACAAGAATAAGTTGCGCACAGATTTTGTCAAGGATCGTAGACGAGTGAAGCGTGAGTATGACGAGTTCAAGGTTCGGATCAACAGCCTTCCTGATTCTATTCGTCGTCGTTCCGATGCCTATAACGCTCGAGAAGAAATTAAGGCAATGAAACTTCAGAGAGAACACGCGGGGGAGGAACTCGTGGAAAGTGTGAAGGTCTCCAAAGCAACGTGGATGGCTGACGGGACACATTGGCCTGGCACCTGGATGGCTTCAGCCCCCGAGCACTCTAGAGGGGATCATGCAGGAATCATACAGGTGATTGCTTGATAGGATAACTAAAAGTTTTACCAAATACACGCAATTGGTTGCACGCTCCACTAAGAGATGGACTTACAGTTTCTCACCAATCAAATGTATCTCGTTAAATTTTTGGTGAACATAGCATCCATTTTGATAATGTCTGACATGCAATATTCTTGCATGAATGATCAGATTGAATACTTTCAGCATGCTTGGCAAATCCTTCTTTGGGGGAAAATAAAATTTGCGAAAGAATTTCCTTTTCATATCTGAGCTGGGTTATGAATTACTTTCCCAAACAATTACTCAACCAGATAATATTAATTCAATATGTGGTTATTATTTTAATTTATTATATGCATATGTATCATGTGTATTTTGCAGTATGACAACAAGCTCTATCCCTGCAGGTTATGCTGAAACCTCCAAGTGATGAACCGTTACATGGAGTGGAAGTTGATACAAATCCTCTTGATTTCACGGAAGTTGACATTCGGCTTCCTCTTTTGGTTTATGTTTCTCGAGAAAAGCGCCCTGGATATGATCACAACAAAAAGGCTGGAGCCATGAATGCCCTTGTTAGAGCCTCAGCAATCATGTCCAATGGCCCTTTCATGCTTAATCTTGACTGTGACCATTACATATACAACTCCCAGGCAATAAGGGAAGGCATGTGTTTTATGATGGACCGTGGTGGGGACCGCATATGTTACGTCCAGTTTCCTCAGAGGTTTGAAGGAATCGACCCTTCTGATCGTTATGCAAATCACAACACAGTTTTCTTTGACGTGAATATGAGGGCACTTGATGGGCTTCAGGGCCCAGTTTATGTTGGTACTGGAACCCTCTTTCGTAGGATGGCACTCTATGGGTTTGATCCACCTCGATCAAAGGAATACCACCCAGGAGTGTGTAGCTGTTGTTTTCCCCGTAGGAGAAAGACTGCAACTGTCGCTTCTGCTCCCGATGAAAACAGAGCACTTAGGATGGGAGATTCGGATGAGGAGGAAATGAATCTCTCTTCCTTCCCTAAAAAGTTTGGTAACTCGAGCTTTCTCATCGACTCCATTCCGGTGGCAGAATTCCAAGGCCGCCCACTTGCTGACCACCCTTCTGTTAAGAATGGACGACCTCCTGGTGCTCTTACCATTCCCCGTGAACTTCTTGATGCCTCTACTGTAGCCGAAGCAATTAGTGTCATCTCATGTTGGTATGAAGAGAAAACCGAATGGGGTAATCGGGTTGGATGGATTTACGGGTCAGTGACTGAAGATGTGGTAACGGGTTATAGAATGCACAATAGGGGATGGAGATCTATTTACTGTGTGACAAAGAGGGATGCCTTTCGTGGAACTGCTCCAATTAATCTCACTGATCGTCTCCATCAGGTTCTGCGTTGGGCTACTGGTTCTGTTGAGATATTCTTCTCTCGTAATAATGCTCTTTTTGCCAGTTCTAAAATGAAGTTTCTGCAAAGGATTGCTTACCTAAATGTTGGAATTTATCCCTTTACCTCCTTTTTTCTCATTGTCTACTGCTTTCTCCCAGCACTCTCTCTCTTCTCTGGTCAATTCATAGTTCAGACACTCAATGTAACCTTCCTCGTTTACCTTCTAGCCATCACAGTGACACTCTTCATGCTTGCCATACTCGAGATTAGGTGGTCTGGCATTGCACTGGAAGAGTGGTGGAGAAACGAACAGTTCTGGTTAATCGGGGGCACAAGTGCCCATCTTGCTGCCGTGCTTCAAGGCCTTCTAAAAGTGGTTGCTGGAATTGAGATTTCATTTACTTTGACTTCAAAATCAGCTGGTGATGAGAATGATGATGATTTCGCTGATCTCTATATCATCAAATGGTCTTCTCTCATGATCCCGCCAATAGTAATCATGATGACTAATTTGATTGCTATAGCAGTCGGGTTTAGCAGAACAATATACAGCGTGATACCACAGTGGAGTCGTTTGGTGGGAGGAGTGTTCTTTAGCTTCTGGGTCTTGGCTCATCTGTATCCTTTTGCTAAAGGGCTAATGGGGAGACGAGGAAGGACACCAACGATTGTGTTTGTCTGGTCGGGACTCATTGCAATCACAATCTCTCTCCTATGGGTTGCCATCGACCCCCCTTCAGGTACTGATCAAATTGGCGGTTCTTTCCAATTCCCTTGATCTAGGGTCTTTGATTCATCCATTCTCAGACTGTTGTCCCAGCTTAATCCTAAGATTTCAGCTGGTTTTGATCCAGCAACGTGTTAGAAAAATGGGCAAGAGCATTTAGTTGGATGTGGGATTTGTTATTTATTGTTCATCCTTCTGACATTTACAGTGATAGCGATTTCATACATTCTTTGTAATTTATAGAGATGATGGCAGAAATCAAATATGAGTAACTTCTTTTGTTCTCCTCTCCAAGTTTATAGGGTTTCAGCATTTTCTGCCATTCCTTTATTAACTTATTACTCCTTCCGTTTCATTCAAAGAGTTCACGTTTGAAAATTGTAATTATTAATCGATGTATAAGTAGTAGTATCGGAGTTGGTCATAATTACAAAAATATATGAGCATAATTATTATGTTTACAATTCAAGTTGAGGGTAAAGATAAAATATTATAGATATTATAAGTATAATTTTTAAAAATCGACTAAATAGTTCGGTGTACTCCTGAACGAAGGGAGTAACTATTTTATTCTCTCACCTTCTTTTCAACTTTAGGGTGTCTCCTACACTAAATATTTTCTCATATCTGGGCAACTACATGTCGTTAGGGGTGGCAAATCGGTCGTGCTGGGCTGTTATCGGGCCGACACGATAATAGACACAATAAGCACGAACACGGCACGATAAGCTTATCGTGCCTAATATTAAAACCCGAACACGACACGATAAAAACACGAAAAGCACGGCACGGCACGATAAGCAAAAAAACACGATTTATTTAGTCAGGTCCATTAAGTCCGTTAAGTCCAATAAACATTATAAAATATATAATTTTGATTTTTTAATACATATTGTGAAAATTTATCAATATAAATAGTCAAGTAGTTTAAAAGTCATAAATTTTCAAATGATAAAACTATGAAATAATCATGAAAATAATTCGAAAGAAGTGAATAACCCCTAGTAAATTTTTAAAAATATATTTTTAAAACATATATATTTTAGTTATCGTGTCTTATCGTGCTTTATCGTGTCTTACCGTGTTTATCAAGTCAGCCCGATAAGAACTCATATTTTATCGTGTCTTATCGTGTTGGCCCTATAACGACCCGAACCCGATAAGCCACAGCCCAAACCCTATAATTTCGTGCCGTGTTTGTGTCGATCAATCGTACCGTGCCTGAAATTGCCACCCCTACCTGTCGTTATCGATTCGTTTGATTGCTAGCATTAGGGGTTGATGGAATGAAAAAAATTGATATTTGCATGAATGGCATTGATTATAATTATAGGTCGTCCTATTGAGACCCCCTATCCTATATGTGGCCCCCTAATCAAACATTCTAATTTATCCTTTTTCTCAAAACTCACCTCCCCCATTTCATCTAACCAATTATTTGGTTTGGTCTTGGTCCTGAATTTTTGTAGAATCGAATAAATGGTTTGGTCTCAGTTTTGAGTTTTATAATTCGGTTATATATATATATATATATATATATATATATAATTTTTACTTACAAAATGCAAACCCTAGTTGTAAATAATAAATAATTAGTTTGTAAATTTGTACTACTAATTTTTTTTTGGCCCGTTGTGCGCCGTCCCCTCAATCTCAAAGACTCAAAGTTCATGACTTTCTTCGACACTAGTTCCAAGTTTCATTTCTAGCTACCACCAGAGTTACTATTTAGTCTATTGTGTTCTATGTTATACGAGTACTTTTTAATTTTTAATCTGTTGGTTTTTTTGCTCCACTGGATTGCTATGCTATGAGCTTAGATTTCGACAATTTTAATTGATGAATGTACTATTATTGAATGTTTTTAATATTTTTATGAAGTTTAAGATTTTATTATTTCTTTGTATTAAACAGTTAAAAATCATAGTATTGGTCTGGTCCTGGTTCATTTTCGATTAGTTATGGATCGGACAAAAGTGTTGGTTCCCATACATATTGGGTTGGTTTCAGTTCTAAATTTTTTGAGAACCGAACTATTGGTTTAATTCTGATTTTCTTTTTTTTTTTCCCAAAAAATTGGACCAAACCGGACCAAGCTCACCCCTACTCCCGCCTCACCCCCACCTCCATTGCATCTTCTAAAAGTTTTAAACTTTTACAGACTTGGTCCTTTTGATGGATGCCGTTAGAAAAATTTCGTTAAGTTCCCATGTGCCACCCACATGAGTTTAGGCTAGGGCTAAAATGCAATTTCTCACACCTTTCAATAAAACCCTCTATCTCTCTAATTCTCTCATATGCCTATGTCTTACCCGTCCTATTCTCTTCTCTTTCTCTCACTCGTTCTCTTCTATCTATCTCCTCCGCTAGAGTCCACCGACCACTGCTTCAACTTTTGCCCCACTACTACCACCACCCACCAGTCCCCCTCGATCCACCCCTCTTTAATTTCTATTCCGCCTCCTAGTACCACTACCGTCGCCACCCACGTCGCATGCGCAGAACCAACAACAACAACATCGACACATTAATCGGGACCGTGGACTTCACCATCTGGGCCAACATCCTCTCCAACACAAACCTATCAACCCTCCCATTAATTGCTAATATATTCGTCCTTGGAAACAACGCTCTCTCCCACCCCCATTCCGCCACCGGAGTAGTTCAATTCGCCTCCAATAATTTTCTCACTAATTTGTGTTACTTTTGTGTTCAAGATCCATAAACATTCTCTCAAACATCGATTTGGATGAGATGTAGGGTGGGAATTCATTCACACAAATAATGAATGTGTTCAATGATTTTCTTTTTTGGTATGGACTATAATTTTCCCTCTTATTTTTAACATTCACTATTTTGTAATTTCTCAATTGAATGGGGGTTTTTTTTTTGAAATGTAAATATTTTTATTTTTGAAAGGAATTTTTCTAATTTGATTTCAATTGCCCTTATTATTCGATTGTTGTACCGAGGGCTAGCATGGCTACTCTGTCGGCAGCAAGGTCTGAATTTCTAGCAAAGAGAGAGATGATAGAGAAAAAAGCTAGATCTCTTGAATTTTGATTTTTTTGGGGTACGTGATACAATTTTTCCCCTTTATTTTCATATTCACTCTTCTGCAATATCCCGATTGAATGGGTTCTCTATTTCTTTTTTAAATGTTAATCCAAAATTACAATTTGTTTTGTTGGGCTACAAAGTGTGTTTCATGTAGTTTTTTGTCTTCTTCTCTATGTTTGATTGTTTAAATTGAATGAAAGTAGCAAAGAAAATGATAGAGAGAGAAAGAGATCTGAATATGATAGGGAGTAGAGCCGTCAAAATGGGTCAAACCCGTTGGGTTGGTCCGCCCCGCCATATTAAAAAGACGGGTTGGGTTTTAAAAATACTACCCCGCCAAAAGGCGGGATTTTTGGGTTAGACCCGCGTTGGTGGCGGGTTAAGCAGGATGGGTTGGTCCGCCAATTTTTAGATATTTGGTCACCCTTTCTCTCCTCCCTTTCATTTTTCCAGTCGTTTCCCACAAGGCCACACCCAGCCACCCTCTCCCTAAAACAGCCATTTTCGTTCTCCCTGTCTCTACCTCACTGACTCTCTCTACCTCACTGCCTCTCTCGCTCTCGCATACAGTCACACACACTAACAACACACACAACACCCATACCCACAGCTTCAGCTTCCTTTTCCCTCATTTCTTTGTTTTAAGAAAAATTAGAAACCAGTATTTCATCGTCATCGAATGTCGATCTCTCTGTCTGACTCTCTCTCAGTTCGCCATCGTCGATCTCTTTCATTCGGAGTCGATCGGTCTTACTCTCTCTCTCTACATCCACCGACCTGCGTGCTCCGGCCCCACCACGACCGTTGATCTCACAAACGTGGATATCATCTTCATTTTAAGGAAGGATCTGGGTTGCTTTGTTTATGTAATGAAAGATCTGGGTTGTTTTAAGGAAAAATTTGAGTTGTGCAGTGCAAGGTTGCTAGAATACAAAGTATATATGTTTTCAGTTTTCATTACAAAGTATTAGTTAAATTATTAATTATATATCATACTGAATGGTTGTTGTTCGTGGTTTGATTCTACAAGCGGCCAAGGCTTAATGACTAAAATTTGTGCTTAACTGCATATAGCTTGTGCTTGGGCAATCATTTCTTTTTTGTGTCAAGAATTTCTTTTTTAGGTGGGTTGGTCCGCCCCACCCCGCAACCCAAAGTGGGTTGGGTTGGGCCAAAGAATTTCCAGTCCGCCTGTTTTGCGGGTTGGTCCGCTCCGCCCTGCCATATGACGGGGTCCACCATTTAGCGGGTTGGTTTGCCCCGTTGGTCCATTTTGATGGCTCTAACAGGGAGGAAAGAGGAAGATGAGAGGGATTAAAGACACAACAATCTAATTGAGGGGTGTTAGAAATTTCATTTTAGCCATTACCCAAACGCATGTGAGTGGTACATAAGGTACTTAACGGTATTTTTCTAACGACTTCCATCAAAATGACTAAGGTTATGAAAATTTGAAACTTTTAAGACTCAAAAGTTACTAAATTTTTTAAGGGACTAATGGTGAGAATGATAAAGTCAAGAGACCTGTAGTGCAATTAAACCTTATTGAAATAAATATGTTTGCCTCGGAAAATTTTGTGTGTATTCTTAGAATTGATTGAGGTTCCTTTTTCTTGCTCTTAATGGAAAATATCATCCGGGAAAATAGATATGTTAATCGTTTGGCCTAGCCATATATAGTTAGAGCTGTCAAAACGGACCAACGGGGCGGACCAACCCGCTAAATGACGGACCTCGTCATATGGCGGGGCGGACCAACCCACAAAACAGGCGGACTGGAAATTCTTTGGCCCAACCCAACCCACTTTGGGTTGCGGGGTGGGGCGGACCAACCCACTAAAAAAAGAAATTCTCGATACAAAAAAGAAATGATTGACCAAGCACAAGCTATATGCAGTTAAGCACAAATTTTAGTAACTAAGGCTTGGCCGCTTGTAGAATCAAACCACGAACAACAACCTTTCAATATGATATATAATTAATAATATAACTAATACTTTGTAATGAAAACTGAAAACATATATACTTTGCATTCTAGCAACCTTCCACTGCACAACCCAAATCTTTCCTCAAAACAACCCAGATCTTTCATTACATAAACAAAGCAACCCAGATCCTTCCTTAAAATGAAGATGCTATCCACGTTTGTGAGATAAACGGTCGTGGTGGGGCCAGAGCGCGCATGTCGGTGGATGTAGAGAGAGAGAGTAAGGCCGACCAACTCCGAAAGAAAGAGTACGACAATGACGAACTGAGAGCGAGTCAGACAGAGAGATCAACATTCGATGACGATGAAATACTGATTTTTAATTTTTCTTAAAACAAAGAAATGAGGGAAAAGGAAGCTGAAGCTATGGGTATGGCTGTTGTGTGTATTGTTAGTGTGTGTGACTGTATGTGAGAGCGAGAGAGGCAGTGAGGTAGAAACAGGCGGTGAGGTAGAGACAGGGAGAACGAAAATGGTTGTTTTAGAGATAGGGTGACTGGGTGTGGCCTTGTGGGAAATGGCTTGAAAAATGAAAGGGAGGAGAGAGAGGGTGACCACTGATCAGTGATGGCAGGAAAAAGAATAACAATGGCAGGTAAGAGCATCCCCAACGTTATGTAAATGCACTTCTTAGTGCTTTGGAAGTTGAGCTAGTGGCCACCTAAGTGTCCACTTCGGAGAGAGATAGATATATAACTTCCTCAATAGGAAGTTCCTATTTGTCAGAAAAAGCAGGGAAGGTGGGCGGGGGGGGGCTTGTGGGGGGGGGGGTTTTTATTTTATTTGTGTAAATTTAATATTTTTGAAGAAGTTGTGTAGTATACAATGAGAAGATTTATTCTTAAGTGTGTAAGAAGAGAAAAATGTGTAGGTGGCAGTGGACCCAATTAAGAAGTTGTATTAAGAATATACACATTGAGGATGCTCTAATAGGGTTTGACTTTTCACTCCATTTCAAATACAATACATTAATTAGGTTTGTATTATAATAAAATTACAAATATATATATATATATATATATATATATATATATATATATATATATATATATATATATATATATATATATATATGTAATACTAAATATCTAAAATTTGGCGGACCAACCCGCCCCGCTTAACCCGCCACCTGCATGGGTCTAACCCAAAAATCCCGCCTTTTGGCGGGGTATTATTTTTAAAACCCAACCCGTCTTTTTAATATGGCGGGGCTGACCAACCAAACGAGTTTGACCCATTTTGACGGCTCTATATATAGTCAACCTATATGGTTGTGACCCTATAGGGTCGTAGGTTAAATTGGTCATGTAAACGAGCCACTAAAATTGTAACCCTAACCCTGCAGGTATTGGTTTAAATGGGTCACATCTAAACATAATGACATTTTTATTTAAATCTAAAGTTCAATATTAAGGACTTCATTCGTTTTCAAATTATCGTCCTCATTTCTTTTTTCGTCAGTTTTAAAATAATTATCCTCTTTGAAAACATTTTCTTTAGGAAAACACTTTTACTACTTCACCCTTACTTTTTCTACCTACTTTATGATCACATACATAAAGGAAACCATACATTTCACCAATATTTATAATATAGTAAATTACTTTTTCTTAAACGATGTGCCCGGTCAAAGAGGATAATAATTCAAAAACAGAGGGAGTAATAAATGGAGTGACATACAACGATCAACAACACAATCCAAAATAAAATAAATTCATACGACGAGTTAACAACATCACTTAAGAGGGATGAAATTCAAAACACAAAACAACTTCAAGTACTACTAATTAGCAAGTACTAATCAAAAAACATGAAACAAGTCATTAAACACAAGGTTCATTCTTCAAGCACATTTGAAACCAAGCCTTCTTTTGAGAAAATATTTTTCAACATAATTATCTTCTTCATCTACAATAATAAAATATCATAAATTAATTATTGGTAAAAAGTTAATACAATCAACTATTTAAATCAAATGGTAACGTAAAAATATAAAAAACTACTATCATGAACAAAACCTCACAGCCAACTACGAGTACAAATAAGTACTTGCACATGATCACCATGAAGGCGATTTTTATATTTATTAAAAACACGAGCACCAATGATAAAAACAGATTTATATGTCACAGTCGCTATATGAATGCTTAGTTAGAGCAGGAACAACAATTCCACAAAATCAAACACAACCCATTAAAAATTAATAAATTAATTCATTTGATTCAAAATAAAAAAAAATTCCAGCAATGACACAAACTCCAATACTTTTAAATACCCTACCATCTTTGTCTAGAAAATCAGTTTGATGTCTAAATGAAGCAAACTAAGTCTCTATTTATAGATAAAAATATGTATTTTTTTATAAAAAAATAAAAAATTTAAACATATTTTGAATTGCTAAAATGCCAAAAATAGAATAAAAATCAAAAAAGTAATTGTATGATTTGGTTTTCAACTTCTTTATTCCACCTTTGTAAGACAAGATTTTCAGATGATTTGGGATGATTCATCCGTTAACCATGCTCTTAGAGATATTAATTGGGTCTACCTTAATCCTATAGGGCCATTTCAGTAGGGTTGTGATCCTAAAGGGCCAGTCATGTTAGCCCTGCATTTAAACAGACTACCTTTTCTCGATCCTATCATTCTCTGATTTTCTGTTTAATAGGGTCAACCCTGCGGTCCTCGACCCTTTTAATATCTCTATTGGAAAACGATTCTAGAAAATACTTTCATTTTATTTTTATTGTTTAGTAATTTGTTTTGAAAATACATTGAAAAACATTTTCAAACAACGTAAATCTTTTTCAAAATGAAACTCTTTACATAAGAATATTTCCATAACTTATCCAGTAGACAATAATATCGAATGCCAATATTTGAAGTCCTAAATCCTAATACCCTACTAAATACTATTTCCTTTCTGTCGTTAAAAAATGTCTTGTTTGACCTATACACAGATTTAAGAAAATAGATATTCGATATTTGAAGTCCTAATTCTTAACAAAATACTCTATCTGTTTTTTTTTAAAAGTAATTGTTTCATACACCTGTGTAGAATCTACACAAATGGATCATAACACGTGTCAATCACATTATGTCTTCCTTTTTTTAGATTTTGGTTGACAACGTGTCATAATCCAAATGTCACTTGTGTAAAGATGAAAATTTATTTGTTAAGAAAATGTCATGTTTGACCTTATACACAGATTTAGAAGATGCAATCCAATTATGAATATTAGGATTATGTGTGTTTTCCAAGGATACCAATGTGAAAGTGGGTTTCATCAACTTAAGTGAAAAATCAACTCAACAATAAAATAGTAAAAATATTTTCCACAAAAAAATACATTGAAAAATAGACCTTAAAAAAAAACCCGCTTAGGGAGTACATAACAAATATATTCAAGGGTGAAATTTTGACCGGTACCTTTTTCCAAATTTATAACCCCTTCAGTCCCCTTTTTTTCAACCGATAAAGTCAATTTTCGAAGTATTGTTCATAAATGCCTATATCGTCTCTTTCCATAGCTGCGATTAACAATTTAGAGTTCGAAAATTACGATTGTGGTGGCAAAAAAGGAAAAAGAAGGTAAAGGAGGAAAAAACGACTTACGACGGAGAAGGAGGAAAAAAGACTTACGACGGAGAAAAAAGAAAAAAAAGGCAGATGCGATGAATTCGAAACCAGCTTGCATCACGATGCATTGAATTTAAATCGTGAGCATCTATTTGGATCTCTGATGCATCAGTTAGTGATATGATATTGACAAGCCATAAAAGTGTTTCTAAGATTTCGGGGATCTATTTGTTGAGTTTGGCAACTTGTAGGCAAGTTTGGAAGCTTGGAAAACTGTTTGTATACTTCAGGGGGTCAAAGTGGCAAGTCAGCAAATTCGGAGAAGCTGTGAAGCTTGCGGCCGCAAGGGGTCCACAGCCTTGCGACCGCAAGGTCTCCAGAAAGGGCTGTCGTTTTTGTTTTATTTTCCTGTTTTATTGTTGGGATATTTTTAGTTTTCTTTTATTTAGTGTTTCCTTTTATTTAGGTTTCTTGTTCCTAAAGTTTAGGGTTTAATAGTTTTCTTTTATTTAGTTTTCTTGTCCTACAAGAATTAGGATTTATTTTGTAAGCCTATAAAAAGACATTCTTAAACATTGTAGAGAGAGAATTTTGATTAATAAAATTGAGTTGATTTTCTGGTTAGAAAATTGTGTTCTTATTGAGTGTCCTGGATTGGAAGCTCGGATTATAAACTTCGTGGATTCGTTGTTTATAATTGAATTCGACTTATCAGTTGGAGAGTCATCCCAATTGTGGCGTCATTCACAATTCCAAGGTTCGCGTCATCTCGAAGGCGTTGGGTCGCGGAGTCATTCATCCTAATACCTTTCTAGGAGATCTTGGGTTCCATTCCGTTCCGTATCATTTGGTATCAGAGCAATCCTAGTTACGGTAATTCCATTCTATCTTAAATTTTGCGTCTTATCATTCTTGTTGTTAAACCCTAATTGTCCTAGGGTTTATTATTCATTTGAAAAAAAAAATTTCACTGTTCACGGCGATTTACTGTTCACGCCGGAAACACTGTTCACACCGGAATTACTGTTCACAAAAAAATTGTTATTATTATTTTTTTTAAAAAAATAAAAATAAAATTAATTCATCTAGTTGTCTTGAACTTGGATCATCAATCCTTGTTTAATCGTGTTATCTTTCAATTTTGAAATCCTAATTGTTCTAGGATTTGTTACTTATATAAAAAAAATTGAGACTTTGAGTGCATACACGCAAGAGAGCGAATCACCAAAAAAATCATCATGTCCGAACTTCCTAAACCATCGGCTATGGATGATTGAACGGAGTTTTTTCGAGAGATAGTGGGTAGTGAGTTCATGATTGAGGCATGGAGAAAACACATATTTCGTACTAGATGTTACGTGAGTAATAAGGCATGTAGTATGGTTATTGATGAAGATAGTATCTCTAATTTTGCTAGCTCCTACATGGTTGAGAGGTTAGGGCTACCAATCTTTACACATCCGCAGCCTTATGAGTTGCTAGGGCTACATGTCGTTGGGCAAGTGCATGTCTCCCAACAAACCCTCGTCACTTTTCGAATAGGGAAGTATTCCGATACGGTGATGTGTGATGTAGTACCAATGGAGGCTGGTCACTTATTACTTGGGAAATCATGGCAAACAGACCGAGGAGTAACTTACAATTTGATGGGTACAAAGAAATATAATTTCATGTATGAGAATAGGGAGATCTCTTTAGTGCCTTTAACACCTGCTCAAGTTCGTGATGATTTATTGGTTTTACAAACAAGCATGAGTGAATGGAAAATTGAAAAGGAGGGCAAAGAGAAAATTGAAAAAGAAAGGATTGAAAAAGAAAATATTGAGAAAGAAAGGATTGAGAAAGAGAAAATCGAGAAGGAGAAAGAAGAAAATGACGAGAAATTAATAATGATTCAAGAAAACTTGAAGCTATCGCAAGTATACGAAGACTCGTTTGATTTTACAGCTTCAAATTTGTCTTGTTCTTGGTTAATCAAACGGATGATCGATGACTACTTCTTCTTGACTCAATGGGCGGATTGGATGAATCTTGTCTCACGGGCGAATCGTCGAGTTCCATGTGCGGATTTGAGGACAAATCCTTTTGAAGAGGGGGAATATGATATGATATTGACAAGCCATAAAAGTGTTTCTAAGATTTCATGGATCTATTTGTTGAGTTTGGCAACTTGTAGGCAAGTTTGGAAGCTTGGAAAACTGTTTGTATACTTCAGGGGGTCAAAGTGGCAAGTCAGCAAATTCGGAGAAGCTGTGAAGCTTGCGGCCGCAAGGGGTCCACAGCCTTGCGACCGCAAGGTCTCCAGAAAGGGCTGCCGTTTTTGTTTTATTTTCCTGTTTTATTGTTTGGGTATTTTTAGTTTCCTTTTATTTAGTGTTTCCTTTTATTTAGGTTTCTTATTCCTAAAGTTTAGGGTTTAAGAGTTTCCTTTTATTTAGTTTTCTTGTCCTACAAGAATTAGGATTTATTTTGTAAGCCTATAAAAAGACATTCTTAAACATTGTTGAGAGAGAATTTTGATTAATAAAAAAATTGAGTTGATTTTCTCGTTAGAAAATTGTGTTCTTATTGAGTGTCCTGGATTGGAAGCTCGGATTATAAACTTCGTGGATTCGTTGTTTATAATTGAATTCGACTTATCAGTTGGAGAGTCATCCCAATTGTGGCGTCATTCACAATTCCAAGGTTCGCGTCATCTCGAAGGCGTTGGGTCGCAGAGTCATTCATCCTAATACCTTTCTAGGAGATCTTGAGTTTCATTCCGTTCCGTATCAGTTAGAGATTAATTTATCAACATTATTTATTGATTTTTCTTATTTAAACTAATCTATTAGTATGTTTTGCCTTTTTGATTATTACATGTATATTGTTTATATATCTTTATGTTTTATATTCTTTTGTATATTTTTATAGTTAGAATTTATTATTGCTTAGTTCTCTTATTACTTATCTTGATTTAAATGTGTATTTATTAAACCTTTTATAAAAATGATATTTTAGTAATTGTGTATTTAGGGTTTATATTTATTACCTTGAAAGTCTAAGTTTGTATCGTGTTTCTTGGTTCCCACACACGGCTGACCTATTAATTAATCCTTCTTATATTTGGTATATAATCTATGTAAATTTGGTAAGTCAATATTATTTTGTATTAGAGTCCTTATTTAATAGGGGTGTCAATCTGAGTCGCCAAACCACCAAGTCGAGCCGAACCATGTGATTTGGTTCGGTTTTGGGTGCTATATGGTTCAACTCAGTTTGAGATTTTGGGAAGTCGAACGGTTTGGTTTGTGGCCTGATATACGAGTCGAGTCAAACCAAACCAAACCAAACCATTTTGAGCTGAACCACCAAGTCGAACCACCAAGCCAAACAACAAATTCTTTAAAATTCCTAACCTTTATACTTTAGTACTCTTATACTATTAATATTTTTATATTATATAAACTATAAGGCTAATATTAATATTTAGGAATTTGCCTTTAAACTTTTTGAATTTACATAAACGTTTTTAATATCATGTACGTTATTGTATTTTTATTATATTAGATTGAATTTATTGATTATAAGAATTAAAAATGTTAATTATTTTATTTGAAAGTTTGTGTAATTTTTTTAAAAGTGAGTTTATGAATATAATTGTATTGTATTTAATTTTTTAGTATTTTCTTTAGCGTGTTTTTATAATATTTTCTTGGTTTACTTAAATTTTGAATAACTAGAACTCTTTCTAAATTCAGACCGAACCATGAAACCAAACCGCGAAACCATGAAACCAAACCACGGAACCGAGTCGAACAAAGTCGAATCATCATGGTTTGGTTCGGTTCAACTCAAGATTTTAAACAGTTTAGCTCCTGTTTAATTTTTCTCAAACCGATGGCATGCGGTTCAACTCATAATTTGTTCCAAGTTGAACCATTTACATCCTTATTATTTAATACACTAACCTACTAATTGTATATGGTAAGTTTGTTTTCTTGTTGTACAAGGTTTCTCGGTACTCTTGGTGCATAATAATACAAGAGGACATTCACAATTGAGATTTTGGAAGTACCAACTTAGAAGAGAGAACACAATATAGAGAAGAGAGAAAAGAATGCGAGTACTACTGCTGCATTCTGAATGAGTTGTTGAATAAAGCTACATCGGAGCTTTCATTCACTCTATCACAAGCACATTTTTCATTTAATACCTCCCATCTCTTTGTTAAAAACTATTGAGTGTGTATCAGTCTAGGTAGTCTGAGGTGCTTAGGTTATTCATCGCCATATCAGCTTTATATATAGCTTTGTATAAATTCCATGTCTTACTTATCTTCTTTATTATAAAAGTGTGAGTTGTCTCTTAAAAATTAATGTATGGACAAAATTAACCTTTCATCTAATAAATCATCCACCATTTATTTAAGGACAAACAAATAAATTTATCTTCTTTATTATAAAAATGTAAGTTGTCTCTTAGAAATTAATGTATGTACAAAATTAATCTTTCATCAAATAAACCATCCACAATTTATTTAAGGACAAACAAGTAAATTTATCATGATAAAAATAATATTTGTACAAAAATAATGTTTAATAAATCACTCCTCATTGAATAAGATCAAATAAATAATTTATTATTTGCTAATAATCAATTCTATGAATAATAACAAAAAATTATCATAATAAATGATAATTTCAAATTAGTAAATTCTATCTCTATCTATCTATCTATTTCTACTATAAAATTATGAGTTGTCTTTTAGAAATTAACGTATGGACAAAATTAACCTTTCATCTAATAAATAATCCATCATTTATTTAAGGACAAACAAGTAAATTTATCATAATAAATGATAATGTTTGTAAAAAAATAACTCTAAATTTAATAAATCAATCACCATTGAATAAGGTCAAATAAGTAATTTTTTAATGAGCTAATCAATTACATGAATAATTACAAAAAGAATCCTAAATTTAGTAAATCAATCACCATTAAATAAGGTCAAATAGGTAAATACTATCTTTATCCATCTATCTTCTTTATTATAAAAGTGTGAGTTGTCTCTTAGAAATTAATGTATGGACAAAATTAACCTTTCATCTAATAAATCATCCACCATTTATTTAAGGACAAACAAGTAAATTTATCTTTTTTACCATAAAAATGTGAGTTGTCTCTTAGAAATTAATGTAAGGACAAAATTGACCTTTCATCTAATAAACCATCCACCATTTATTTAAGGACAAACAAGTAAATTTATCATGATAAAAAATAATATTTGTACAAAAATAATGTTTAATAAATCACTCCCCATTGAATAAGGTCAAATAAATAATTTACTATTTGCTAATCAATTCCATGAATAATTACCAAAATAACCATAACTTTAATAAATCACTCACCATTAAATAAGATCAAAAAATAAATAAGTTAATTTCAGATTTAACATTAATTCTAAATCAAATCTCCAAGATGTCCCAAGTGTCCAATTTTGAATTATTTTGATGTACATCTCTTTTAAACCTTTAAAGTGTTTCTCATCATTTCAATGTGGGACAAAAGCTATCACTAATTATGCATCTTTTTTTAACCTTTAAAGAGGGGTTAGTTTGCTTGTTGGTGACATATTCTTCTTCCAATATTGGATTGCAATTGTTTGCAATTTTCATATGACCGCTTGGTTTCTATGATGTTACTAACAACCCATATTTTTCTGACTTTATAGCACTTTAACTAACGGATTTAGGGTTATGGACTATCGGTGTTCAAAATTTGCATTTTTTGATGTGTGGCGGCGTGCATTTGCGTTGTACAGTCCCTAATGAACTTTCTTAAAGTTCAGGGACTAATGGTCTAATTTTCCCTTGAATAAAATTTTATTTTTATTTTTGGGATATTTTCTTAACTTTAAAGTTAATTATGAGAATTTTTTAATTATTTTTCTGATTATTGAAACAATTATTCATTAATTTTTATTACAAACATATCTTAAATATGAAATGGCTAACTAAATGATAGAATTATAAGTAAATTCAACTTTGCACCCAAAGAAAATGACCAAAATAATCCTCATGTCACATACAATGTTTCATGTTCCATTAATATTATTAATCATCATGGACGTGAGGGGGCAAAATGAGATGAATAACAAATTATGTATGAAAGTGAGACACGTAATTTACAGGTTAGTGTACAACGTGAGATTTAAGTAAATACTTCCGGGAGCGAATCGTATTTTGGCCCCATAAAAATTAGGCCAAAAAAGCAAATATCATATTAAAGTTTCTATCAAATCTCACTTTGGTTTTTTTTTTTTTTATGATTAACTTAATTCTTAGGAGAAATATACACACACATATATGTATGTATGTATATATTTACATATATATAAATATATAAATATTTATTATTTCTGGTGAAAAATATACATTAAAATTTCATAAAGGAAAATTTTCAGAAATATATATAGTTTTTTCGTATATAAAAATAATAATTAAAATGTAAACAAAAAAATGAAGGCAAAATATTTCGCAAAAATCATTAAGAACACGTGCAAGGCACGTGTACCTAACTAGTTTGATCAAAAGTATCTATTGCGTTTAATTTCTATTTACTTCCTTTTTACTGTTTTATTTTCTTTATTTCCGCTGCTTACTTTTACTTCAATGATCTCTTCAATGAACTCTTCATTGACAACATGTATTTAAAACGTTTTTCAAAACTTTCTGTTATGTTTTCCTTTGTTTTGTTTTTCCGTTTTTACTTATAGTCGATTAAGTAATCTATATAATTCTAACCACAATCAATTTTACAGCATCAATTTGGAGTCCTGGTGCTTCGTTATGATTTTGATGCATAATTGGTGAAATGTTAACCTCTTTAGTCCAACATAATATTATTTAATCGGTAAAGTACTTTTTTTTGGGGGGGGGCAAAATAATGAATATACCCTTAATGAATAAAAGACGCGCCGACAAAGCTTCTGCTCAAATTTGGGCATCGCAATGCAATGCAAAAATCTCTACTCAAATTTGGGTCTTGTAATGAAAAATTTAGGCAACGAAATGAATAAAATGGGCATCGTAATGCTTCTGAAGTCCATTTCATTGTCCACACTTTAAAATCCAGAAAAATAAGTTTAGTTATATGATGTCCACTATCCACAATCCACAATCCATGAACAAATATAGTTTTCCTAGCTCATTCCTTCTACTGCAGAGACTATAGCTCATGGAAAAAATGAAGATTTGCAAAATCTTGGGTGCGTTGTTTCACCCGAGCAAAGGTGTACACATGAAAAGGGGATGATTCGACCCGTCCCCATCATCCCCCTCCTTAAACTCTTATGCAAACAAAACAATCATTACATTTCTCTCTCTCTCCCTCTCTAAATTCGTCACCCAAGACAAACAGATGAATGAGTCCAGCAGACCCAATTTCCCATGAGTTTGATCGTTTAGTTCACGAACTCATATGGGGAGCAATTGAGTCAAGGAGCTTACGACGCCAACATTGGAGCTTACAATGTCAACATCAGAGCTTACGATGAGGTTGCGATGCTGGCTATCGTAGTATGTTGATACGAATGGGAAGTTGAATAATGATGGCGCTAGAATCAAAGGGAAATGGGAAGTTGAATGACTTTTGGTTTTGAGCAAAACGGAAGTTGAACAATGATGGCGTCGGAATCAAAGGGGCAGAAGCTAACTTCATACTTTCATTAGAAATGGGTCTACGTGAGGGGGAGAGTGTGTGTGTGTTTGAGAGAGAGAGAGAGAGAGAGAGAGAGAGAGAGAAGTCAGAAAAGAGTGACATTTTAATGGTATTTTCATATTTTTATCCTCAAAAGTGTACTTTAATTACCAGTTAAATAATAGGGTGATAACCGGGCCGATCCCATGTGATGATATTATAAGTGAAAAAGTCTCATATATTTGTTTTCAACCGCTAAAGTATATTTTTTGTGATAAAATGATGAAAATACACTTAATAAACAACAAATGCACGCACAGAGCGTGCACAAAGTCATTGCCCAAATTTGGGCTTCGAAATATACAATTGAAATCTGTCAAAATTTGAGCGTTGAAATTCAAAAAGCCACTACCCAATTTGTGCATCGGAATGAAAACATTGGGCATTGAAATGCACAATTGAAAATCTGTCAAAATTTGGGCATCGAAATTCAAAAAGTAACTGCCCAATTTTGGCATCATAATGAAAACATTGGGCATCGAAATGCACAATTGAAATCTGTCAAAATTTGGGCGTCGAAATGCAACAAGCCACTGCCCAATTTGGGCATCGGGCTGAAAATATTGAACATCAAAATGCACAATTAAAAATCTGTCAAAATTGAATACTGCCACCAAATATCAACATAGTTGGGCATCGTAATGGATAAAATTGACGTCAGAATGAATAAATTAAACACTGCAACCAAATATTAACAAAGTTGGACATCAAAATAAACAAAACGGACGTCGGGATGAATAAATTAAATGCTACCCCTAAATATGTGTGTAAAAATTGGGCATAAAAAAACTTCTAAAACCTAAAACAATGCTTAAACATATTCGCGAAGAACGCATCGTCGTCCCTGTATTGTATTCAAATAATTCATGTTTTAATTGAAACTTTTCTCCTATCATTTTTGAAAAGTGCTCAATATCCCCTTTTTCCTTTTTTCTCTGAGTTGTTCCTAAACCGCATTATGTGTGTGACTAATCTACCATTGTGGTACTCAATTTAGTGCTCGTTTGTTGCAGTTTATTTGGAGTGGCTTTTAGCTTTTAGTTTTTGAAAAGTCATATTTAGAGTGTTTGTTTCAGTTTATAAGCCAAAAGTTAATAAGTAAGGTACAACACCCTTTATGCATTGAAAAGCTAAAGCCAAAAAGCCAAAATTATAAGTTTTTTTGGTTATTTTTTAGAAGATGAAGTCAACTATTCATTAATAATTTGATTATCCTCATTTTATCCTTTTATGAAATATACATAAAAATATGAATACTAATTTTCAAGTTTTTTTTTATAAATAATTTTAACAACTCATAAGCAACTTTTCAACAACTGTAACAAACAGTCTATCATACAATTAGCCACAAGTCATTCAGCCACCAGTTTAATTTATCAGTCATAACTTATAAGCCATCAGTCACAACAAACGAGCCCTTACTGTGGCTCAAGCAAACGTCAATAGTCATTAAGCTATTTTCAATATTCTTTTTCAATTAGTTTTTCTTATCATTTTAGTACCGTTGATTTATGTGCCTTTATTTTTATGAATCTCATTTCTACATGGACAATATTAAAAGGTCTAAAATATTCAAATAATTAAATTAAATTAATTGACTTAAGTAAAATCTTTAAGCATAACAAATGAACTAACATTATAACCCAAAGGATTGGCTCAGTAGCTTGACCATTACTGATTTTTTTTTTGAACCAATCTATTAAGCATGATACCCGTGTTCGACTCGCACCAGATACAAATCTCCTTTTGCTAGTATCAGACTCAGTACCGTGGCCAGAGATTAGTTTCAGACTCAACGTAATAAAAATAAAAGAGAACTAGCATTTTCATATAATTAAGAGAAACAAGTGATTGTGACAAGATTGGCCAAGAGGCACCAAACTCTCTCCTTTTGGTGCAACTTACCACCAACAAACAACCCATATGAATAGGTATGTCCATTTTTACAGCACAAGGTTTGGTAAAAAAGAAAAAAAGTTGAGGACAACCTTTAACTGTTTCTATTTTTGTAGTAACTAATTTATGCACATGCAGATGCTCAGTAGTATGTTTGCCTATTTCATGAAAATTGTTAGTGAACTTCCCTTTCAACTAGTGTGAATATTTCCTCTTCATGTGGGAATTTAATTTCTTTTTTGATTTTTTTTTCCTTTCTCTTTGGAAGGAAAAAATGTAATAGTATGCTATAATTATGTGAAACTGGCAATACTACTGACTGTATGGAGATAGAACTATATATGTCTATAATGTAATAATGATTTCTTTTCATGTTCACTTTAAAAAATTATGTGTTTAATGTTTATAATCGATCTTTCAAGTTTACCCTTTATATATGTACAACGACCAACTCCGGTGTAACTTATCTCTTATTTATTGAATTTTTCAAACGTGAACTATTTGAGTAAAACAAACAGCGTAAATGTAGGTGAACTCTTAATTTTCACTTCTGGCTTTTAAAAGCCTATTAGATCTATTTCTATAGCTAGACTACTAATTTGCTAGTTGCTACTAGGATTTGGAATCTGTTTACTTGGGATTCCATATATATAGCAGTTCTAGTTAGTGATCTAGTTAGCATGAAGCACAGCTTAACAGCTTAGTTATAAGATGTTTCATTCATACCTAATAAGTTGTGGATTTGAGTCACCATGGGGGGTAAATGGGGAACCACTAATGATCTTTTTTTAATAAAGAAAAATAAAATAAAAAGATCAGATGATTAATTAATTAACTATATAAACGGAAGACAGAGACATTTTCTTGGTCAAAACGACATCAGTTTGATTAACTCATTCAATAACATGATTTGATTTTCCATCTTGTGATATTAATTATCCATTTTTTTGTATTAATTAATATCACAACATAAGTTCAGTGGGATAAAGAACGACTGAGATTGATTAACTCAGTTAGATAAAGAACGAGCTGAGATTGATTATTTTACTTTTTATCAAATGACTGTAATTGGTTCAGGATTAAGTCTCACAAATCTCAACCGTGTAACCATGTAACACCGTCTTATACAATATGTAGATAACCGTAATCTAGATTGGATATGGTTTCTAATTTATTTGACTACCACGAAATAGGATAAAATTATTTATCCACCAAATGACGTGATTTAGTAGGATTTTATTTTTTATATTTACACCTTTAGTTAATTTTAACCCCACTAAAAAATTCAACATCTATATATATATATATCTACTATACAATATATTAGGTTAATGCATGTGCGTTTCACGTGATTTATTTGAATACTAACACCGTCTTATACTGACATCGTCCCATACCGACGCCGTGTCATAGATACGGGCAAAGAATCTAGTTAAGTTGCAAAGATGAGCATGAAAAACACAATTTTCTGTAGAGATAAAGAAAAAACCAAAACTAAAAAGTAGAAATTCAAAAAAGACCACCAAATTCACAAAATAGAAAAGTTGTTAATTCCTGTATAATGATTATATCAAGCCCGAAAGAAAAAAAAACAGTAAAAATAAGAAGAATGTAACATCTTATCTTACATTTTACATAGCATGTCTATATATATTTTACAATCTATATATCACATAGCAGCCTGTTGGCCGGAAGCCCCACTAACCGAGCCACCACCCTGCCGCCTATTACGGCGCCTTCGCCTCACCCTTGTTTTTGTAGTTTCCTTTAGCCTTCCAGTGATCTTAAACAACTCCTGCTCTGATGGAATCAAAACGCACTCCGGTGGCGGAGTAGGGTACCTCACTCTATCATAACAATAACAATAATACATGTGTTTCTCACGGAACAACCTCATGGAACTGCGTTGCTTGTCGGTGATGGTGCCAAAGTCGGCTGACTCTAGGTCCTCCGTGGCTTCGGAGCAATTAGTGGCCTCGGAGGGTTTTGGATGGGATCGACTCGACAGCCTTCTAAGGCCAAGTCCATGAACTCGGAGGTGAAGGGCTCGTGTCTATAGTCGACTTTGTGTCGGCCACCCAAGGTGGCCCAAGAGGACGCGTCCCATATGGTGGCGTATAAAGACATTGGTTTTGATGGGTAGTCGCCGCCCATTTCCTCGTTGTGTAAGATCTCCCTTATTGGGATTTCGTCAATGTAAAATCTGTAAATTTGTACAAAGAATATAATGTAAGATCTTCTTTTAGAATAAGGTTGAAATATTTCATCAAAATTTGACGTAATATTACATTAGTGCATGAACATTGTACTACTTCAACTATATGTAGATCTCAACTATATCGGTTAGATGTGGAACTTGTAATCACCCAATCTATTGCCGTGTTAAGTGGGCTATTAAATGAACCTTACTATGGAGCTTGGAATTTTACAAAAAATCAAACTATGAATAGAGCCAAATACAGGAAGGTTCCAAATCAACCTAATCATAACCAGTAGGCAACATACTTCTCTTTCTCTCTCCGCGTCAGGCCAAACAAGTAAAGAAAATTTGCAAGGAAAAAGTGGCAAAAGGCACCACTTTTTAACTCTATGTTTGTGTTAAATTTGGCCAAAAGTCAAAACCATACATGTGACATAGCAAGCTAGTTAAGGGCACAAGATTTAGTCTACAGTCTACACCATTGCATTGCAATGTTTCCAAAAAAGAAAATTAAGGTGTAACATTTACTCCAGAACTTCTGTACCATTACTGTATACCCCTCCCAATCCCAATATCATATCAAGGGATACAAATTAGTTAAGTCTCATAATTGGGTTGATTGAGTTGGGTTGAGGATAATGGATCGAAATCGATCAATACTTATCAAGACTCAAATATTAAACGGGTTGCAATGGATTGTGTTTTATGGGGTCGGGTTGAGACGAGTGACATATTAAAACGGGTCGCCCCGTCTTGACCCGAATTTCCTTCCAAAAAACCATGCATAAAAAAACATCGGGTTAAAATAGGTAACGGATTCGACCTCCTTTAACCCGACCTCATCCGTTAACATAAAAAATTGTTAACGAGTTGTGTCGGATAATTTTCAGGTCGTGTTGAATAGGTTTACGAGTTATGAGTTGTAATTTCCATGCTAACAATAGTGATATGGACGATCTAAATTTGATAAAACTAGACAAAATTAAAGGAAATTATCATCTTTCAAAAGGTTTACTCTATCAAATTTTTATTTTACTTGTACTAGTTATTTCACGTACTATGTTATAGAGTGTTGAAGTTAAAATCTTTGGCAACAACTTAAAAAAATTGTCTCACGGACATATTTTATTAGACGAATCCTTGATCTCGTCCCGTGTGTAGATAAGCTGAACTACAAGACAGTAGGTCTATGTCTTACCCATAATGTCTTACGGATACCCAGGAGACCTACTCAAAATTGAATTGCTAACAGTGATCTTATCCTTTTAAAAAACCAAAGAAATGAAGTTAGGATAAATTAAGGAAAGGCTTACATGATTTTGGTGGGGGTCCAAAGAATACTATAGGCATGAAATTCCTTGCTGGGGTCGAACCACAACCGGTATCGCTCTTCCCTACCCCGGTTAGTGCTACCATTGCCGTACATGTTTGTTTGAAACCTCCATGCCTTGCCTCTTACATTTCCCAAAAACTCAAAATCTAATTCGTCATGGTTCTTCCTGTATGCATCGACGTTCGATGTCTGCATCGTATAACATTAACATTTACCAGCAAACCCATAATAACTATATATAAACATACTCCTCCCGTGTTTTATAATTTTGAAAAAAAAAAATACCGTCAATATACATCAAATTTTCATATAAAAAACACTCGGTTTTGACCCAAAAACGGAGGGAGAATAACAGTAATATATCGATCAATACTAAAACAAAATTAAAAAATTTACTCCATCGTTTTCTAAATTATTATCATGTTTGACTTTTTTTTACTCAAATGTTTTTTTAAAAAAACAATTAGCGTATATTTTGAAAAAAAAATATGATTTTGAATAAAATAAAAGAGTATTTGTCTAATTTTCATTTGAAAACAGAACCATATTATTTCAGCAATGGAGAGGCATAAATTTTCATTGCACCAAAAAGAAGTTTAGAAATTTTCAATTTTGGAGTCATAATATAATACATGCATAAGTTGGAAGAGTTTTCACGGTAACTTACATAAAATGCGACGACGATACCGGCAGTGTATTCCGATGGCAATTTGATTTTTGCACTGAAGAATCCATAATTGTAATAATCAGATGATATAAAACCAGACCCTGTTCATAAAAATAAACCAACACAACAAATAACCCATTAAAAAGCATAAATTCAATGCGAAGAATTAAAAAAATATATATAAATTTGAACATGAAAGGGTGATGGATACCAGAGTGGCGGTTGAGGATGAGGCTGACGGCGGTGTCGTCAGGGGTACGGTGGATGTTGAAGTCGCTGAATAGAGGATAATAGCCTTGGTCGAAGGTGATGGTTGTTAGGTTGAATGATTCTACGGTGTTAATGGTAATCAGTAGTATTATAATGTTTATTAGGAGACAGAATGGCTTTAACATGTTAGAGAGAGAATCAGAATAAAAACGACAACAACAACGTAGGAGTTGAATCCGTATGCGATGATGACCATGATCCATGTTTTTCTGTGTTGGTTTTCTTTTGATTTTTTCTTCTTTCTTTTCTCTCTCCTCTATTTATATACATATGCATCAAAACCAACGTTTGTGTACGAGAGAGAGAGAGAGAGAGAGAACACACACGGATGATTTTCGTTTGCTAACTCTTTGATGCTCCGTTAATGGACAAGACTACCCTTGGGGCTTGGACCGAGAACCATGTGACATACTTACGTGTTGCTAGGTGCATCACGACCAATAGAAATACGCTAATTGTAGTGCTAAATTAACATTAAAAGTGACGTCTATTTTAGAACATAATGATAATATAACGTGACGTGACGCTAATTATCGTGGTGCACCGCGTAAATGTTGCGCGTTTATAAAATAATTTTTTTTCATCGGTTGCCAACCCTCAAAACTTTGATTTTCAACGTTTTCGTTAAAATAGGCTCATTGAGTTTTAAGCAACATTGCTAGGATTACCACTAGGGTTATCACTATGATGTCAACTATACTTTGAAGTGACACATGCACCTCACATGCACTTTGTCTTCAAGGCAAAGTTGTCACCAGGGTGGTAAGACTAGTGATAACTCTAGTATTATTGATTTGTAAATGTGATATATATTTATTCTTTTGGTAATAGTAATAGTATAATTTTTTAAAATTTTAGGCATTATGATTTAAATGTTGGAATATAAAGCCAGCATTATTTTCTAACAAATGTGGAATATATATATATATATATATATATATATATATATATATATATATATATATATATATATATATAATATTATATTGGTAATAATAGTAAAAGTCTTTTATTTTAACACTTTTAAAAGATAGATCTATTATATTAATAATAGTAGTTGATGTGTATATTTTGGATCCGCCTCAATAGCGTTTGAGTCTCGTTTAATGGCCCACTGTATTTTGCATGATGTCTGAAGAATTGGGCCGGGCCAATGCGCAATGAGCTCAATCCATTCCCTCGGGTATAAATAACCTCCTCTAGTTCATAGAGTGGGGGCTCTCTTTTTCTGATTTAGATTCACACACGCACTTGGGGGCTATGCGCCCTCTCTTTCATACTCAGTGTACTGATAAATACACCAGAGAGTTTTTGGCGGGGGCCCTCCCCGCCGACTCACGGTGTTTATTTTACAGATAATATAACCAGATATCTACCACCGACGACAACATGGTCGTCGGACGACAACTTTGACAACCCACGTCCACCGCTACCTTCGGCACCCTTGATATGATGCTTTTTTTGATACATCAGTTGGTTCCATTACCGGGAACCGAAATAATGAAAAAAATTGAGTGGTTGAAGGGGCACGAAAATCGAGACAAAGCTTAAGGAAGGAATTATGACAATACGGAGAGGATCATTTAAGGAAAGTCGCTGACATCGCAAAAGGATTTCTCTCACTTTTGAAGAGCATGGAGCAGCAAACCAAAGCCGACATCACAGATGGTTTCGTCTCACCAGAGCGATGTCAACGATACCACAACTACCATCGTTCGACCTCACACGCGTCGCCATGAGGGGTTGTGGTGGGTGGAAGAAAATCTCAACATCTTTCACCCTGTGAAAACCCAGATCATAATATTGCAACGGAGCATGGATGAATTTGAAGTTTCAACAACAAATTAGGAGCTGAAAGGGAGAACAAACAAAATTTCAATTTCGTAGTCTTCTTTCCTAAAAATTAATAGAAGATGGAGACGATGTCTTCTCCTCCGCTCATTGTGTAGTTTGTGTAGCCTCGCTTATAACTGAAAAATCGTTAGTAATGTGAGAATCGTCGTCGAAGGAACCAATGGTACTCACATGGGCTACGAGCGACAGTGGTAGTAGTTGGCCCCTCACGTGCCATTTACGCACCGGAGACACGCCCCACGTAATCCCTCTATCATGCGTCAGTTACGACGCATTAAAGGGCGTAACTGTATTGGTGGGTAACCGGCCTGGTTCACAGAAGGAGTGTTATGGTCTGTGATCATCCTCTTCGGGTTTGGTTCAGATTGGTTCCGACTTCCCACCATTCTCAGGTGTTCTCTTTCCTTTTTCTCTCAGTTTTCTACGAATTTTGCTCACGTTACTCTGCTTGTCGGGTAGCTATTATACGCCTAACTAATTAAAGTTAAGTTAAAATGAAAAATCTTTTAATTGCTCAAGACTACTGCAACTTGTACGGGTCTACAACAAAAAGAGAATGTGCTTAAGTCACCAATTATTGATTATCATAATTATAGGGTCATGATTATGATTTATTGGTTGTTTAATTTTGGGTTAGTTACTCATGAAATTTCTTATTTAGCATAAAGTAAATTAAATGTGATTAAGTCACCAATTGATACAATCTTCTCGGAAGGCTTCGTTGAAGAACGATTTACTCACGCGGCGGAAGCTTAGGATCGAAGGATGTTTTGCGGGGGTGACACCTCGACCCAACATTTACCACGAAAAGAACCTTGACATGTACAGCCGCAACCCACAATCGTAGCAATTGAAGAACCTAAGTATTGTGAATAACGCCACAATAGGTATGGAATTCCTATTGATAAGTTAGGTTTCAAACACAACGGAATCACACCAAAGTATTCACAAGTTCATGAAGAACAAGGAGGTTTCGAAGAAAACACTCGAAACTATATTAACTCAATAATCAATCTATAAATTGCCTTTACAATGAAAAGGAAAAGGCCTATATATAGGCTTACAAGTAAACCCTAATACTTGGAGAAAAGGAAACCCTAAAAATAACTAAAATAAAGAAAACCCTAATAATCCCGTTTTTCTACAAGGGCCTATTTTTCAAAATTGCATTTTGGCCCCAAAAGTCTTCAAATAGTTATTAAAAGCTCCCAAAATTATATTTGAATATGTGGGAACCCATTTGAAGGCTTTCTTTTCCGTATTAAATTGTTTAAAAGTTGATTCGGCACAAAAGGGCACCTTGTGGTCGCAAGCCCTCGGCACCTTGCGATCGCAAGCTCTCCAGAACATCAGCCCGTAAAATGATAAGGCCTTGCGGTCGTAAGCCTTTTCAACCATGCGTCCGCAAGCTTCCCAGACGCTGAATTTCCTTGGTTTCTTCAAGCTCAGCCTCTTCGACCTCGTCGAGTATCCATTATAGTAATCCGAATCTCCAATGAACCCGCAAATCAAGTTGGTGTAGAACTCTTGAATCTTCCAAGCATATTCCACACCTCTTAAAGAGTTAATTTGATTTCTTGGGCACTTGGTTTCTTGACCAATCATGAACTCTCCATGCTTGATCAACATTTGACTTTGACACGGACTTAGGACTGACAAGATCTCATCATCCCCCCTCTCTTCAAAAAGATTTTTCCTCAAATCTGGACCTGCATCAAATGGACGCGAATTAGCAACCGAAAAGTGTGAACTCACATTAATCTTACCACGTAAATCCACTTTAAAAATCATATTGCAGTCATGCTCAAAATCAACTTGTTCTTGAATGAGTTTTCTGTCCAAGCCCACATAAACCACGTTTCCTGGATCATGAATTAATCGAACTTCATTGGCATCATATCCTTCCTTGTGTTCCACATTGATCTTTGCCCAAACCTGTAGGAGAAACATAACAACACTACGCGATGCAAGATGATCAAAGTGGTTATCACGACAATTCATACTCAACAAGTATTCACATATCGTCATGCTCAATTTAGCACAACCGAAGTCCCTTTCAATATTATGAATCAACCAAACCCCATCTTCGGGTTCAAATATCAACCTAACATATCTCACTTGCATTACTCGGTGATTTTCCATGAATGACAACATCACATATGCAACATTAAACACAATAAGATCATCATAAGGGATGTCAATGAAAGATATTAATAAGTATAAGAAGATAATATGCAATATGGCATACCAACTCATGTATCCAAATCCATCATGACAAGTAAATCCATCAATATTTATAATCTCACTCATCAAGTTATCACAACTCGATGTTCCCTCATGAAAATCCTTTATAGTACCAAAATCACCGGGTTTAAACATTAACCTAGTAAATCCCCTTTTTAGCACAACCATGCTCAACATCACAACTTTATGCAATCCAAAGCATATACAATAAATCATGCAAATCAATAAAATTATTATATAAGACAAGATACTACCATAATCAAATCTTCCGCTCCTCAACTTACTTAATTCCTCGATTTGAAACAAACAATTGATTTTACCAAGTTTGACGATTAACCTATAAACTTTCATCTTTTGCATATCCATATTTATCAATAATGAATCATGCAACGATAAGAAATTATAACCATAGTGCAATCTCAAGGATAAACATCCTTTAGGCTCAACAATCAGACTATTAGTCAAAACATGCTTATATCCCTTAAGAGCATGAAGCTCATAACCTTTCCAAGGTTGAACATGTTTAACACAATTTATATCCCTTGATGAAACTAAATGCAATCCATAAATCTTATGAAACATCAACACATCATGGGGAACTTCAACAATCTTATGACATGTAACGAAATAATTCATCATAGAAACATCATGCATAATCACATGTTTAGAACTCACATCTTGATGAAACTTAGAAATCTCCAAAGCAAAATTCAAAATTTTCTTTCCAACTTGTATTGCACAATGTATTCCTATCATATTAACAACCAATGTATTATCCATAAACGGATCCACATACGAATGATTAGGCATATGCAATGTCAATTTTAAACTATCACCAATGTATTCACCACATTTCATCCAATAACTTAGATCATGGTGACTAACCAAATTTTGAAATTGAAACTTTCTAAACAAGTCAAGTGGTCTAACAATCTTTTTCATGAATAAGGCATTCACAAGACTAATCAGATTTTTCAAAGCAACACCTCTCACAATTCTGAATTTATCACCAAAGTTATGGTTTACATCATGTAATAAATTAATTGGTCTAACAATTTCACCCATGACTGAAGAGTCTACAAGACTACTTAACTTTCCAAACTCAACAACTACACTATTAAGCTTATGATCAATATCATGATGATTATTAAGTAACAATTCACCACATATCTTATTTTTCAAAGAAAGAGTAAGATCATACCTTTGAGAAAGTGTAGGATCTACAACAATCTCCTTACCTTGTTGGTATTCAACCTTGAGTCTCACAATTTCTTTAGACGGTGTAGGCTTCAACTCATGAACAATCTGTGAATGAAAAACAATGAAACTAGGCAATAACAATTCAACTTTGTTAGTATGAAAATTTGCCTCACTTTCTTCCTTTTTCTCACACTCTTTCTTTTGCTCACTCTCTCTATTTTTCCTCTCCTTTTGCCCAGTTATCTCACATCTTTCACTAGTTTCTAAAACCGGCCTCTCACTCTTGTTTTGACACATACTCTCCTTTTTCTTGGCTATCTCACAAAGCTCACTATTCTCTCTAGCCAAACTCTCTTTATTTTCACTCAACCTCTCCTTTTGTGAAGGCTTCTCTATATTCTTTTCCTCACTAACCTTTCTCTCTTCTCTCAAGCTCTCCTTTTGTGAAGGCTTATCTATATTCTTTTCCCCACTAGCCTTTTTCTCATTTAATTTATGTTCATCTTCAAGAACTTGATTTGTTGTAGGTGGAACTTGTGTAACGTGTTGTGAAGCTTCGAATGCAAGCTCCATTAGTTCTCGAAACTCTTTCCACCTTCGTTCATCTTTCTTTTCTCTTTCTAATCTTTCCCTCTCAATCTTCTCTCTCTTTTTTATTTCAAGATTTTCTTTCTCAATTTTGTCCTCCTCAATATTTTTCTTTTCATTCTTCTCCTTATGTCTAACCATAGCTCTAGATTTTGGTTCTAAAGGTTTATCTTTAATATAATGAACCAGAACGAATTTTCTTCGCATCACCCTTTTTAATTCAGCCCAAGTCTCAACTTGAGGCCCTCTACTTCTAAATCTACATTCCCTTAATCCTTCCCACCAATCTGTAGCATAATCATAAAATTCTATGGTGGCAGCTCTAACCTTCTTAAGTTCAGAGATGTTATGACCTTCAAAGATTTCCTCCATCTTTTTCTCCCACTCTAAATATACTTCTGGATCATTTTTACCATAGAAGGCTGGAATTTTGAATCTAACCTCTTTATGTTCTCCATTCTCCCTATGTTTATGTTTAGGTAACTCTATTTTTTGTTTTAGCAACAGATTTTAATTTTTCATTCATTCTCATCTTCAACCTATCTAATATCTATACTCACTCTCATCTCTTCTGTTTGCTCCCTAATCATTTTATCAAACTATTGCGTCATCTCTTCTAATAAACCACCCATATTTGATTCATTTTCCATGGTGTTCCTACAAGAAAATGTTAGCAATAAAATTTTATTTATACCTCACACACTCCCTTACGTGTATCACTCAAGCAATGATCTCTCCTCTCGTGTTTACCTACTCTCCCTCACCTTCAATTCCTCCAAGTTCTAAAAGAACTAACAAATAAATCGGTGAATTCGGAAATAAACAAAATCAATCAATAATAGAATTACGTATAGAAATAATGGATTGAGAATAGAATTCGGATGAAAGGCTCAAAAATCTATTGTAAAGAAGATTAAATAATTCTAAGACCCTAGATGATAGTGTACTTCATTCTCAATTCAAACCAACTTCAGCAATTATAAAATTCAAGCAATCACAAATTTTTTTTTGGCAACTAGCAATTTTCTTTTCTTTTTTTTTTTAATTTCAGATTTACGCATCGAATTTTTTGTATTTTTTTAAATTTTGGATCGGTTTGTTCCTTCTTTTTTTTTTATCAAAGCCTCTTGAATTATGGGCGTGAACATTACCCGTGAACAATAGCCATTTTTATTTTTATTTTTATTTTATTTTTAATAACCCTAGAAGATTAGAGTTTTGAAACAACAAAAACAAAGAAATCGAAAAGAACAAATTAGGATTGAAGACCCTAATTCAAAGTAGGAAGAGAAACAAATTGATAATCAAAATAGAACAATTTTAAATAAGATAATTGTGGAAAGCGAACCTTTGCTCTGATACCAAAATGATACGATCTGAATCTTTGAAGAACGATTTACTCGTGGCGGAAGCTTAGGGATGTTTGCTGGGTGACACCTCACGACCAACAATTGCTGAACCTTGGCATGTACAGTCGCAACAATCATGTAATTGAAGAACCTAAGTATTGTGAATAACGCCACAATATGTATGGAATTCCTATTGATAAGTTGGTTTTCGAACACAAATCACACAGAAGCATTCACAAGTTATATAGAAGAATGAGGTTTCGAAGAAAACACTCAAAACTATATTAACTCAATAATCAATCTATAAATTGCCTTTACAATGTAAGGAAAAGGCCTATATATGAGCTTACAAGTAAACCCTAATACTTGGAGAAAAGGAAACCTAAATAACTAAAATAAAGAAAACCCTAATA
>CM028378.1:116281452-116338952 GCA_013146195.2 Codonopsis lanceolata
AAAAATAAAGTAAAAAAAATAAATAATAAATTTTTATAAATATATATGCCATTAAAATTTATTTTGTACATAAAAATCCATATTATCATTTTCAAGTACATACAAAATACTTTGCATAAATATACATATAAAAGAAAATAATAAATAAATAAATAATAAAAGTACATACTTTGCATTCAAATATTTCTTTTTATTTTTCATATTTAAAAAAAAAAAAAGGAGTTTTTTTTGCCTTCATCAAAAGAGCATCTCATTGTATATTGACATCGCATTTGCATCAAAATAAAATGATTCATGCATCATTTCTTTATTAGTCAATAATCGGTATTGGGAATGCACGGAAAGAAATTTAAAATGCCATACGCCATGGAAAAATAATATCTACTTGGCATTTCTTATATCCCTATACCATCGGCATGCATAAAATATCCTGTTCTAGTACATAAAATATATACATTAAGTCATGTATATATAAAAATATGTAGAAAAAATGTGTTCGAGAAAATTACGCATTTCATTCGAAAATTCCGCCATGTGAATATATGCCATATAAAAATATTTTCAGAGCTAAAACATGCATCATACAGCTTTATTTGCATTAACATTATAAACTATGCATAGTAAAGTCAAATAGTAACTACTAGTTCAAATTGGGCATCGCAAAAATAAATTGTCCAAATTTCCCGCATTATTACCAAATTTTGCATCATTTTAGTCTATAAATCACATGTATAAATATCATAAGTTGCATATATATGCTCCAAAAGTCCAAAACAAAGCATTTATTTAAATTTAACAGATCTGAAAAATTGATCAAGTGGGTGGAAGAAAATCATACTCACATTGGAATCAGGAAGATTAGACACGTGTTTGTACCAGTCCCTCACCAGGTTGCCCCAGTCATGCTGTGAATAATAATAACTGACTTTGTTCCGAACCAAGGGAGGAAGTTCTTGTTTTTTCTTATTAGATTCCGGATCCATCGGCGCCTTTCCTTTTCTAGATCTAGAAGAAGAAGCCATCTGCACAGGAAAACAAAAATTTTTGGCGAAAGAAAATTGAAAAAAAGGAAAGAAAATAAAAAAAAATGGAAGAAGAAAACTTACCTTCGTCAATGGAGGAAAGGAAATGAAGTTGAAGAAGAAATGAAGGCTTTGCCTTCATTCTCCCGTAAGTAATGACAAAAGGGAGGAAAAAGTGATATTTTCACTTTTCCCTCCAAGCAAATCAAGATCATCAAGACTCAAATCCTTCAAGTTTCAAAGGCGCAGTGATCCTCGAACTCAACATAAAGTTAACAAAGGTGATTCTTGTTAACCATATTTGATGATCTTTCACCCAAAAGACAAGAAAAGTTCACATCTCCGGCAAGTCGCCACCGCATTGCCAGTAAAAGCGCTAAAACCTCGAGAAAACTTCAGAAGAGGTGTTCCTCTTCTTTTAAAAAAAAAATAATAATAAAAAAAATCAATCAAAGAAAAGAAAAGTCAATCAAAAAAAAAAAAAAAAAAACACCAAGGATCCCAAGGGGATGAACTACGACTGGTCCGCCCGATTCCCTCGAAAGGGATACGAGGCAACCTACTTTGGTAGGCACGACCATCACAAGAAAAAAAAGAAAGAATAAATTCCCCAAAGAAGAGCGCGAAATAGCCGGATCACCGATGAGTCGCAAGAACAATGTCAAAAGCAAACAGGTAAGAAAGGTAAGGAAGGTAAGATTTCTTATTTTGCCTGCAGAAAATAAAAGAAAAATCTTTTTCAAAAGGGTTTTTTTGTTTCAAAAAAAAAAGAAAGAAAGAAAAAAAAGAGGAATATTCAAAAAAAAAAAAAAAGAAGGAAGAAGAAAAAGAAAAATCTTTATCGTATCCAGCAGGTCTCGGTCGGTTGGATACAGCTTTTGAAAAATTTGAAGAAAATTTCTATCGTATTCGATGACAGGTATTGATCGATCGAGTACAGTTTTCAAAAATATGAATGTCCTCTTATTGTGTTTGGAAGAAAGGTATTTGACCATTGCCAAAATGACATTACAATTTTGAGATTGATCTCTTAACATATTTCCACAGCGGATAGAGACCGGTTGAAATATGGTTTTCGAAATACACAAAATCTTCATACCGTATTTGACTACGGTTTCGGACCGTAAGAATACGCTTTCCGAAAAACATGAAAATCTTTTCTTCTTCAAACCGGTTGTTTGTTTCGGCTTAGGCCGAACTACGCTTGGTCTGATTCCTTTTATTAAGGGATACGTAGGCAGCCTACATTGGTAGGTCCGACCATCAGAGCATTTAATTTGCAGATTTGCTTAAAAACTACGATAACCTGCTATAACTGACTAAAAATGTCTAGGATATGGAGGTTTGATAAATTGTTGCATTATAACCGCTACCAAATTGCATATTTCTCCTCTTTTGAAATGAAACGAAATTGGAGAGTATTCTAATCAACGATGTTCGCCTACTCAGCAAGCCGCGGTTACCCGTAGACTCCATCGCTGGAGGGGCTCTCAGACACCCCCCCACTTCGCACTCGATATATGACATGACAAAAATATCAAGAACTGTTAAAACATTAACAAATGTCAAGTTACAGGGTCAAAATTGCAAAAGGACAAAGCAGATGCACAAAAGGACAAACCGCGGCAGGACTAAAAGTGTCGTGTCGAAAAAGGGCGTTTGAGGTTTGGGTGCAGCCTACCCAAGGTTTGGGTGTGGCGCCCAAACCTCTAGTAGGTGGCGCCCAAACCCTTCTTCACACAACACTGTTCACTCAAGTTTTGCCGTAAAATGCAAATCGTCCAACGCAGTGTACAACACCCTGATGCACGGAGAGAAATCACAAAATTCCTTCGATGTCCCCAGCTCCTTCCTATAAATAGGCCTCCTCCTTCATTCAACACACTGCTGCGTAAAATTTCTCTCAAGGCCGTCTACGCTCGTTACGCCGAAGAAATAAACACCGATAGATAAATTTCTAAAGTCTAGAAACCCCGCCAAACCTCCGCCAAACACAAATCCACCGGAGAAGTGTTCCTTAGCCCCCGCCTAGGTATCCACCTCTTTTCCCTGGCCCAAAATCGTGGATAGAGCAATTGCTCCCGATTTAAAAGGCCAAAATAGCCAGAGTAAGTCGTTACTCGCCAAAATTTAGCCTTTTCCACCAAACAAACAAATAAAATGTAAAGCCATTACCATCCCCGCCCGATCCCGAGGCCGAAAAGTAACTTTCGAGCAAAGCATTGCCCAAATTCACACAACACACAACTTCAAACTGCATTTAAAAAAGACTCTCTCTCCCCGAGGGACAGAGCGAGCACACCCCTACGCCGTTTGTAAGCTTTTATTGTTAAATTCTTTTATTTTTATGTAATAGTATTATTTCCAGTCCGGCCCAATGTAAATATATAAGCAGTTGTGCTGCCCGGATTTTATTAAGAAATAGTATTAAATGTAGCCGTTATTATGGCAAAATGTTTTTAGATAAGTTTGTATTTATTTACTTTATTTATTCAATAAAGTCTTTATTTGTAAATATATTATTTCCGATCCGGTTCAATATCAAAATATAAGCAGTTATGCTGCCCGGATTTTATTAAGAAATAATACTAAAAAAGAACTGTTATAATGACCAAATATTTTTAAATGTGTTTGTAATTATTGGAAAGAGACAGCTGCGAGTCCGTAAATAATGTGGCCACGAATGTATCTGTTTAATTTTCCCTTGTCAAAATAAGACCTTATTTATTTGCTAAGTAAATGTGACAATAAGCATACTTCACCAAAAACGCTCGAGATCGAAGGGCGAGTTGGGTGCCTAGCACCTTCCCAACTCGTAACTTAGCCTCCGAACCCGCTTTCTAAAAATCTCGGTTTTCTTTTTCTCGGTTTTCCTTTATTTTTGCCTTAAAATAAAGGTGGCGACTCTAAAACATTTTTGATCCAGGCCAGGCTGCGAACATCTTTCTTTGCACTTTCACGTTCTCCCCTAAACAAGGAAGAATGGGAATGGAAAGGTGATGTAGTTCTATGTCTTGGTATCCCCGAAATAATGGATAACTGGACATAGAAAACCTAAGGCACTCATAGTGATCCAAAAATAGGCCATAAGGCTATTTTCACAAAATTCACTCAAAGGCAACCGAGGCACATTCCAACGTGCTAACATAGACAGCACTCCTCTCAAGACTTTGGATTTCGCTCGCCTTCCCCTAAACAAGGGAGGGTGAATGAAGAGAGCGTGGTCGTCCAGATCCAAGAGCGACGCACGCACCTATTCAAGGGCGCGCGGGCGGGGCACATTTCCTGTGAACCTCACACCTTCGAAAGCCCGAGGAGGAACAGACGGTGGCGGCACAAAGCTGTCATGGAAGACAACACTCCAACTCCTCCTCGGCAAAAGAGAACTTTGTTATGCCTCGACGACCAACCTAAAGCGGCCGCCTCATCGTGAGCTCGCCAATGTACCTGCACTCCATAACATCGCCGTACACAAAAGAAGTGGTTTCCAGGCCACTACCGGACTTGGCTTGATGAAGCGACTGCATCATAGCGGTATCCAGAAGAAGTACGCGGACCAGGCAAGCTCGGTCTTGATTGGAGAGATGGGCATGTGTATGACTGAGGTAGTACTCTCCTCTTACCACTTGCTTTCTTTCCTTTTCCCTCACTTTTAATCCGCAACTTTTTAAACAGATCGCCAATAAAGCCATTTTGATGTATGAGCGCCTGATCACCAACCTCAACAAGAATAACACACTTACAACCGAGAAGGATACCTTGAATACCAAGAAGAATGCTCTGGAAGAGAAAATCAACTGCATCCGAGCTGATCTCAAAAATACCGAGGAATCCCTCACAAGCAAGGTAACCGAAGCCAAGATCGGCCGAGAAGACCGCCCTAGAATCCCAGTTAAATCTTTCCAAAAAATCGGAAGAAGCCGCCCTCAACAACATAGCCGGGGTGCGCAGGGATCTCCGTGCTTGTCAAAGCGACCTTGAAGCTGCCAATGCCACCATTAGCGACCTCAAACAAAAGCTGACGGAGGTTGGCTCCTTAACTAGTGAAGAACAAAGACTTCAAATCATTGAAGACTACAAGGGCTCGAGCGACTTCGCCACCAGTGTTGAAGGTGAGGCTTACCCTTTCTTTGTACAGGGTATGAACCACATCTTAAGGCAGATTGCTTGCAGCGGGTTGGAAATTCGCCCCGAGCAACTTGCTGAATGGGGACCTAATCCCTTATTTTGCTCGTCTGCTCGCGCCAGCCACTCCCTCGTTCCCTTTAATGAAGATGAATTGGAGTCATTGGCCGAGGCCGATACTGAGAATGGCTTGTCTCCCTAGAATCCGCCTGCTACCGCCCCACCGTTACGACTTTAATCTCATGACACAAATCTGGGCATCTCAAGCTCCCCCATCCACCAGCGACAATGCTCAAGTCCAGGCCGATGACGAGGTTACCATCTTGGAATCAGCTGAAAGAACCGCGGAACCCGATCCCGCTTCAACCGAAAACAACACTGCCCCTTGCGCTTGAACTCGTGAATCGGCTCACCGGCGTGCCTTTCTGGCCTTCGTGCCTTGTTTCAAACAATTTTAATTTTTGTCTGTAATATTTTAACTTGCTTTCCTTTATTTTTGAATGACTGCATAATATAATTTTTGGTCAAACAAAATCACCTTTTACTCGCTCTTAAAGCGATCACCATTTAACTAAGTCCCACTCGAACACCAACTCCTCTTACAAGCATAAAGCCCTCTATGCTCGTAAAAAGAGACTAATTCGAGGACCGGGAAACCTCTCCTCAAATCTTCTCGAACATAAAGCCCTTTATGCTCGAACAAAGACTTAAAGAGATATATAACTCGAACACCAACCCTTTAACCGAGCTAGAAAAGCTCATGCTCGATAAAGAGAATAATCGAGAAAACAACAAAAGCCAACTCGAAGACCCACTTTCCAAACACCAAGTTGAAAAGACAATCGAGTTTCACCATTATTAAGTATCATGAGAAAACAGATCAAAGAATTACATACTGTAAATCAATTACCAATAATATTTCTTCAAATGATCCGCATGCCATGGATGCTTTAACTCGTCACCATCCTCTGTTCACAACATGTAAGTGCCTTCCTTAATGATTCTCGAAATCTGAAAAGGACCTTCCCAGCCAGACAATGCTTTTCCCCATTCAACTGATGGCCGTTGCCTCAATCTTACTGAGGACCCAATCCCCACATCAAGCGATCGACCACGAACTCTCTTATCGTGGGTGAGCCTTTGCTCGTTGCTTATAGTTGGCCATTCTCATTTTGGCTTCCAAACCGCTTTCCTCTAGTAAATCCAAATCTGCCGGCGTATTATTAGACTCGACATTGTAATTTAAGACCTATGAGTGGGCAAGTACATCTCCACTTTGGAGCCCATAGCATCGAACCCATAAGCTAAAAGGCGGTCTCTCTGTTGGACCCCACTGCGTCGTTCTAGCCGCAATAAGGCCACAGGTGAGCGGCTCGTCTACCCATCTTCCAGCTTTTTCTTCCAAATTCCTCTTCAAAACATGCAAGATTTGTTTATTCGCAGCTTCAGCCTGCCCATTGCCTTGTGGATATGCCACAGATGATTGCCAATGTTTTACCCTCATGCGCTTTCGCATGCCTTGGTAAACTTTTCTAAAAGCGGGTCCCATGATCGAGACACAATTGCTCGCGGGACTCAAAGGCACCATATGTGCTCAGTGTACAAAGTCGAATAACATTTACCTCACTTATGGTTGCCAATGGCTTCGCTTCCACCCATTTAGTAAAGTAATCCACAGCGACTCGCTGCATACTTGAATTTTGAGCGAGCACGGAAAAGGACCAATCAAGTCTATTCCCCACATATCAAGCGGACCCGATGCTATAACGAGGGTGCGCTCGGTGGATGGCAAACGTGGAATATCCGCATAACGCTGACACTTGTCACATCGGCGAACATACGTCTCGGCATCCCGTCGCAATGTTATCCAGTAAAATCCGGCTGCTAACACTTTCTCGGCTAATGATCGTTGACCAGGGTGACCTCCACACTTGCCTTCATGCACTTCGCCCAAGATTCCTTCTGTCATCTCTGGTCGAACACACCTCAATAGAGGTCGAGTGTAAGATCTCGATACAAAATGTTATCCAAGACAATGTAACGGCATGATCGTTTTGAATGGTTCTAGCCTCCTTTTTGTCTTCGGGTAATACCCCGTGCTCGATGTAGGCCCAGAAGATCATCTATCCAACATTTTGCGGCGGCTCTATGTCCATAACCACTTCCTTCTCAATGGCGGGGAACCTCCAAATGCTCGATCATGACTCGGGATGCAAAGATTGAATTTCATCCTCGGCCATCTTCGACAGTGTAATGCTCGCATGTTATCCTCCCAGAGCAATTCTCACTAATTCCCGATAATCGAAATCCTTTAAAATTTCTTTTACCATCGCCTGATAAGCGAACCAAGATCGGGTGATGTACTCCATAATCGCCCTTGACTTGATTCACCACCAGCGAGAATCACAATATACCACCATTGCCGCACTCAATGTCTTGTGCGAGCTCGAGCCAACAATTAAAGCTTCATACTCGGCCTGGTTGTTTGAAGCTGGGAATTTGAAACGCAGTGCCTTCTCAAATTCTACATCTTGCTCTGGTGGAACTAGCACTAAACCGACACCACTCCCAAATCGACTAGCCAAACCATCAACATGGAGTTCCCAACAATATTCTGGCCTCGGCTTTGGACTTGCATTACTCATCGGTGTTGCTTTACTAGCTACTTCTTCTTCGCGAGAATCCTTGAAGCTTGTCTCGACCCACGAAATCTGCTAAAAGCTGCGCCTTGATAGCTCGCCGTGGTCGTAGTCGATATCAAACTTCGGTTAACTCAATCGACCAAGTAAGTAACCGACGAGTAAGTATCGGCTTGTGCAAAATCTTTCTCAAGGGCAAATCCGTGTACATAACAATTGAGTGAGCAGAAAAATAAGCTCGAAGTTTCCGAGCAGCAACAACAAGCGAGTACGCCAATTTCTCTGCATTAAAATATCTTCCCTCTACATCAGTGAGGGCTTTTGATACATAATAAACAGGCTTTTGTACATTACCTTCCTCCCTAATCAAAAGCAGCTACACGCTGCTCGGTAGGCTGCCAAATAAACATCAACTTTTCCCCAAAGACCGGGCTACTCAAGCAAGGGTGGACTTCCCAAATACTTCACCAATTCTTCAAAAGCCTTCTGGCACTCGGGAGTCCATTCAAACCCTTTGTTACCTCGCAATACTTTGAAGAAAGGCAAACACCGCTTGGCCGACCTCGAGATGAACCTTCCTAGAAGCAATCACCTGTTAAGCCTCTGCGCATCCTTAATACGGCGAGGAAGCTTCATAGTAACCTAACGCCTTTATTTTCTCGGTGATTGGCCTCGATTCCCCTCTCGGTTACCATGAAACCGAGGAACTTGCCAGCCTTTACCCCAAACACACATTTGCTCGGGTTCAACTTCATATTGTTCTTCCTGAGATTAGCAAAAGTCTCGCCCAAATCCTCTGTATGCTCGCTCCCTTTGGTCTTGACCACCATATCATCTATATAGGCCTCCACGTTTCTCCCGAGCTGCGAGCTAAACACCTTATTCACCATCCTTTGGTAAGTAGCTCCAGCATTCTTCAAGCCAAAAGGCATCATCTTGTAACAATCTGACCCCTGCGCTCGGAAAAGCTGTCGAGCCTTATCTCTTCGGCCATCTTCTTCACGATGGTACCTAATATGCATCTATAAGTGAGAAGCTCGAACCATGCAATGGCGCCGACCAACTTGTCAATTCTCGGCAGAGGATAACAGTCCTTTGGGCAAGCTTTATTCAGATCCGTGAAGTCAACACACATTCGCCACTTTCCATTTGACTTCTTTACCATAACTACATTAGCCAACCAAGTTGGATAATGTATTTCCTCAATAATATCCGCCTTAAGCAGCTTATCGACTTCCTCCTTGATCGCTTGATCCTTTTCCACCGAGTAAACTCGAGGTCGCTGTTGGATTGGGCGAAAAGCTGGATCAACATTCAAGCGATGCACGTACCCGATCGCCTCACTCACCCCCCTGCATGTCCTCTGTCGCCAAGCGAAAACATCCGCACTGCCTTGCGCTGCTTAATCAATCTTTCTCGGCCTCGCCGCCAAAGCTCTACCAATCTTGATCTTCTCGCTCCGGGATAAGCGGTTGATGACAACCTCCTCCGGCTCGCCTTGGCGTAAACTCCTTCGTCTCGCATTTGGAGCGTATCACACTCCACTTTTTCATCTTTCTCAGCTCGATCCTCGACTTTATCAAGCTGGTCTTCATACATAACCTCTACTGGCTCCTCAGACGTGACTGTTGGCAAGGATTCATCCATAGGCTCAACGACCTCATTTGGTTCTTCAAATCCCCCCGACGTCAGTGTCGACAAAGGATTAATAACAGCTTCCTCGGCCACCTCTTCTCGCTCAGCTTGCTCCAGCGATTGCATTGTCGGCAAAGATGGAAGAACCTCAATGTCAACCCGACCAACAACCATACCGCCTCGACCTTGCTCCCGACTTCAATGCCATAGAGCTTGCACCCATCTCCAAGTCTTCCTGTACCATTGCTACCACTGACGGTCCCACAGTCACATGCGAAGTTTCCTTGGTGCTGATGGTAACTTTCTGCTCGCCATCCTCCAAGGTCAACTTCTGTTTCTTTCTCTGTGTATCTCGCACATATTCGAGCACTGCTCGCGGCTGGCTCCGTAATACCCCCACTCCCTGATCAGTATAGAATTTGGCTCTCTGTGAATCCTCTAAGCCCAACTCTGTAATAAGGAAGAACAAACGTGAATCGGGCAGGCACTCCGCAGCGCCTCCCAAGCATGTAAATCAAGACACGTATAAACAGTTGAGTAAGTAATTTGACAGAGTTTTGGTTAGAGAATTAGATTGCGCATACCTTTCTCCACATTTTTGCCAAGCCTTTATACGCACCGGAGGCGTAACCGCCCACAACCATGAATAACCGCCCATGATTGGCATTAACTGCCCAGGTTCTCTATTAACTGCCCATGATTAGCATTAACTGCCCCACAAACGGTCATGGCCTTTAATAAACACGCATTTTATTAGCACACTAATAACGAGTTTTCCGGAGAACTTGCCGGTCATTACCGCTGGCCAGAATTCTTGCTCGGGTGTAACCACCCTCAACTGTCACCTTGATCTTTACCGAACATAAATGTCCTCAACTACCAATAGCTCTGATGCAGACGAGAAATGATGCTTGTTTATCAACCTTGCTCGTTTAGCTAAGCCCCCATCTCGCAAGTAACTAACCCGACCAAAACTAAGGTTTTGCCCGGTTGCTCGCGTGACACCTTTGCTCACTTGCTCGGAGGATACATACGCCTGACACGTGGCTCATAGCTTGGGCCTTATTGGGCCAGGCAGCTCAGGAGTGGTGCTGTAATTTTCAAAAACTAAGGGGTTGTATTAAGATTTCTGAATTTTGCTTCATTTAACCTGGATAGATCTATCTTACAGATAAGGATCCGTAAGACCGTCTTACAGGAGACCACCTCATAAATTTATATTTATTTGTGACAGCAATATTTGAAAATTAAACAAATAAAACAATTTAATTATAGATTATTACATTAATAGAAAAATAGTATAAATTTTAGAATACTTCTTTAAATATAACATTAGTTTTTGAACTTGTACGATTATTATCACTATCATTAAACTTCATTCGGTCATCACATGTTGGGATTAACCCTAGTAGTAAATCAAGTACATTAGGTAGTCTATATTATGAGTGTGATTGTTACAAGAAAATCTAACAACTAAGCAATATTCATAATTGATGTTATATTCTTTGAGCGGGTGAACATGATTTGCACCACCACGAGATCTCAAAGTATTTTAATGGGGAGAGGAACGGCTATTTTAATCACTTTTATGTAGAGCTGGCAATGGAGCGATCTGGATTTGGTAGGTCAAAATCTAAAATTTGATGGGTCTATCAAAATACTAATTTGATCCGACCTGAAATAAAACCAACTATAAACATAAAATTATAAATTTACATTTCAAAGTGAAAAAACATGTGATGAGAAGCTTAATGTATTATGTATGTAGCATCTGAAAAAAAATACAATAATCAATAAAAGAAACACAACGACATCAATAAAAATATAAATTCATGTTTGTGCTTTATAAGTTTTTTAATTCTTAACCAAAAGATTATAAAAAGTCAACGCAATAGCACTCAATCTTGTAACATCAATTCAAAATTGACTACTTGACACGCATGATGCAACTTTTGAATGAAAAAAAAAGAAGCACTAACCCCAACTCTCAAGTGTGATTGTGCGAGTGCCTTTAATGGCTTGAGTCACTTGAGTGCTTGACAGAGCGATTGGGCCAGTGGGCCTATTTGTTGGATAGACTGGACAATTGGATTTGGACTTCTTGTAATTATGGTTTTATATTGTCAACAATATACTATAAATAAAATTTGTTTTTTAAACTTTGACTGGACTAGGTCGGCCCAAAAAAGCCTAGGCTTCTTTATCCAAGCCCAGATGATCCATTGGCCTGTTGGCCCAGGCCAAAAAGGCCCGGTGTTTTTTTGATCATCAATATCTGAAACATGACTCGTCAAAATATTGGATGGGCTGGGTTTTTGCTGGCTCTACTTTTAGCTTCCTTTAATACTTTTTGATGTGGTAATTTTAATAAAACAAAATTAAAGCCTCTCTCTCTAACCAAAATTCTCTTGAATGGTAGGGCAAAGTCACCGTATAGGTAATTTTACTAAAACAAAATTATAGTCTTTCTTAATGGACTAGACTTTAACAACATCCAACTCAAAGGACCATAGACGTGCAAAAACGATTAGCTTCTTGTACATTTGTAGTGTATAGAGACTTAATTCATATTTTTTAATACTTCAGGTACCACTGGTGCACTTAACCCAAATGATTTGGATAGATGCTTTTGCGTGCTAACGACACATGATTGCTCTTTGATAGACTTCTTTTGGTTAGGGCTAAATGCACAGATGGTCAATATTTTATAAAAACATCTGAATTTTTAGTTTATGTTCAACAAAATGAATGACAGTGACTAAGTTAGTCGTTTTTGTGTGCCGATGGTCCCTAAGCTGGATGTCGTTAAAGTCTTATCTATTAAGTGAGATTAGAGAGATCAAGCTGTCTAAATTGAAAGTTATGGGGTCATGTTGTACAAAATAAAAAGCTATGGGTGTTATTATTATTTTTCCCTTTATGCTCCAAACCTCAATGATGATATTTTAAAAAGAAAAATCACACAAATACACTCTAGAAATTTTGACATTCCAACGACAAAATCCATATTTTTTTATTGGATCTGAAATAACCATCAACAAATCACAATTTCAAAAGGAAATCTTCCATAATTTCATTCCAAAATATAAAGAAAAGCCTCTTCAAATTGTCTTACCTATTTACAATAACAATATCTTCTTGTCTCCCTCTATATTAGTATAAAAATAAAATTATATCCAATAAAATGAGACCTCCAACGAAGAGGACAAAAGAAAGGGACCTAGTTACCACGACAATGAGTTTTGCCGCTCGCGAAACCAAAGCCTACTAAAAACGGCATAGAGTTTTAGTTAGATCGAGAGGCTTAAGTTTTGCTTTATTACATTGAAAAGTATTAAAGGAAACATGTTCACTATTATAAATAAGTTAGACAATTTGAAGAGATAATTTTTTATTTTGGAACGAAATTATTGAATATTTCTTTTTGAAATTGTCATTTGTTGATGATTGTTTGAGATTTGCAAAAAATATGGATCCGCTGTTGGATATTTAGAATTTTTAGAGTGTATTTGTGTGCATTTTTGTTTTTTAAAGTACTCATCATCAAGGTTTGGTGCATAAAAGTAAAAGAGTTAATTTTCCATACACCGACAGTGTATAATCTTTTTTACACAAGCGATATTTGAAAGACAATACGTGAGCTAACCAAAATCTAAAAAAATCAAGACAAAGATTATGATTGACACGTGTCATGGTCTAAAGATCGCTTGTGTAAAAAAAAATTACACCACCGGTGAATGAAGAAATTACTCAAATATAACTATATGTTCAATGACATCCATAATTTTTTTTCTACAACTTGACCCCGTAATTTTTAATTTGTAAAATCTGACTCTTCCGATCTCATTTAACAAACCACATTAACAATATCCAGCTCTACGAGAAAAAACAACGAACTTTGGTCAATGACATACATTTGCGTTGTACATGGTTTAAATTTGATTTTTTTCAACGGTACACTAACCACTAGTGTATTTAACCCATTGAGATATAAATAATGTTTGGACAATAATACCCTTAATGAGGCAACCTATGAGTGACACATTGATGAAATAACATTCATTAATGAAAAAACAAATGGATAGACGATCCGAATACAATAAAAATAATACTATATGAGTAAAATTTACATCTAGTGGTGGTGTAGAACCTTTTTTTACACGTAACATTTGGATCACGACACGTGCCCAAACCCGAAATCTAAAAAAATCAAGAGAAATATTATGATTGGCACGTGTGATGTTCCAAGGGCTACCTTTGTATAAAAAAGATTAGATAAATTGCAGGTCGGTTCACTTTGTAAATTTTTAACCTGTTTAGTATCTCTTTTTTAAAACCATATAAGTCAACTTTCATTAAATTCTTCCTTATATTCCTCTTTGCTGGAAGATGGATAAACAGACGGTTCCCTTTTTCTTCTAGTCCGAACCGCTCCGGTAGAAAGATGGAAGCAACTATGGAAACTAAAGCTCATATTCTTTTAATCAAGTCTAAAATATCAATATAAAAAATGCCTAACAAAAGCAGTGCCATCAACGAGATTAGAAACAACCAACAGCAAAACAAACAAAACCAGCTTCTTTCGATCAATGTTTCCGTTGTACTTCCAGCACCCATTACTGCAAATGTTTACTTGATCTTCTTCTAGGCGTAAGATGCAATACCAAAAAGCAGAACAAAGAATGTAAAAGAAAGTGTCATCATTATGGATCTTCATTTAAATTCTATTCTTCTTCATTGTGATTGCGTGTCTAAATCAAAATAGATTCACTTTGTGTGTGTGTTGCTATGCATGTAAACTGTTTGATGGAATGCCCGAATATGAACTTGTTCATTGTTGGTAGGGGTGTGCACGGGCCCTAAGCCCGCGGGCATTGATAATGCCCAGTATAGGCTCATATGGTAGCGGGCATCATTTTTAAAAACCCAGTACCATAGACAAGCCCACGGGCATCAGTGAACAGGCATTGGATGGGCACGGGCGGGCACATGGGCTCTCCGACGGCAAGGGGTGCAGCGACGAATGGCAATGGTGTTGATTGCTCCCCCCTTCAGTTCATTCGATTGTCTACAATGTAACAAAACTATGAAGAACCAAAATTCAACTAATACAATGTATTTTCATTATTTCATTAGCTCCCAAACAAAACTACATATGATCAAAAACCTTGAAATAATTCATTTGACTTTCAAACTCAACACACAGATGACAATTAACCTCTAATCAAGCATCATCACGATTTCATCAAGGTACTGAAGAAACGGAAGGTAGCAGACTAGCAGTGAATTTGTTTTAGAGTTTCATACTTTCACTTTCCCTTTTGAGTATTGGCCTTTTGTATTGGACCTATTGGTATATCACTAAATTCATTTCACTATATTGACTAATCTGGATAGTAGATTCTGTTAGTGTATAATATATTATAGTAGTATATAATAATATAATTTGTGATTTTGTTTATATATAATTTTATATATGATATATCTAGTAGACTAATACTAAGAAACACTAATAGAGTAATGATATAATTATAATATATTTAAAATTTCAAAACTTATTGTGATGATGGGCTGGGCCGGGCTTAGATGGGCATTAGAACTTGAATGCCCGGGTGTGCTCGAGCCCGCGGGCATCTAATATCTCTAAAGCCCAGCACTATGTATCAGCCCATGGGCTGGGCACAGACGGGCACAGTGGGCTGTACGGGCTCATAGGCTGGGCTGCTCACCCCTAATTGTTGGATACTTTTTTGAATCGTGATGCATCAACTTTGAATCACGATGCATCACGTGTGAATCGTGATGCATCGATTTGGATTTGCGATGCATCAAATTAGAATTGTGATGCATCGCTATGTTACACATTTTGAAATCATGCATTCTGATCCATATAATCATCGCAATCCATATAATCATGCATCGTGTTGAGACACAGTGCCAAGTTAGGACCCATTTAACTAGACACTTAGACCGTGGTTAATCCATTTTTAATTTTCGAATTTGTGATTTAAATATTTGTTTAATTGTTTCCTCCCCGACGTGATTCTATTTAAGCAATTGAGCATTTTGCAATAAGTTGCTTCAATTGTATTTCAAGTCAAGTTACACACTTGAGTGCGAGAGATATAAGTGTAGAGATTCACAATTGATATGAATAACAACATAAGTCCTTCATTGATTAACTCACATATTTAAAGGGTTTACAAGTAAGGTTACAATTAGGGGTATAGTTGAATAAGGATTACATAAGGAAAGAATTATAATAGGAAACTACCACTATACATTAATTACAAATAAACTAAATAATAAACATTATTCTCTAATATCGCCCCCCCCCCCCCCGCAAAATGGACGCCCGTGAGGAGAGACCAATCTTGTGAAGTAATTGTTGGAAGCGTTGGCGAGCAAGAGACTCGGTAAGTACATCGGCCAACTAATTAGCCGATAAGACATGTGAGACTCGTAAGAGCTCATCTTAAATCTGTTGCCAAATGAAGTGAAAATTAAGTGTCACATGCTTCATGCGAGTATGGAAGACCGGGTTGGAGCACAAGCTGGTGGCACCCACATTGTCATAATAGATGACAGGTTGAGTAGAGGAGGTGATGTCCAGCTCGCCGAGGAAGGAGACTATCCAGCAGACCTTGACAGCAGTGGCGGCCACAACTCGGTATTCAACTTCAGTCGAGGAGTGAGCAACAGTGCGTTGTTTCTTGGAGCTCCAAGAAATTGGGTTGCTTCCGAGATAAACAATGTAGGCACTGGTTGAAGTGTAATCATCCTTGTTGCCCGCCTAGCCGGCATCGGTGAACGCATGAAGAGCAAGGGGAGACTGGTGGTGAAGTAGAATCTCATTATTAATAGACCCGCATAGATAGTGTAGAACACGCTTGGTTGCATTCCAATGCTCAATGGTCAGCCTATGCATGAACTGCGAGAGTTTGTTGACGGCATAGGTGATATTTGAAAGAGTGAGAGACATATACTGAAGGCTCTCGATCACAGTCCGAAACTCTGTAGGGTCGGTAAAAGTAGTGCCCGACTGAGAATCAAAGTAGGTGAGGTAGTGAGGGGAGTAGCCACAGGGCGAGCATCTGTCATGCCCGTGCGCGCGAGCAGATCGACAATGTATCCTCATTGGGAGAGCAGGAGTCCCTGAACAACTTCAACCCCAAGGAAATATTGAAGGTCACCAAGGTCCTTGAGTGAGAAACGAGTAGCGAGTAGAGAGATGAAGGTCTGAACGATAGCGGGCTGGTTCCCGGTGATGATGATGTCATCCACATAGACAAGGAGATATATGGTGATGCCCCTTCATTAAGTATAAACAGTGAGGTGTTGGCCACAGAGTTTTTGAACCTAGAGGCGAGCAAAAATTGTCTTAGCTCATTGTACCATGCTCGAGGAGCCTGTTTGAAACCATAGATAGTGTTGTGAAGCCTACAAATATGCTGAGGGTTGTCCTTGTCGATGAATCCTGGAGGTTGAGCCATGAAGATCTCATCGGACAGAGTGCTTTGGTGAGGGGCATTGTTCATATCCAGTTGTCGAAGAGCCCAACCTTGGCATACGACTAGGGAGAGAATGAGGCGCATAGTGGTGGGTTTAATCATTGGGCTGAAAGTTTCATGATAGTCGACCCCTGATCGTTGGTGAAACCCCTTGGTAACGAGGCGAGCTTTGTATCGGTCAATGGTGTCATCAGCATGGCGTTTGATACGGAAGATCCATTTACAGCCAACAACATTGCGAGCACCTACTGAGGGAACAAGATCCCAAGTACAATTTCGAGTCAAGGCATCATATTATTTAGATGAGGCATGGCGCCACTTGGTATCTTTGAGAGCTTGGGTGACACATGTTGTTTTGTTGTCCGCTGCTAGTTGAGTCGATAGACTTAGTTTGGTGAGTGGTTTGTAAATGTTATTCTTGGAGAGTGTAACAATGGAGGATGTACTAGTAGTAGTGGGCACATGATTTGAGGCAACGGTCACTAAAATGTTCGCGGGTGCAGCGGGCACCAGATTGTCCTGGCCAGGTTACAAGGTGCCGAGGATGGGTCGGCAGTGGGCATAAAAGTTGTCCTCGTGCTGGGTGCTAGGTGCCGATGAGGGTTGAGCTGTATGCACAGGGTTGGTAGCGGGAATAGTACTGATTGGGTGAGGTTGGTGTATAGGAAAGATGAGATCAACCACGGTCCGATTAGTGCTTAGAGCAACTGGCGTTAAGTCACTGGAACGGGCAACTGACTGTGTGTATGAAGCTAGTAGCAGTTCATGTGGAGGTAACCAAGTGGCTCTAGTGGAGTCATCAGGGCAAGCTAGGTGGGTGTCAATTTCGGCCATGGGAAAAGTAAACTCAACAAACCGAATATGACGCGAGATAAACAACTTGGTTGTGCTCGGGTCATAACAGAGATAGGTACTCTGAGTGAGCGAGTAACCGAGAAAGACATATGGAGTAGAGCGAACAACGAGTTTGTGGGCAAAGCCAAGGATAGCAAAGGCAACCAAATGCATGAAGTTTGGAGTAGTGAGGGGGAGAAACAAACAGTTTCTGATAGGGTGAGAGTTGTTTCAGAGTGGATGTAGGTAGCTGATTTATGAGATAGGTCGTTGTCGGAAACGCAAACGACCAGAAGGGCAGTGGAAGGGATGCTTTGGAGAGAAGGGAGAGGTCGGTCTCAACAATGTGACGGTGACGACGTTTCGAGAAACCATTGTGTTATGGAGTGTGGGGGGTGAGGTGAGATGGGAGATGCCATTAGCGGATAGGTAGGCGGCCAAGCCATTATCCCGGGCAAGACCAGTGTACTTGCTACCATTGTCCGAGTAAAAAGTGACAATGGTCGTTTTGAAATTGTTTTCGACCAAGCCTTTTAAACGGGGAAAGATGATGGTGACTTTAGACTTTCATCTGAGCGGGTAAAGTCAAATATAGTATGTGTAGTGATTAGGGGTGGCAAAATGGGTGTTTTGGATCAATGGATAATAGGTCATTATCCATGGATAACCATGGATAATGGCCTATTATCCATTGATCCAAAACACCCATTTTGCCACCTCTAGTAGTGATCAACAAAGATCACATATTATTTGGTGCCATCAACAAAGATCGGAACTCTAAGTGAGTGAGTAACCGAGAAAGACATGTGGAGTGGAGCGAGCAGCGAGTTTGTGGGCGGAGTATGGGTATGGGTGGAGCCAAGGGTAGTAAAGGCAACTAAAGGCACAAAGTTTGGAGTGAGCAGGGGAGGTCCAAACATCAGTGTCAATGGTTTGAAGTAGGGAAATAAACACAATATTATTTTGATGAAAAAGAAGTTTATGACTTTTATTAGATAAGCAATCATTAAAATGGAGATGTTTATTGCGAGCAATGTCTATTGCTAAACCTAGGCTAGATAGAATCTAATGTTGGAAGGATTCAGATGGATGACCATGCCGATAATGCCAGTCTTCTAATGTTGGACGGATTCAGATGGATGATCATGCCGATAATGCCAGTCTTGGTGAGATACTTAATTTGGAGCCTACACAGGCAGAGGGGCGATGAGAGGGGGATGTGGTCAGCCATTCATACACACAATCCTTAGACTGCTCGGTCAGCAGTATGCTCCCTATCAGTAGATCATTCACGTGAAAAGAAGATGGTAAGAACTTAATGGATGTGTTATTGGAGATGCAAAATTAAGATATGAAGATGAGGTTACGTTTCATGCTGGGAACAAACATGACATTTTGTAATGTAAATGTGTGTGATGGTGTGTGAAGGGAAGCAGAACCAATTTTGGAGATATGTAATCATGCACCATCACCAATGTGATGTGCACAAAAATGTAACTCGAGCAAGAATACCCAGTCGTATCAAGTAATAAAGTGTATATAAGTATGGGTTATCGATCTCATATAGAATGTACGTAATTTTCACTCCAACTAAGTACCAAAATTGGGCAAACTAATTATATTTGAGTGAAAAGAAAATGAATTAAAAACTAAAAATAAAAATAGCTAATTAAGGAAAACAATTAAATTTACTTTACTGTGGAGGTGGTTTGGCAACAACAAATCAAGATTAAAAAGATAGGAGTGCCATATTTCTAGTATAGTCGATGTTTAAATTAATCCTCTTTTCACTTATCTTTAACTCAAGTCTTGGTAGTCGGACGCACGGAATTAGTTAACTACGGGCTGTCTCATCTTAAAGCAACCCTAATCTCCCCGACCTCGCGAATGGCTAAGGTGGATTGATCGCGTGTCAAAACAACCACTCAATGACTATCTACGTACGATCTCTCGGTCTCACGTAACACAAACAATTATTGTGATTTTCGAAATTAATAGGACGGACTCTCGCATCTTATCTTATAATTCTAGTGATCTTCTAATGGTTAGCTAGACAATCAAAAGAATTAAGAATACAATAATAACCAAACACATGAGTAATATTTCGCAAAAATATATTATCTCTATTTTTCTACAAATCATGTCAGCATATGATTGGCTATCGGTGCGTGTTACAAAAACACCAACTATTAGATTGATTAGTCCGAAAAGTAAAGATAGCTCTCGCGGATCCTAAACATTTCTAAAATCATTTAATTAATGGTCAATCAATTAAAAGCATTAAGTCCACAAAATAATAATCAAACATGAATGTATACTAAATAAAGAGAGAGATTAAATTAAATCACTACATTTGACATATAAAATAATTGTATTCCATGAATCATTTAAGCATATAACCAATTCCACAATTTACAAGAAAAGCAACCCAAGAAAATACATTAAATATCTCAATATATAAGTTGGAAGAATAAAACCAATTGATGTGTGGATCCGGGCTTGAATCACTTGAAAATGCTTCATTGACTCTTGATTTGAAGCTTCAAACCTTCAATGGTAATCAATCATGGAAGAATGTAGACAATTTGGTGAAAAGGGGGCTGGTGCCCCATTTAGGGCTTAACAGCTCGAAATGGGGGCTTTTCTCGAAATGGAGGCTGGCTGGAGGATTAAAAGAGAGGAGGGAAATGAGTCCCCAAGCAAAGGGTCAAAATAGGAAATGGATAGGAGGGGTTTAGGGGCTAAAAAGGAAGATACAAGGAGGTTAGGTCACGGCAGGGTCAAGGGCAGCCCAGGAGAAATCGTAGGTCACCTAGGGATTGAATGGGTGAGGTTGTGAGGTGGTGTGGGCTGGAAAGGAGGGTAGATGTGCCAGATATGGACGCGGGTCAAGACCTGATCCAGAGAAGGGGCGCGGGTCAAGACTTGATCCAGAGAAGGGGCGCGGGTCAGGCCGACTTTGGATGAGTGGAGAGGCGGATGACATGTGGCATTGCTAAGGGGCCGACAATGCAAAAGGTGAGCAAGTTTCTAGATTGGCGCCGACCTTCCCTGAGCGTTTAGAAGTTACTCTGGTGACCCTGAATTTTTCAGAAAAAGCGCCTCCATCCTTCCCCTTCCAAGTATATCATTTAAGTCCTCTGTTAGTCTATGTTAGCCTCTATTTACCTTGGAATACTTAACAAACTTAACAGAATTTGACCGAATAATTTGTAATTCAACTTTACAACCCGGAATTGCCTCAAACTTCGTGCTAAACACCATGAATTCTTGATTAAACCTTGGAAACCTACATTTAAGCACAAATACACAAATAATAATATTTCCAAGGCATAATTAACTCAAAATAGCACAAAATCAAAGGAAATTCGAGGGAAAATTTGTGGAAATCTTGGGCTCATCACAATGACCATGTCGTATGAGCCTGTGTAAGTTGAGGGAAGAGAGAGGTTGCTAAGGTTTCCAGTGATATGGTGAGAGAAACCACTGTTAAGAAGCCAACTCAGTGTCCCTATGTCCGCTGTGGTCGATAGATGTGTCTGCGGTTGCCACTTGAAGCCATTTGCCAAGTAGTGAGTAGCGACTTGGGGTATGGTGGGGACCAGTTGGTAGTTGGGGCAGCGAGCAATCGTGTGTCCCTGTTGGTGACATCCTTGACACTTCCCAAGAAATGGTCGTTACAGTCGAGGATCGAGCTGTTGCCGAGGACTGAGAGGGTTGCCGAGGTTACGAGGGCACTTGCCGAGCTTGTGAGGATGGCTGCTAAGTAGACGAACTATTGGTCCTCGGGGCAGTAGGGTTGGCTGAAGCAGGACGCGAGCTGGGACTACTTGAGAAATAACTCACGGTTGATGAGTTTTTCATGAAGCTCATCAAACGAGATAAGAGTGTCTCGGCCTTCGACCACATCAACAATGTGGCGATAGTCATCATCCAAACCCCCGAAGATGATCTCAATGAGATTCTCGTGGTCAAATGGTTTACCAAGAGCAGCGAGCTCATCAGGGCGACCTTTGACCGACTGCATGAATTCGGAGATCGTCTGAGTACCTTTGGAGGCTCGCTTAAGGTGATCCTTGATTTGATTGATATGACCGCGAGTCGGGCGGGCATAAGTATGGCCTAGGATTTCCCATGCTACCCGAGTGGTGGCGCCTTGCTGGATCAGAGAGATAATGGGTGCAGAGAGGAAACTGACAAGGGCTCAAAATAGAACCTTATCTTGCCGGATCCAGGATGGTGGGAGGCGGACATGGGTGTGAGCCATCTACAAACTTGTAGAGGTCATAGCCGATGAGAGTTGCCTCAACTTGGAGTTTCCAAGCGATGTAGTTGGTGGGAGGTGAGTTTGGTGATGTTGTGGTGGGAGATGTTAATGAGTTGGAAGGTTTGGTTGGATCATCGGGGTTTTGAATGGTGAGGGCATTATTGGTAGCCATGTTCACAAGCTTGTGAGGGAGGCGGCGCCCGTCACAGACGGCGACGACGGCGGACAACCGGCACACGACTGAGAGGGTTTAGGAGGGATTAAGAGCAAAGCTCTGATACCATGTAGAGATTCATAATTGATATGAATAATGACATAAGCCTTTCATTGATTGACTCACCTATTTAAAGGGTCTACAAGCAGGGTTACAGTTGAATAAGGATTACATAAGGAAAGAATTATAATATGAAACTATCACTATACATTAATTGCAAATAAACTAAATAATAAACATTATTCTCTAATAATAAGAAGAAGATTGTGGAATACATCTTTCAACCATCTTGTAGAAGCTCCATAATACACCATGAATGAATCCTCTCTTGTTGTTTCATAATTTAGGTATACCTTTTGCATCCATCATTCCTCAAATTTTGTCTTGGCATATGTTATTTTTATGACGAACATCAAAGTTTGTGTAAGGATCTGCAAACATCTCGTCAATTTTGCCATTTCACAGTCTACCGTGTGTGTGTGAATAGTAGTGTAACAATGTGTCGTCCAAACATATCCTAGGTTCGTGACCAAATAAGTACTCACTTCATTCCTAGTAAAGAGTTCACCATACTATTTTGGAATGTTTCACTTAAGAGTACACTTTCTAAAAATTACGTTTATTATCTCCATAACATTTCAACTTCCCCGTCCACATTTGATATTAAAATAATAATTATGCTCAAACAATTTTGTAATTATGACAAACTTTAATGTTATTTATCCTTTAATAATTAGACTTTTCAAATATGAACTATTTGGGTGCAGAACGGGAGGAGTACTTCTCAGGCCAAGTGCTGCTTGTAATGGCTGTATAATAATTAGGTATAAAAAAGAATTGATTCGCGAAGCATCAAATTGGATAAAATTGTGACGCATTGATTTAGAATTGTAATGCAACGATTTAGATTCGCGATGCAACAATTTGGAATTGCGATGCATCAAATTTGGATTTAGTAAATTTTGAAGGCACAAATTGGAATAGCGATGCATCGACGTGGAGCTGCGATGCGACACGTGCCTAATCCAATTTCATTAAGAGTATACTCGTATTTTCGCCCCAAAAGTGATTTTTACTAGTTAAATTAAATTATAGAAGATTGGATGATGACTACCGCCCGATTATCACCCAAAAAGATTGGAAAAATTGCGAGTCGGTCACCTTTCCCAAATTTATAATCGCGCTTAATTACTTTTTTTTTTTCAACCGCTAAAATCCATTTTCGTGAAATCGTTCTAAAATTCTCGTAGAAGAGAAAGAACAACAACATTTGGCAGGGATGAAGAGCGAAAAGGGTGGGAAGGTAGGGTGCTAATGTTCATCTTCACCTTGAATTCGATTACCCCACTACCCTAACTTCCCACTTTATTTTATCTTCATCTACCGATCTTTAGTTTCACCTCTATCATCATCATCGTTGTCATCATCATCTTCTCCTTCTTCTTCGTCTTTTTTCCATGTGTTTGTGTGTTTGTGTGTTTGATTTAAAATTTATTTGGTTTGTATGTGATGTTGTTATACATGTGAACTGTTTGATAAAATACCTAAATAGAAATTTGTTTGCTGTTGGATACCATTTTGCAAATTAGATGCATCAATTATTATCATAATGCATCGATTTGAAATTGAGATGTAGGAAATATGTATCAATTTGAAATCATTTGTTGATTGTGTTCAGGAAAGAATGGACATAGAAGTCTGGTTCATTACAATTTGCAGCACGATGCATCAATTAGTTACTTGACTTGGTGCATCGTGATACATAAATTGGATTAGTCATTTAAATTGAGGCATCACGGTGCATAAACTGATGCAACGCAATGCATAAATTAGATTAAATAATTTAAATTGATGCATCACATTGTATAAATTAATGCAACGCGATACACTGAATAAGTGATTCGTAGCGCGTCTTCGTTTTATTAATGTTATATTAATCTTTTCGTCCCAAAAAATATCTATTTCGGGTAAAAAAAAGGGCAAATCACAGCATTGGTCCCTCAGCTATAGGTCGGTCACGGTAATAGTCCCTTAAAGTTTTTTTTTTGTCAAATTTGGGTCGTACGAGTATTAAATTTTTACAACGGCGATCATTTAATGGAGGTCGTTAGCGAAATACCGTTAAGTTGCCCATGTGTATTTTGTAAGGGCTAAAATGATTTTTTTTTCAAACCTAACTTATATAAAAATTTACAATTAAATTCCTAAAGTTTAAAAAATGACCATAAGACCTTCTTCCCCAATTTTTTGGTAAACCTACCAAATTTTTGAAAAATCTGGCCCAAGCTTACAAAATTATATCATCCCCGGGTGTAGTTGGGCTCATTTGACCACATGATGCAAATCTTAACTTTATTTCGGAACATAATCTGAAAAAATCCACTACATTAGATCGAATTGTAAGTTGAATTTTGCTAAGAGAGAGAGAGAGAATCATTCAGTACATTTGAGATCCATCACTGCTAAAACATCATGATTTAGAACTATTAAGAGTTCATTAGAACCCAAATGTCAAACGAGTTGAAATGAGTTGGGTCGAAATGAGTCGGGTTTAAATGGGTAACGGGTTAAAGCGGGTCGACTCGTTTCAACCCAAAAGTTTTCCCCAAAAAACAAAAAAATTATAGCATAAAAAGTAACGGGTTTTAATGGGTAACGGGTCAAACCCGCTTTAACCCAACTAAAAGTCTAAACCCAACCCGTTAATATTATTAGGTCGAAACGAGTTACCCGCTTTAATCCAAAAATATTACCCCCTCCGTCCCTTAATAATCGTCCTAGTTGACCCGACGCACAGTTTAAGAAAAAACAATTGACTTTATTATTTATATTGGTTTAATGTGTAGTTTCATTTAAAGCCCATGTGTATGTGGCCCATAATTAAAGTAGAGTGAAAAAGTAAGGGTAAAGTGGTAAACTTGATATTCTAAAAAGGTAAGTTTCAAACTGGACAATTATTTTGAGACGAACGAAAAAGGAAAGGAGGACGATAATTTAGGGACGGAAGAAATAATAGATTGGGTTGGATTGGGTAATTAAAGAGTTAAATTGAATGAGTAAATGGATAATGGGTTACATATCAAGCACAAAAAAGGAGGAAGGCTAAACATCATAAATTCAAAACAAACGCTTGCTAATTACTTACCCACTGTGAGTCTCATGCCTTTGAACCAAAGGTCCAAAGCGGGTCCCAAAGCCGACGGAATCCCAAGTAAGAAAACCTCCGCCCAGTGCGCGTAAGGCGCCGCAAAACCAATTGGCGCCGTATGAATCTTCTCGTAACCCCATTTACAATGCAGAAAACGATGCATCCAGTAGTTCGTATAATCCTCCACTATGAAATACACCATTAATTGTAGAACTATTAAGAGCCCCAACAGTAAAGGCAAGCTAGTCCGTATCCCCATCATCTACAAAAATCGGCGACATTAGATCGTTTAAAACACACAAAATGAACATAATCGGAAAATACTTTATGAGAACGAAGTGTAATCGGAAACACACAAACTGTTATATGTTACGAGATTGAATTGTAATTTGAAAAATCTGAAACACACAAACTGAACATAATCTGATGGGTTTACCAAATTTTTTTTGGGAAGAAAGCCTTAGGATCATTTGTTAAACTCTAGGGATTTAATTGTAAATTTGTTATAAGTTAGGTTTGAAAAACAATTCATTTTAGTCCTTATAAAATATAAATAAACAAATTTAACTTATTCATCAAAAGCTGCTATAAAAATTTAATACACATAAAGACCCAAATTTGATAAAAAATTATTAAGAAACTATTATCGTGACCGAGATCAATGTTACGGTTTGTCGGAAAAAACAAAAAAAAACTAAAAAACAAAATCAAAAACAAAAACAACGAACATACGAAACTTAAAAGATTGTACGTCATCGGTCGCGTGTCGCCGACTGAGGAAAATTGAATTCATTGGCTATTCACCTATCACACACCCCTTACGTTTCCCACGACAAATGCTACAGCTCTCAAATATCTGCTTCAGCTTCAACCCTCTTCTCTACTCCACCCTCCCTCTCTCACTGCACCAAATAATACAAAGATGTTGCAAATATCCGGTACCTTAACGGACGTTTCCGTCTTTAATCCGTCTACAGTCGCCGGCTTTGGGTCCCACAATTTCCGGCAGTTTCAAACATTCTTCGTCTCAAATTCCATTCGTCATTCCGTCGGATTCCTCAAAGTAAGTGCTTTTTTCTCTTCATTCCGCCATGTCCGTTATATTGTTTTCCAGTGATTGTTATTGACTTTAGGCGTTGCATTGAGGCTTTGTTTGGTTGATTATAATTGCATAGAAAGGGAAAAGTAGATAAAAATGTTGAATTTCAGAAACGTTCCATATTTGATAACTTGGAAACTTGATTTAAAAGGAGGGGAGGCTAAGAAATGTGATGCCTAACTGTAATTTGAAGTACTTTTAGCTAGGAATTTTCCTTTTCTTTTCATTTATTTTATTGTTATTATGTTTGGGGGGAGTCGCTTTTAGAGTTTCCGAAGTTAAAAACAAGGTTTTGTAGTAATTTAAAGACACTTTACTCGAAAATTTGTTAACTTTGTTGTCACTCTTCCTACAAGGGACACTGCTATTTATACTTGAGTTATACTTGATATGTTGTTGTGTTTTTTTGACACAAACAAGATCTTCATTGCATAGTATAAATAGTTCATTGCTAGGCTTACAACTAAATGTATAACAAAATAAACCTACAACGTGACTACTGTCACATGGACACCATGCATCCAGGTCCAATTCAGACCTTCCAATATGGTTGCAGATTCAGCATGGTCACTGCACGCCATTTCTTTTGCAAGAGCCATATGCAAAATTACCTGACCCCAAAAACTAGACTCCAAACCAATACCTACCTTAGCTTTTCCTTCCTCTTAATGTAACTCTCATCACTTCTACCAATTTACTTTCTTGCTTGGGCAAACAGTACTGAAGCGGAGAGTATGGTACAAACATCCTTAACTTGAAGACTTTTTTCCAAAATCCCAGTGGTATGCCAACACATCACCAATGACTCTAGCAAGTCATAAGATGGCATAAAGACAATGTATTTTTATTAAAAGCCTCATCCTCTCTTCTCAACCAAGTAGTCCTATATAGCTAGCGAAAGAGATATGAATCTTAGTGGCTCAATTTGATCACGAACATCCTTGCTCATACATGACAAAGCAGAAAGAACCAACAGGAAAGGACTCTTCGAACTGATCTGTTTGCAAAGTAAGAGAAGTCCCAAGCCATAAAGCTGTAGTAATGTCACAGTTGGAAAACAAAATGTTGAATGGTCTCAACGTGATGCAGGGGACATTAGGATCCATTCCTAAATCCTCATCCCTATCTCATGATTAACTGCGAATGCATTATTTAAAAAAATGCATTAACAAATACCTTCCAACAGAAGAGAAGAATTTTCGACGGCAGCGAGAAAATCTAAAACTTGTTTAACTGTTTGGTACCAATAGATGAATCACCCGAGTTTTCTGAATCTTTCTGAGGATTAGGAACTAGGCCCTGCCTTTGTAACCAACCACACTCACCTGCAGTTATGAGCCTTCTGTTACTACATCCTGCTGAAGGTGCTATGTAATATAGTTATACATGACAGAGTAAACACCGCTAGCAGTATACTTCCACAACCAATTATTGCCCATAACAAAAACTGAAACAATCGTTCGTAGGATAACATTATGAATATCTGATCATCAGGATGGCAAAGCCTTTAAATTTTAGAACGGTTGCATTGCCTAAAAAGAGGATCTAGAAGAGCAGAGACCCTATCATCGCTGTTCGAGAATCAGAGCCCACATAAGCATGCCTTACCTTTGTAGCACGGCCTGTATCCCAAACCCAAGTGTCCTCCATAGAAAAATTGACTCCATAGTACTTACCACCTTCTGTAACAAGAGGGCTTTACCTTCTACAATACTCCTCCACACCCATGATGCATTCATTGGAGCTTCATTGTTCAGTAATTCGCTTTTCTCACAGTGCTTACTTAGAAAAATTGTAGAGACCAATTTATCCTTATCAATCAATATCCTGCAAGCTTGTTTAGCTAGCAAAGCTCGATTGAAAGCCATTATGTTTCTAATTCCTAGCCCCCCTTTGCCTTTTGGCTAACACAAAAGACCCCAACTTTTCCAATAACTCTTTTTCGTATCTTGCTCATGACCCTACCAGGAGTTTCACATAGATCTATCAATATCATCGCACAAACTGACGGGGAGTATAGGAGGACTTGAAATAAAGCGGAACTCGGAGCCTACAGATGGAAGCAAACAGTTTCATCCTGCTTGAGAAGAGTTCTATATATTTAGCCCTTGTTTAATAACTTCAAACTCCGAATAATGGGTGCTAGTAAAATTTTTAAGGGAACTTCCAACTGCAGAAGTTGCTTTGTTTTCAATGCTCATTAGCCACATGAATGGCAACCCTTCCCTTACTCCCTAGGATAACTCCTCGATTGGTGTGTGATGTGCAAGTGTGCTTTGAGTCTCATGATAATTTATTTCTGTGTCGTGGGAGTGATCGGTTCATTTGAAGAACATGTTTGGGTAAGAGTGGGTTAGTTTTGGACTTGGGGTAGTATTTCTACATTCCTCCAGATTTGTAAGATGCAATTTACACGTTTAGTTGTGATGCTGGTTTGTTGTGGGGATGTGGGATGTTTTTGTTCTTTAGAGTGTTTGGACTGAGGAATTCTAGTACTCTTAGGAATCAATTGTTGTCTTGAAGTCTTCTATAGGATACAGTTGTTTATTTGTTGATGTTAGCATGTTAGCAAGATGAGTGAAGCTCAAATGCGGATGTTAAGGTGGATGTTTGATAAAACTAGGAAAGAGAATTCATAAGAGCAAATTTGGGACACAATAAAAGTCACCCCAATAGCATAGAAAATGAGAGAAATCCATCTAAGATGGTTTGGATATATACAGCGTAGACCAATTAGCGCAATCTTTAGGAAGTAGGAGTGTATCAAAATCAACTAGACTATTATCATTGAAAATTACCATAATTTTTTACCATAACACTATTATTTCCATTAAAACAAAGTAAGCGTAGAAGAGAACTAGAATGGGAATGTATTCTGTTTTACGTGCTTGAGCTTTGAGATAACAAACGTCACTAAAGTTGGCCTAACAAAACTGCTTGGCAACTTGAGGCAGCTCAGGCAGGGCGTCATTCTAAAACTGGAAAGAACTAGAAAACAAGTGGAATATGAATGAAACTTTACATTGTTTCATTTTCCTCAGTTTACTTGATGATGAAGCTAAAAGTTTGGAGACAATACAAGAAGAATCTGAAGTCAGATTGTGTAGAGTCATCATGGTGTAGAAAATTTTAATAGCAGGGTCCTCTTGCAGAGAGTGCTGTACCACTTTGCTACGCCTAGTTTTGGATTTGTATTTATGATCTGAGGCCTGTAAATGAAGGTCCACTATTCATTCTTTCTACACCATGTTGCTAAAGTGCATTCACTTCTTTTCTTCTCATCATCTCTTTGATCTTGTAGAGCTGCCCATTCTCCATTCCTAAAGCTGGAACTGAGTCAGACAAGTCTCGAGCCAGGAGTTTAATGGTGAAAGCATCGTCAGATTCAGGTCATGATTTGGTCCCAATAGCTCCGCTTCAGCTTGAGTCCCCAGTTGGTCAACTCCTGGCACAGATATTGCAAACCCATCCACATCTGTTCCCTGCAGCCATCGATCAACAGCTTGAGAACCTTCGAAGTGATAGAAATTCCCAGAAAGAAGAACTCAGCCAATCTGGAGATTTACTTTACAAGTAAGTTACTCCTTCAGTCCTTCTGTCCCAAAAAAATTGTCCCATTTTCTTCTTTGGTATGTCCCTAAACACACTCATTTCTAAATAAGGATATATGTAAAGTGCAATTTAAAGAAGGTACAAACATGTAAAGCAACAATCTTAAAAAGTTTGACAAGTCAAAGGGGACTATTTTTTTTTGGGACAGATGCATTATTATTTTCATTCACAGCTCGGTTGGTTGGTGAGCATGCTTTGTTATGGTCGTCACATCATGTTAATTGAGATTCTTTTGTGTTCTTTCAACTAGGGGAACAATGTATGAAGAATTTTTAGGGTAGAATTGGTAAATATAGGTTCTTGTGTATATAACACAAGTGAAGGATAAAGATGAAATTTTATAGAAATTGTAAGTATAAATTTTTAAAGTGGACTCTTAGAAGTGAAACATCCCAAAATAGTACGATGGACTCTTTGCCGGGAACATAGAGGAATTTATGCGAGAACAAGAAGTGAACAACTTAAACATGACTTATAAATCTTAAGATTGAAAACTGATCTGTTTGAAATGCCCTGGACAAGTATTCTATTATATATCTTACTTATGAGCGAGACTTTCTTATTTAAGTTGGCCTTTCACCGACAAATGTGGGAGCCTAGAGTGCCTAGGAAGTATGGACATTTTCATGGTGTCACCATGCTAGTGAACATTTGAGAAGATAATACCTTAGTTTTTCAAGAGATTTTTACAGCAAGCTTAGTGTACGTGTTTTGTGAGGAGTTCCTAGTAGTACAAGAAGAGGGTGTGCGCATGCTTCTTTTTAGTTCTCGTTTTGATACTTCTTTTGTACATGTGTTGCTATCTTTTGACCGAGACGACTAAATTTGTCAAAACGGGCATGCAGGGCGGTTTTGCAAAACCCGCTATAAAATGGGCCAGAGCGGGTTTGCCCAGAAACATAACAGTCCCTGAAAACCTTGGCCCAGCCCAACCTGCCTTAGGCCGCGGGTAAAACGGGTATGCCCGCCGAATTTGAATATATTTTAATTTTTATCATTGTAACATTATCATAGAGTATTATAATTAATAGTTTAATACCAATATATCATAAATGAAATCAAACTACCAAGACCTGGACATAAACAAATCCTAAACCATGAACTTATCAAAACAAATCCTAAACCATAAAAACTAAAAAGCACAGCAGTTCTGCTAGTTTCAAACATATATATATATATATATATAGGTGCGCGTGTATTATGTGTATAGATTGAAAAAGAAGATGGGTGTTGGGGAAGGGGGCGAAGGTGGGAGAGCGATACCTGTGAGCTGTGAGCCTGTGATGTTGTCTCTGTCAGAGAGCGGGGGTGCTGTGGTGTCAGAATCTGGATTTTTGAGAGAGAGAGAGGGAGCGAGACTATGAGATAGAGAGAGAGACAGTAGAAGACTTCTATAGAACGAGCCTGTGACATAGCAAGAGAGAGATGGTAGAACTTAAGAAGGCTGGATTTCTGTAGAACTTTGTAGAAGAATTGAAGAAAGGCGCCGTCGCCGCAGAGGGGCTAGAAGCACAAGCAGACAGATTGAAAAAGAAATGAATTGCTAGGTTTTACACTTGTACTTTTTAGACTTTTAGAAGACTGAGAAAGTGAGAATTGGCGGTTAGCCCGTCCCCGATCCACAAAAGCCCGGAACCTGCGCGGGCAAAGCACGTAAGGCCCGCCTTCAAATGAGCATGCATTTCATTGGCCCAACCCGCCCTTTTGGGTGACAGGGCGGGCAAGCCCAACGGGCTTAGCCCATTTTGATAGCTATAGAGACTACCCGACCCCAAATTTCTATGCGAAACTTGGGTCAAGCGTGTAACAACCAAACATAACACAAAGCCCCACAAAATATGGGTTAGGGCAAGTCCAATAGTGGTACTTGCCTATAGGTATCAAAATCAAATTTTGATACCTATTGGTTATTATTCATGGGTATCAAATGATCATCTCCAACCATAGGTATCAAAATGAAGAGTATTAAAATTAGGTGTGGTACTAGGGGAGGTATCAAATTTGGTACCTTCCCTAATGCCACACCTAATTTTAATACCTTTTACTTTAACTATTGGAGAGCTTAATACTCTTACATAAATATCAATATGTGGTTTGGACCCCTACCATTGGACTTACCCTTAAACAACCATTAAAATTAAACACGATATGACAAAGTTTAACTAAACCACACCACGGCTTACACACGAGCCGAGAAAAACAAAAGCCATCGAGCTGGGAAACTTGTATACAAAGGCTCCACAACCAACTCACAAGTGCTATGATATACACAAGCTCGATGCTATGCATCGACATCAAAATAATAATACACAAGTAGTATCAAATACCCAAAATAGAGTCTATAGAACTCTACACATTCCCCATCCTCACCAAACTGTACAAACACAAGCTCTCTAGGAGCCACTACCCAAAACAACCTGCTAGGTCTCGCGTGCCTCCCCGATTTCACCGTAAGTTACTATATGCAATTACATGACATACTGTTATGCACATTTCATAACCATCTTAAACAAACTATAGCTATACATATACAATACATCTTAAACACACATCACGTTCATCATGTTACAATGCACATTGACCTAGACATGCACAAAAGGTTCGCGGTTCACGGTTCGAATCGTGAACCGAACCGTCCAAGAACCGAATTGAACCAGAATTGGAGGTTCACCGGTTCAATTAAGGTTTGACTAATCCTTTTTTTCATGAAACGCGAACCGGCATTTTTTTAGTGTTTGTTATGATTTTTTTTGGTTTTTTCTTTTGTTCCTAACCTATAAATACTCCCACTTCGTCTTCATTTTTTTCCTACTTCTAATCTCTCCAATATCTCAAAACTCTTCGTCTCTGTTTTTTTTACAAAATACTTTTGTTATTTTACAAAGTAGAAAATGTTTAAAATAATTACTTTTGGTCACTTTTAAAAATTCAAAAAAATATTTTACACAAAGTTTACAAAGGTTTAAAGATAGTAAAAAAATTATAAAATGTAAAAAAAAATCAAAATTTTGGAACCGTAGACCGGATTTAAGGTTCACGGTTCGGATCCGGTTCCTCATATATCCCTCCATGAACCGTGAATTGAACCGTTTGGGTATGTCTACATTGACCCAACGTAAATAAACACATATTCAAGATATATATGCGCAAGAGAGCTTTCTGTCTTGTCCAACATTTCAAACTCTATAGTTGTGTTATTGTTGCATTACACACGGATCATGTCTGAACCATAATCGTATCCAGAACCAATGACCTTGAGATTTAACCCGGTGGATCATCCTGAGTTTTACCCAAGAGCCACAATGACCTTGGGACATAACCTAGGGTACACTTCAAGTTTTACCCAAGAGCCTAGCTGACCAATGTTATGCAAATTGCTCTAACAAAGAGGCTACTTCCTCACCACGACTAATTGTGAGGGATAGAGATACATACAACGACCCGTAGCGATCACGAGATTTAACTCTCGTAAAGGCTACTGTCGTCCTATTGTTGACATAACCACATGCTAGCTCGACTCAATGCAATGCACAAGTAGATGTATACTTGCCTTAAAACACAACCGAGTCCCAAAGTAGGGGAGCTCAACACACATATACTAGAAGGTCAATGATCCTTGCACACATCGTTTACCAAGCATATATTTGCAAGTAACCAAACAGTAGATCAAGAATATTTGTAGGTATTAATCTACTATCACATTACAACCATTACTGTGTCCGCAACTACTTTGGCACCAAGGGCAATACTGGAGTAGGCTTCTGTCCTACTGCACAATTTAGTAAACAATACACAAGTCCGTAAATAGTATATACTGGACGTGATATTCTATAACAAGGATAAGTCAATAATGCTTATTACACCATATCTTACATCATATAATGTGGATGGCAACTGTTGACAACATATACTATAGGAGTAGGTCATTTACGCTACTACCCGTAATTTACCAAGCAACTATTTGCAGATAAACCTCATCACACTTATGTCCAATAATTGGTTCATAAATTATCATGTGCCAATTTGGTACACACACACGCACACAATTGCAAGAAGTCTCAATAACTCTGCTTGTATTATTAGGCAATGACTACGAGTACATCAGCTCTATATCTATTTCCCATTTATTCGCCACCAATTGTTCCCAACCAGTCATAAATTTTAATGCGGGAATAATCTTATTTAAGTAACTATATTACTCGATTGGGATTATTTTAATAGCTTGACTTAATTATTAGTCAAGTAGTCCACTCAACTTGACTCCGTTAGGTCACTACAATGATATTATAGTTTCTTTTTTTAATATCTTAACATACTGTACATACTCTAAAATTAGATTCCGTAGTCTTTTACATTTTAGCTGGACACTGTATAGTCAATTATAGCACTATGACAATTTTGGGTTACAACAACTAATTATTAAATAGCCCGTAACTATCCGAGGCCACCTGATACTTAATATATCATAACTTTTATGATAATATAACCTCTCCCAAATAATTTCCTGATATCATAAGATATAACTATATAGCTCAATATAATTTATATAACTCAAACTTGACTCTATTGAGTCATATACTATCGTTTCATAATTTACGGATCACAGCTGCCACTTGCAGTATCATTCTGTTTTATTATTACCAGCTATTTTACTGATTGAACGGAGTAAATATTTATTAAAAATCCTTGTACGATTTCCATGCCCAAACCTATAATTTCTACTCGTTAATTAACATACGAGCATGGAGATATTTTATTTAGCACGTAATATTTAACCAAAATAAAGGGGAATAGTAACTTACCGTTTGGAAGAATTTCTACCTTTTAAAACTTATATCTACCTCCAATAATAGTCCATGGCACGAAATCGACTTGTACCGAGCAATTTCAGTGCTAGATGGCATAAAGAATTAAAAACCCACACTTTGTCTTCATTCACACTCTCTCCCCCACGTACGGCCAAGTAAGAAGGAAGGAAGGAAGAAAACAAGTCTTCCTTGACTCATACCCAGCAACAATAGCAGCCTTGGGGGAGCCTAACTAGACAGAAGGTGTCCAAATTTGTGGATTTAATTATGAGGTGGAAGCCCCTCCCTTTCGTTTCTCTCGTCTCGACCGAGTGACTTAACAATGGAAAATTGGAGACTTATTCTGTAGGCAATCTTCAGCAATTGTCACAGCTAAGATGACTCATCCCAAACATGAGGTGTCAAATAATGGCACCTCTCATTTATGAGGTGGCCTTCTCCGATTGGTTTGTCCCCTAATGACCACTTAACACTAATTAAACTTAGTGCTAATTAACCTCACTTAAGCCTTGTTAATCCCCGATAACATTAATTTTTTTTATCAGGTCTAATTATACTTTATAAGAACTAATCATGATTAACTAACCAAGTATAAAAATATAACTTTGACCAAATAAAAGAACACTAATAATGTAGTACAAACATTATAGAACAAAAATGGGATCGGGGTATTGTATTACATCGACCTTTCTAATGCTTTCACATAATTAAGATAGGACGAGGTACATGATCAAATAGAATGAAGGTTTATTTCATTTGAATGAGCAAGTGAACAGATTCGAGGAGAGGGATGTAGAGGAAGGTCGGGGGGGTGGGGGGAAGAGGGAGACGGGGAGGTTCATTGGTTGTTCAAGCAGCAAACATGAAAGAGATGAGGAAAGAGAAACTGGTGTGTGTGTGTCTGTGTGAGAGAGAATTTAGGGTACTTGAGCAGACATATGTTTCATCCCTTCCTCTCCAAGTGGGGGGTGGGGGTGGGGACTAACATCAACAACCGTAGGGCTGAGCAAACTTTCATCATTGATTTCTGTGTAGCCAATTGCACAAGGCATGCTAATTGTTTAGCGACTTCATTTGTATATCGCATTCTGGCTTTTCTATCGGTTTCAAATATGAAGTGCTTTATGCACCACGTAGATGGCTTTTCACATAAGACATAAACTAGAGTTGACTATATGTAACATCGTATATATGATGAATACTGCTAGGGATTCCTAGAGTTTTTTTTTTTTTTAAAGTTGACTCCTAATTGATGTGATAGTTGATGTGGTTGGTTTTTGTTTTTGTTTTGTTTTTATTTGATAGATAAGAATAACTCGTTGGTATGGGGATTGGTTAGTGAATGGGAAGTGGGTATCTGACCGATGACATTGTTTAGGAGTCATCTTTAGGAGAAAGTACAGTAATCCATAATTTTTTTTTACCCCTTTGTATAGGCATGTGGCAACGGCACTCATATTTTCTCCCTTAGCCCCTCCCAAAATTAATCCATTTTCTACATTGAAAAGTCAACCTAGGACAATATCAAATCACTATTCAGCATACATTTATTATGTGATAAAACTTTAATCATTTAAATACTATTATCAATATTATCACTAGCACATTTTAAAATTTCTTAAGGACAAGTAAATTTTCAGTAATATATTGATCAAAGTTTAATAACTCAACTTCCAAAGGTTTTAGGTGATGTGTATAGTATGTAAGTATATATATATATATATATATATATATATGATATGAATTCCGGTAATTTAACAATATCTAGAAAATATGGTAATGGTTCTTGGATAAAGTTAAATTGGAAATGGCCAAAAGCCTTTTATAGTTTGGAAGCATTTGGGAGTTATTTTGCCTACTGAAGCACAAGCGTGGTGGACATTGATATAATTTCATTTCATGCATATTGACTTGGATTTGACGGAGGAAACTAAGAAAGAGAAACATATGCATTCCCTTTAGTTAGCTCCAAATTATACTTTTATACTTGTTATTTACTTGAGTGATTTCTTTCTTAGATAAAATGTGAAATCAAATGTGAATCTCTTCATGTTACTTAGGTAAGACTGTATTTGAGAACAACATTGATGTTGAGAGTTGAAATCAGAAGTGTGTTTTGTTGAGGTTTTAATGAGTAGAGAATCTTGTTTATCTATGAACTTATCCCAAGGTTAACTTTTCCGTTCTTTTATTAAATTGGGTGCACATTGCTACAAGTCTACCCTTCGAAATTGTCTTGGTATATTTAAAAATGCGTGTCCTTTCTATAAGTATCAAATACATTTTTGTGACTATAGTAGGGAATTCTCAGTAAATCGCAGCTTAAATGATCATGCGCAGTTAGGTCTGTAATGCAATTGGGGAAATCTCCTCTTATAAATTTTTTTTTTTAAATAGGGGAAATCTCACATTTTTGATAGAAAAACACAAGCTCTAAAACTGCAGCATGTAGTTCTTGGGTCATTAGGAATTCAAGAGTTTAGGGCGTTAGAAAATTGCGCATGGCTAGGTTAATGGGATGTAGGTCAGTAGGAACTTTTGAGTTTGGGGGTTCAAGTGGAGGTTCAGATGTGGTAACAAAAGCATTTTGTTAGTTCTCTAGCAAGTAAAAGAGCAGCACCTCTGTAGCGCAGATAACTTTATAATTGCACATCTCTGAAGGGTTTCTGCATCCAAATACATTACATTTGATCTTAATAAGAGTAGCGACAAGAGGAAATGAAAAGAAACATGGTCCTTCACTGACGTTTTTCTTTCTCTTCCTCCTTTTCAATTTAATTTTGAGGTGAACCACTTGAGATCTTTCTTAGTTTTAATCCTCCCTCCCACATTCTCTCTTATATCTTCTTCTCTCGGCAAAATAATAAATCACTTCTTTGGTCATGTTTGCTTGCTTCTACCATTCCTAGTTCTTAACTGAATAGTTGCCATTTGATTACATCATAATGTGGACCTCAAATTTCAGGAGAATTGCTGAAGTAAAGGAAAAGGAAAGACGAATGGCATTGGAAGAGATAATATATTGCTGGATAGTACACAAGTTTGCGGACAGGGAAATCTCAATGATTCCAAAGGTTATGGCAGCCTCAGATCCTGCTGTAAGGGTGGATTTTTGGCCTAATCAAGAACTGAAACTAGAATCTATTCACACTCCTGAAGCCCTGGAGATGATACAAAGTCACGTATCCCTTGTTATTGGGGAACGAGATGTGGGGCCACTAGATACGATTGTACAAATCAGCAAAATAAAACTTGGAAAGCTGTATGCTGCTTCAATTATGTACGGATATTTCCTGAAAAGAGTGGATGAGAGATTTCAACTAGAGAGGTCCATGAACACACTTCCGAAGGGTTTTACAGAAGAACAAACACGTTTCCCAGAGCCGGTACCAGAAAGCCCATTTTGGGATTCAGATTCGTTGATACAGATCACACCGGACGACGACTATGGAGCAAACTTAATGGATTCTGGTGACGGCAAATCATACAAACTGAGATCGTATGTAATGTATTTGGATGCAGAGACCCTTCAAAGATATGCAACCATAAGATCAAAAGAAGCCATTTCATTGATCGAGAAACAGACACAAGCGTTGTTTGGAAGACCCGATATCAAGATTTCGGAAGATGGTACCCTCGATACATCGAGTGATGAAGTGGTTGCAGTGACATTCTCCGGACTGACAATGCTGGTTTTGGAGGCAGTTGCTTTCGGTTCATTCTTGTGGGATGCAGAAGGTTATGTTGAATCTAAATATCAATTCTTGAAAGGCTAAGCAATACCAGCGTTTACTGTTTAGGCTAATGCAGCAATGTGTAATTTAACACGGGCCTGAAGCTGACCATTTTTTTTGGGTAACATATTCATGTTAATATAATTGTAAAATCTTTTAGCACAAATTAAAACATTCTCTTCGTCCCAAAAATAAATGATGTTATATTAAGGGTGAAATTCGAGTCAGTCCACTTTCTCAAATTTATAACCTATTCAGTCTCCCGTTCTTTTTTTTTTTAATTGCAAAAGGTCATTTTCGAAACAAAATGTTCCTATAATACTCAAATTCAGAGATCGTTATGAATTTCTTTTTCTTTTCCAATCGTTCGTCCAAAGACGTTAAAAAAGTATGAAGTGGAAAGAGAGTGGGGAGTTGAGTGGTGAGGAAGAGCGATAGTTACTACATAGTGTTTCTTCGTCACTCGAATTTTTCACTCTTTTACTAATTCATTGCAACTGCTGTTGTTTTTTTTCTTTCCATTATTTGTGTTGTGTAGTTGAAAATAGATCGACTAACACAAAACACAGTTATGCATATAAAGGGTTCGATGAAATATCTTAATATATATTTTTTTTGTTTGACATCTTTCTGAATCTGAATGCATTAATTTTGAATTACAATGCATCATTTGTGAATCGTGATGCATCAATTTGGATTTAGGTGCAGAAAATATGTATATAAATTTGAATCATTTGTTGATTGTGTAGTAGAAAGAAGGTAGATGAATGCATGTTTTCGTAATAATTTTTGCATCGCGATACAAAATTGACTAGGAATTAAATTAGGTAACTACAATTGATTTTGCATTGCAATGCAAAAATTAATGAATGGCGATGCGAATTAGACTAGATAATTAAATTGATTTTGCATCGTGAATGCAAAAATTGATGCATCACGATGTAAAAATTTATGCATGATGATGCATTTTCGTAGTACACCTTAGACTCATAAAGAGTATCGTACCAAAAGTGATTTTTTCCAATCGAAAAAAAAACACGGGACTGGAGCGATTAAAAACATTGAAAAGGAGACCAACCCACAATTTTTCCTAAGATTATATTATCCACATTTTGCCAAAATTGCCCTAATTAAATAATGTCTAATTAAATGTTGTATCGAAAAAAAAAGTAAAATTGATTTAGAGAGAGATTTTAAGAGGAAAAAGAAAATTAATTATGAAACTTATCTACAATCATTGCTCCTAGATCAAGGTAGAACAGTCTTCTTATAAGCTTTTTTAATATGTGTACAAAATTTTAAAACATTATTTATTTTGGAATAGATCTCATGTGAAACTGTTTTACGGATCTTAAATCTTAAGACAAATGTCTCTCTTTCTCACTACTCAATTCACGAGCAGATGATGGATCGGGTTAAGAGGATTCTTCTTATATAAAATATTCATAAGACCTTCTTACTTAAGTTTTTGTCTTTATTTTGAGGAGTACTTGCGAATTTTTTTCGAATAATCGCTTCTTCTACTCGATATGAGGTTGTCAATCTCAAAACTTATTAGCTTGTATTAATTGTTTTATAATTCATTAATTAAAGAAACAACAAAAGTGGTTTGGTTTCAGATTTGATACTAATTAAATGATTCTAGAATTGGACTGGACCAATAAATTTAATATATATATATATATATATATATATATATATATATATATATAATTACATATTACTAAATTAATATTAACCTAACTCTAAATATGAATAGTAAGTTTCTTTTTCTTTCCTTCTCATCCGTTAACATCATCAATATTATTATGGGTTGTAGAATGAGTATATCGAGTCTAATCTTATGAAAAATATCATGTCTAAGTATGCTGCTTTCTTACATTTTCATTTTTTATTTTTGTATAAATAAGAAAATTCATTAATTTTATGAAAACGTTTCTTACATTTACTTTTATTTCAATATAAATAAAAAACTGCATTAATTTCATGAGAAAGATAAAATATACTCATAATTAGACATAGAAGATTACAAATTTGTTTGTATTAAATAATTAAGAGCCGAAGTATTGGTCCGGGTTTGGTTCTCATAAATTTTGAATTGACTTTGAACCAGATCAAAGATTTTGATTTTTTACATGTTGGGTTGGTTTTGATTTTCGATTTAAAAAAAATCGAAGTATTGGTTTGGTTCTAGGTCTTCATTGTTTTAGTAAAAACTGGACCGAACTTGATCATGATCAACCCTACTATTTATTCAAAACTTTTAATGAAAATGACTTAAGTGACTATTATCCAAGAATTTTAATAAAAATGAATCAAGTGACTAATGTGACCTAAAAGTTAAGTTTAGTAATACAAACACATAAGTAGAGTAATATTAATAAATAATTGTAAATAACAATAACCTACTTACTACTCACTCCAAATTTTCTAGAAGAGTGTCATGTTTGACCTAATACACAATTAAGACATTTTGATTAAATTTTTATAAATATTAAGATATTATATATTTTATAAAACTACCTGAGGTAAAATAGTAAAAGTAATTAGAAAATGGATACACTTTTTGTAAGTAATTTAGAAAAGAATGATATTCCCTCCGTCCCTGAATTCTTATCACATTTGAACCGTCACACGATTAAGCAAAATAATTGACTTGATTAATAATATTATACTCCATCCGTTTCTAAATAATTGTCTTTATTTCTTTTTTTTTTTTTTTACAAAATACTCACTCCGTTCTAGACAAAGAATCCTCATTTAAAAGTCAAACTTTTAAAGAAAATGACACTTTTAGTTGTCTATTAGTAATAAAATGATACTTTTATGCCTTAATTTTTAAACGTGGACTCTTTAAGTAAAACATACTAAAATAGAACAGTTGACTTTTTACTCGGAACAAAGAAATTAATATTCTATTTTAAAACTTTCCTTTTAAGTAAACACTTTTACCACTTACCCTTATTTTTTCTACATACTTTAATTATAACCGCATGCTCAAAGGTATTAAAAGAAACCATGTATTAATACAATCAATTATTATTTTTTAAACAATGTAAATGTTAAAGAAGACGATTATTTAAAAACTAGGGAATAATATATTAATACATAGTATTGTAGTAGAAAGACAACTATGGACAAAGTAGCTTAATATATATTTAAAGTTGGTGATGAAGCATTATGATGTGTGACACATCACCACCTTTTGATAAATCTTCATTGTAAAGCATCCATGTGGATGTTTTAAAAATTCTTTGTTTTCTAGCCGTTAACTAATAATAATATATATTAATAATCAATATGATAAAGGATATTAATAATAATATATATAACCTCTTCTATTATCAATAGTAGAAGTCTTATATTCAAAATCTTTTATAACTAGCATTATTTATAACCAATGTAAGATAAAAATCTTCTATTAATAATAAAAGGTGAAAGTGAGATACAACTCTTTTATTGGTAATAAAATATTAGGTTTTTAATCTAATGACTTTTAAAACTAACATCAACTTATATCCAACATCTTCTATTATCAATAGTAGAAATCTTATATTTAATAACTTTTACAAGTAACATTACTTCTAATTAATGTGAGATAAAACTCTTCTATTGGTAATACAATATGAGGTTTTTAATATAATGACTTTAAAACTAACTTCAATTTATAAACAATGTAAGAAACATATCTTCTAATAACAATATTAGTAGATATGTATTTTCATATTGGTTATAAATTGATGTTGGTTTTAAAATTCGTTTGATAAAAGACTTCTACTCTTATTATCAATAAAAGATATATATATATATATATATATATATATATCACATTGTTTAAAAAGAAAATTTTGATTTAAAAATATTTAGACTAAAGATTTTCACTCATATTACAATAGATGTATTTATAACTTAACCAATAGATGTATTTTACATTGTTTAGAAAGAAATGTTAGTTTTAAAAGTTTTATGTAAAAAACTTCTACTCTTATTACCAATAAAAGAGATGTATCTCACATTGTTTTTTTTTAAAGTTGGATTTTAACGTTTTTAAACTAAAGACTTTCACTCTTATTACAAGAGATGTATCTCACATTAGTTACAAAATATTATAATATTATTACCAATAGAATATATATATCACACATTGGTTAGAAATTGATGTTCGCTTTAAAAATACTATTATTAACTACCAATAGAAGAGATGCATCATACATTAGTAAGAAAGTGATGTTGAATTTCAAAATCTTTTGATAAAAGATTTCAACCATTATTACCAATAGAAGATATATATCTCACATTGGTTAAAAATAATGTTGACTTAAATTATTTTAGATTAGATAAAAGACTTTTACTATCTATTATACAATACAGTTCAGTCTCATAAAGAACGGCTGAGATTGATTATTTTATTTTATATCAAACGGCTGAGATTGCATATTTATTCTTATATCAAACTAATTTATTCAAAACATGTGTCCCCCCGAATCGGAAAATTCCTAATCTAATTTAAAGTTAACGGCCCTTATTTCCCTCAACTCTTACATGCGAATGACTACATTATTATTTTACATTTACTCTTTTACGAGATTTTATTTAATATTTTACGTTTTTATAGTTTTTTTATGATTGCAAAAGTTTGTATTTGTATAATTGTTATCGTAATTAACAATCAATTAAAACCCGTAATTTCATATACAAACGTAAGTTTTGTAATTTGAATTTTTAAGATCGTAATTAACTTAAGCAATTTAATTTTTGTCCGACCCACAATTTGTTCGTTTGAAAGTCAATTTTTTAAGAAAATAATATTTTTAGTAGTTCATTTCCATAGTATATTTTTATCGACCCGCTTTTGTGCAATTTCGATACAAATTTTTAATTAATCCCTAACAAAGACTGTTTGAAAGTCAATTTTTAAGAAAATAATATTTTTAGTAGTTCATTTTACATTGATTGATAAATTTTCAATAGTGTAAATGAATTGTTTGTTAAAAAAAAGGAAAAAAGAATTGTTTGTTAGAAGATGAAAACATATCACATGCATTATGTTGATATACGGGCTAGAGTCTCAATATAGAATCTCGAGTTCTATTTTATAACAAACAATATATCTATCTATTATATACAATTAAGAAAAGTTAATTATCGGTCATGATTTGTTTTTACCAAACACAATCAATGGTATTTAATTTTATCTCGGATGGTTGGGAAAAGTTAATTACTCATGATTGATTTATACCAAACACATTAGATTTAATCTCATTTCAACCGTTTTATCTCCACAAAAGTTGTTCCCCAACCGTCAATCTCTATATCTTTCTCTCTCTTCCTTATCAATAAAATCTTTTCACTAGCCCGCCTAATACACTTTTTCTATAGACTATTCTATTACATTAGTTTTTAGAATTTATTCTATAGTGTCATTATTCATTGATAAGTTACTAGATTTTGTCTTAAAGATTTTCAATATGTATACTATTTTTAGTTTGATGATATGCGGTGGTACACAACAATAGAAATATGTATCACCACATATTACGTTAGAATTTGAGTTGACTTAAAATTTCGAGTCTATTATCTACCAATAGAAGAGATGTAATCCATACATTAGCAACCGAAATGGATGTTGGTTTTTCAAATCTTTTGAAATAACTTCAACCTACCAATAGGAAGGTATATCCAAACATTGGCATAAAGATGTTGATATTAAATATATTTATTAATATTTAAATCATACAAACGAGATTTAGATAAAAAGACTATACTATTATTAACAATAGAAGACATTTATCCCACATTTGTTATAAATTAATGTTACTTTTAAATTACTATTATTATTACCAATAAAAGAGATACATCCTACATTGGTTAAAAAGTGATATTGATTTTAAATTTTTTTAAATAAAAATACTTCTACTTTTATCATCAATAGAAGAGAAGAGAATATGTATCCCATTATATAGAAAGAGATGTTAATTTTAGATTTTTTTAGTTAAAAAAACTTCTACTATTATTACTAAATGATGGGATGTATTCGACATTGGTTAGAAAGTGATGTAGGCATGAAAAATATGTATTTGAGAAGTCAAAAAATCGTCCCAAATACTGCCAAAATCGCCCCAAAAGGTATTTGACATGGTTTTGGGACGATTTTGGCTCCCTCCCAAATACAAGGGTGGCAAATACATTTGTCTCGACCTGAAACCGTCCCAAATTGTATTTGACATGGAAAAAATGATGATTGCGCATGTGTGTGCCATTTGACATGTATTTGAGACGGTTTCTAATGATTCGACCCAAATAGGTATTTGGGACAGTTGTGTTGCCCTCCCAAGTCCCAAATACATTTGACATTGTTGGTTCTGCCCTCCCAAATTGTATTTGACACGATTGGTTTTATCCTCCGAAAAGCTATTTGTAACAGCTTGTTTTTACCTTCCAAATACATTTGACACGGTTTATTCACCTTCCCAAAAAGTATTTGACACTTTTATTGGCTTTCCAAACATATTTTGTACCGCTACCACATTATACCCACAATTTATTTTCTTTTTAATGTATAACAAAGTAGTAATGTTCCCAGAACTGTATCATATACACATAACAAATGAATATGAATATCACCTTACTAGAAATCAAGGGAAAACAAATTGCTTCCACATTATGATTAAAAAAAAAATATTTCTATAATAAAATTCTCTTGAATATCATCTTACATATACCCATAACTTCAAGTCTAAGATGATAAATATACATATGTGAACACAAATTTATTGACGCATCAGATATAACAATAAGGGCTCTTACCACGAGAAACCCTTCAAAATAAGGTTGAAACACGTTAAACCTTAACCAACCTAGAATCCACTAGGAAGAGATAACTAAAATCCACCAGATAAAAGAGAAAACTCTAATTTTATTCAATATATCAATTAATTTCGGAATTATAATGAAGCATATTTTTATAGAACTAGTAATGCTTGAAAAACAAGTTAAAATCTTCTAAAAAGTAACCTAACCTATATAGTAACCTAATAAGACTTAAATTCATCACTTATATACCTAAATCTACTTCTAAACATAAAAATATTACATTATTAAAATTAAATACGAAAATTACAATAAAATAAAAATACTCAAACTTAAAATTAAAACTAATCCAATCTTATCCTACATCAGTCACCCACTCTTGAAAAGAACTCGTCCTCGAGTTCATACTCGAAACTTGAAGTTGTCCATGCCAAACAAATAGATATTTTGAGTAGTATAGCTTTTCACGCAACCTTGAATCTTTGAAATCCTTGAACAAATCTGAAATTGAAAAGGATTCAAAAACTCGAAAGAAACTAGGAGAACCAAACAGAAACTCGCTTGGCATAACGCGTGATCGTGGGCACGCCATAGTAGTCACATACTGCCACATATCATCCTCATCAAATAAATTTGCAACTCCAAAATCTTCTATATCCCTAAAATTATGTTTCTCATAACTATCTCGCTCGAAAAATAATTGTTCAACATCATCATGCATGTTTCCAAACGCAAGCTCAAGCAAATTTAAATCTTTCAAATCTAGGTCACCTGTGAAAAAAGGGAGATCAACCTTGATTTTCGGATACTGATCCACTGCTCCTACAAACGATACCTCTTCCCCATCTGAATTGGAATCTACCACTGCCCTGGCCGGCAGATCACGAGGAGGGTTCACTCCGCGTCCTAAAGGTTCTGCACGAGCTCCTGCTCGTTGCCTAGGGTTTGCGCCACCGAACTGCAAATTGCGTACTCCTTCAGCGATAGCTTGAGTCCTTATTTGGACGATCCGGCTCGGGATCCCGTTTTGGGGTCAGGTCAGGTCGTCACATAATTCGTTTTAAACAGATTCAACACCTCCTCCTCTAATCTCTCCCAGGTTTGAGACATGTTGGGCACAAACTTTGAGCAAATAGGACAACAATACCTGCATGGTAAAGCCAATCCGATTTACAGCTAAAAGAAATTTCCAGGTTGCTTGCTGGGTTGCAAGTAATCAATAAGACAAGATGATGAAATTACTGATTTTGTCTGATCATTTCAGAGAAGCATTCCATATGCATAATGTGTTCATATTTCATAATTATTGTGCCTTTAACTGAGTCAAAAAGAAACTACACATGAGATTTTCGTAATCTATCGTAGTTCTAATGAACATATAAAATTTCAAATAAATCGAATATACATATCTTAATTTAGATGCTCTAAAGGTAAATCTATTTTTCTATATATCATTATTTATTATGACATTTATTTATTATATATTGTTTGTTTATTCATAGTAATGCATCATAAAGCTCTTAGAATACATATATTATTCTTAAATATCCTTGATCGAGTATTATTATTAATAAAGACTAATAATACACGAATACTAATATGTGTTGAGACTCTTATAATTTATATCAGTCTACACATGAGTATGTTAGGTGTAATGACGTACTTGATTGACTCGTACGAGAATGCGATGTGGATCGTTACGTGAGTGTCATAAGCGATTCTCATATTAACAAATATGTTCGTTGTCTTTTGATTTGAAGTAATTATATACCCTAGATGAGGAGTTGTATATTTTGATACCGATAAATATCATTCTGTAACAAGGTGATTATAAAGTCGGATATTGGATATGCCACGAATCATTCTGAGGGATATGAACGATGTAGATAGAATTTGTCTCTCCCACATAACAAGAGTATAATATTTATGGGCCCCTTGATGAGTGAGATTTAAGTAAATGCATGACCGTACTCAAATAAATCAATATAAGATATTGAGTTTATTTGTTTATTATAGTCTACTCGGAGATCAAGAAATCAAGATTAAACTATAATAAGGATGACACGTTCCATACCTTGTGTTTAATTAAATATTAGGATAAAGGGACAAGAACTATTTTGATCACAATCAGCTATTTGTAATCACTGATAATTCCTATTACTTGGGTAACAATGATGTATTGCTAGATGTCGCTCATTGTTTATAATTAATTATATATTTGATATAGTAATTAATTATTGCCAAAGTAATTTAGGAACCTATTGGGTTACACACTTACAATGAAGTGGACTGAAATTAATTTGAGGCATTAATTGGATTAATGGATTTAAATTGAATAACATAAATGGACCAAAACATAGCCCTAGTTTGACTAGGACTATGTTTGGCTGCCTACTCTCCTCATATATATGTGGATGCTTTAGTTGGTAAAGTAGATGACTTTTGATTGACTTCCTAACAAACAAATTTAAGGTTTGGTAAAACACTAAATTCGTAGGAAGAAAAATTATGGATTAATTCTTCGTTAGACGAAGGGTTTCCTACTTTACTGGATACCATAGAGAAGCCATGTAAATCGTTTGTAGTGGTGATTGTGATTCAAACATGATTCTATCGAAGATTGTTTATTCTAAATTCAGATAAGTGTTCTAAATCTAATTAATATTAATTCGGATGGATCTTAGGATGATTTTGAAATTAAAGTTTTGTTTTTCCGCCTTATTAATTTCGATTAAAATTTCAACAGTAGTATCATAGCTCCTTGCAGTTATATAAACTGATTTGTATCAATTGTTGATAATATAAAATTGATTTATGTATAAACCCTAATCGAAAGAGTTTTAAGGAAAAGATTAAAGTTGTAAAGATAATTGCAAAGGGTTGCAATATTTTTGTGTATGATAAAATAATTTATGTGATTTATATTAGGATAATTGAACTATTTCAGTATCGGTGGTTGCTGTATTGTTCATTTTTTTAAAAATGATTTTTCCTTCTGAAAAATCGTCAAAAGGCAGTAGGCGTAGCTTGTTTCTTTAGACCATCTCCAACCCAAAAACCCTAATTTGGGTCCAAACTTACTCCAATTTGGGACAATTTCAGCACTATCCACTATTCTAACTCCAACAAAAAAAAAAAAAAAAAATATATATATATATATATATATATATATATATATATATATATATATATTCCTTAACATATTCTATTTTAATTTTCTACTATAATATTTAAAATTGTAATTATTAAGATTACACAATTAATAATTATTATATTCAATAAGTTTTTTTATAATATTATTTATATAACTAATTATATATTAAAATTACTAATTTAATATATTTTAAATTACAAACCATTTGATAAATACAAACACATACATTATGATAAAACAAGCAATACATCTATTTAAATGTTAAAAACTATTAAGAAAAAAAATTCAACAACAACACTCAATTCAAAGTACATATTATTTTAACTTAATTCTCACTATTTTTAAGTTGTATGTCATTTTTATTTTTAAGTTGTATGTCACTTTTATTTTCAAGTTGTATGTCATTTTTATTTTTAAGTTGTATGTCATTTTTAATTTCAAGTTATATGTCTTTTTTTTATTTTCAATTTACATAATAGATCAATTTAATATAATTTATTTATCTTTTTTTAATGCTTTAAAATAAATTACATCATTAATATTTATTACATAGCTATTATTAGTTATTAATCAATTAAAATATTTTTTAAATTCATAATATAAATTATTAATTTTTTTTGTATTTAAAAATCAATTTGTTGTATTTAAAAATTAATTTTTTGTTTTAAAAAAGGAGTGGGTCCCATCAACCTCAATTTGGAGTTAAATGAATGGGTTAAGTATACCACTAGTCCCTGACCAAACCCATCATCAGTCCCTTAACTTCAAAAAGTTTTACCACTGACCAAAATATATCTTTTTTGCTCATCGAAGATCCCTAGCCCTAACGTTGTTTGTGTATTTCCGTTAAGTGAGCATGTGTCACTCACATGCATAAAATAAGGGGGTAATGTGAAATTTTCCAATCAGGAACAGAGGGAGTAAGATACATAAAATACTTAACGGAAATACACTAAATCTTACTCCCTCAGTATTTTATGTATTTTTCTATAAAGTTCACCGATCAATTTCCAGTTCGCTCTCACCCCGTTTCCACCCAGCTTCACCCTTCTCCTTCTTCTCTCTCTCACGCTCACTCTTCCCACCATCTCCTTCCAACCCCTGCTCCCAAAAATCACCCTAAATCCGACAAAGGCAACCTTAAAATCCACTCATGTCGTCTTCCAGGGGCTCCACACCCAGCCTCGTCATCTTTTTCCATGGCCACCATAGCCACCATCTCTGGCCAAAACCCCCCTTAACAGAGCCGGCAAAGCTCCGCCTTATCCAAACGAGCTCGCTCCATATCTCCATCTCTCTCTCACGCTCACTCTTCCAACCATCTCCTTCCAACCCCTGCTCCCAAAAATCACCTAAATCTGGAACATTGTCATTTACATCTCTGTACCTTCATTGAAATTTTTTTCCGTAATTGCTTAAATCAATTACCGAACATTGTCATTAACGTCATATGATGTGAAGCTATCGGTTGTCCCATTAGCCGTTTGGCCGAATCCAGAAAAGCTCGAGCCTATGATGTTTATGTCCTTCCTGTAGCTGCTAAATTCATTGGCAGCTCCATTCCCGTTCCTACCGTAACTAGCAAACGACTTGTCACCGACGTTCGAGGTGTCGATGTACACAGTAAACTTATGTTCCCGTCTGTTGACGTTGCTGGAGTACGCCGTGAATTTGAGGTTGGGAACGTTGATTCCGAAGGCGTAGGACTTGTTCCAGTAATGAATCAGATAGGCCATGGGTGTTAATGGGTCTTCTCTGGCAAAAGCTACCTATGAAATTAGATAACAATGTAGATACATTAAATCCATTAATAGAACAAAGAATATCAATTCAGGTCCCCTTCATCTTCTATCATAGTTAATTGCTCCCTCATTTTGATGATTTTATACACGAGCCCCTTATTTTGTGCATGTGAGTGGCATATGCTCACTTAACGGAAATACAAAAATGGCGTTAAGGCTAGGGACATTCGATGAGCAAAAAAGGCCTACTTTGGTTGGTGAAACATTTTGAAGTTGGAGGACTGATGATAGGTTTGACCAAAGTTCAGGGACTAATGGTATACTTAACCCTAGATGAATAGTGTTGTTGGGTAAAACCCTATACAATCTTACAGATTTTTAAAACATAAAAGGAATAAAAACCGTTAGTCCTGCTAGCAGAGGAAGACTTGTGAAGTCTGCTGGTCGCTTTGAAAAATGTCTGCTGGTGACTTATTACAATGTCTGCTGGTGACTTGGTTCGAAGTCTGCTGGTGGCTTAGTTCCAAGTCTGCTGGTGACTTGAACCAAGGTCTGCTAGTGAAGGTCTTCTAGTGGAAGTACTGGAAGTCTACCGATGGAAGGACTGATGTCTGCTGGTGAAAGGAGGCTGTGACCGAGGCCTGTGTAACACACAATTTCCTTGAAACGTTATTCGTCCCACTCTCTGTAAGTGCATGGAGTTCTTACACGGGACGATCGTCTCCCAGGATACAACGGCAGTACCGGATGACTTTGCACTGAAGGTCCGACGAACTGAATAAGTGTCCGTAGTTTATCACCAAACAAGAGACCAAAGAAAAAGGATACACAATATGATATGCAAATGCAGGTGTATAAGAGGAAAAGAAACTTTGTGTTTTTTGTGAGCGTGTGTCTATCGTTGTGGAGAATGATTCCATTATATAAGCCAGAAAATCAACACGTTTTAATTATGCTCATTAGCCACTCAATTAAAGCATACATTAGGACATAATTAATCTGCTCTTTAATGTTGGAGTTACGAATGTGCGGACACACGAGTACGTCGGTTCAAGCCAAATTTGACCTTGATTTGCACCCCCCCTGCGGGCGCGGGAGGGATAGTTCTTTCTATACAAGCTTACCCAAAGGGAGCCTTTGTATATAAACCCTTCAAGTATTTCATATTTTTCCAATGTGGGATAACCCACTTCCAACATTTCAAATGGCATACTTTAAATCTCTATAATTTATTCATCCGATATCCAAATTGGACAAATAAATATAGTATTCTTATGTACTCACGGAGAAGAACATAATTCCACAATTACCATAGTCATTACATAAATGACTCACAAATAAATTAGTGCCTCAAAGCCCCAATTTACTTCACTTAAAAACACTAGTTTTCCAATAAGTGTTGCCCCAAATTTGAGGTGATATTATTTACCAACCCAAATTGAGGAGAGGTTTGGGGGTTGGTTGGAATGGATTTGGGGAGAAGATTGGACCCAAATTGGGGGTTTGGGGGTCCGGTTGGAGTTGCCCATAGTGGAGCTGGGCTCAAAACTTGGCAGTCCAAGTGTCCAGAAGAGGACAAACAACCAGGACCACTTGGCTAACAGGTTGTTATTTTCTAACTTACCTTGTTTCTTTCCATAACTACGTTTTTTACTTTAATTGTTAATTTCAAAAACTTATAAAATCAAAGTTAACATTCAGCTATATGTATGATTCAAACCATGGTTGCTGGAAACTTGCATATTTCACTTCACCATTGGGCTGCCTTACTTCTCCATGTTGATGTAGTTCTGTTTTCATTTTATATTGTGCTTTTTAATATTAAGAGTTAATTTTGAAATAATGTTCAGAAGAAGAGCTCCTTGACCAGCATGTAGTTTATAAAAAGATGAAAGGTATTATTATACATAAGTCCATATGAAAAGTGCCATAAAACTGTCAATTTAAGAGCTACTGTCCTCAACACAGCTAGGAATTAGCATAAGAACACATTAGACTTCAAAACTTCCTACATTTAAGCTCATTGCGTCGGGAATGAATCACAACAGAATGAAACACACAATGAAAAGACAATTAAGCATAGTCCCTTTTTTTTTTCTTTTTTAAAATAGAGGATCAGTAGTGGTTCCCCACTTACCCCCATGGTGACTCAAACCCACGACCTATTAGGTATGGGTGGAGCGTCTTACCACTAAGCTGCACTTACTTGTCTATACATTGTTGGAAAGAGTCTACCAAGCTATTCAAGAAAAGTGCCAAGCTTTACCTCTGACTCTGTTATTTCTCCATAGCTGGCATGTTCCTTTGCAACATAAACTAAAGAACCACTTATGCAACATAAACTAAAGAAGCAATTAAGCACTCATGTTACCTGGTTCAATTTTTTCGCCAACTAGGGAACTCCACAACGGTCAGCAAGTTCACTATAAACCTGAATTAAGAGCAGAAGTTAGATAAAAAAAATAGATGGTCTATGCCCAAGCCAAGACCGTTACAATGAAAAGATTTTATGATCGTACTGGACGACTGCGAAAGAACTTCTCCTCGGTCACGAGTGCATCTTTGATATTAATTCAAAAACAGTCCTAAACACTTCATCAAAATGAGCTAATGGTATATTATCCCCTCCCCAAAACTTGTTTAGTATGAAGGGAATATAAAACGAATTAACAAAATCAATTTCCAGAGCTATCCCCAAACTATGAAACAAGTAGACTACAATATATGCCACACACGAAATCTCAGAACGCAAAAGCATGAGGTTAAAGTACAAATTAATTCAACCAAAGCAGTTATGGAAATACAAACTTTTAATTAGGGTGGAATTAACCTTTTACTCAGAATGTATGTCTTAAGGCTTGATAAGAGGGTAGGTAAATCTTTACTTTCAATGGCCATAGTTTTTTGTTTTAAGACTACAAATTTAAACCATTTTTTATTTTAGTTTTTGGAGAGGGGTTTGAGTATAAGGGCTATATTATATTGTGAACAGATCAAACTATGGTTTAGGGTTGAGGAAACTGTCAAAACATGGCATACTTGTAAGTCCAACTACGAGCCATTCACCATAAAAATACACTATAAATCTTTCAACTTCAGATCACTAGGGTCATTGGCATCTATAAAGTTTGACTCCTATTGAAGCCTCGTACAAGTACAACTAACAACTAAAGTTTAGTACAGATACTGTAAGAATGCTAATTCCCCCTTATGATTTTTGCTATTAAACTAAATGAATATCCTTCGCACAGTGTATGACTTAATCCCCAAAAGAGGTAAAAAAATCATGAAACTTGAACCAACACTGGCAGGTCACTAATCAGGGAAACAACTGTATGCACACTCTCAAGTAAAAGCGGAAATCTAAAATCAACACTAGCTATATCTATTAACTTTGGAAAAGACATTGAAGATTGAAGAACAACATGAAAGTTTGGAGAGGAAACTGACTTTCATTAATGGATCGTATTCTTTTCCTTACAGAGAATGGAGTGTAATCTCTTGATATATAGAGTTGCAACTCTCCTACAACTTCCACTAACAAACTTACAGCCTGGCAAATAAAATATCTAAAACAAACACCAAAAGATGAGTTACAAAAATGCCCTTAGATATACTAACTTAACTGAAGGTTGAAATCATCTCCAAACATCCACACATAGTAGTTTGATTGCTGTATAGAATCGTTGCAGATCCTTTTTCATCTTAGTTGGCCTGTGCACATCATTGACTTGTGGATTACCCACGTCATTGACTTCAATATCTTCATCACTCCCCCCGCAAGTTGAAAGTGGGGAAGCACTGAGGACTTTCAACTTGGATAATAGAAACCAATGGGAAACCTTTCCCAAAGACTTGGTGAATATATCATCTAATTGGAACTTGGAAGAAATGTACTGAGGATGTATTAAGCCTTGCTGGACCTTTTCATGCACAAAATAACAATCAAGCTCAATATGTTTTGCCCTATCATGATAAACTGGATTAGAGGCTATAGCAATCGCAGCAGAACTATCACAATAAACTGGAACAGGAAGAGCAAGACAGATCTGCAGGTCCTTCAAAAGTGCATGAACCCACAAAACTTCACAACTAACAGTGGCAAGGGCTCTATACTTAGCTTCAGCAGAAGATCTGGCTGTAACGGATTGCTTCTTGGACATCCAGGAAATGAGGGAATTGCCAAGGAATATGCAATACCCTGTGAGGTTGTGACAGACTTCTTATCATTAGGGTCCCCTGCCCAATCACTATCACAGTATGCTGTAAGGTTGAAATCATTATTGGATGATAGGAAAAGACCCAGTCCTGGACATGCTTTGAGGTATCTCAGAACCCTAAGCAAAGCCTTCAAATGCAGATCAGTTGGAGTATGTACAAACTGACTCAGAGTGTGAGCAGCAAAAGCCACATCCGACCTGGTAATGGTGAGGTACAACAACTTACCAACCAACTGTCTATAGAAACTGGGATCTAGAAGAGGAGTACCTTCAGAAGCTAACAATTTAGTATTAGGATCCAAAGGAATGGTCAAGGGTTTTGCTTCTGTCAAGCCTGCAGCAGCTATCAAATCCAGAACATACTTCCTTTGACTGAGGTGAAATCCATGAGCAGACCCAGTCACTTCAATGCCCAAATAATTCTTGATGGAACCAAGATCCTTTATACTGAATTGAGAGTCAAGAAACTGTTTCAAGGACTGAATAGCAGCAGGGTCATTCCCTGTGATGATGATGATATCATCAACATAAACTAGAAGAGCAGTAAAAGTAACATTTTTCTTCATGGTAAACATGGAATAATCAGCATGGCATTGAACAAAACCAATGTTCAACAAAGAATCTGTGAGTTTAGCAAACCATTGTCTAGAGACCTGTTTTAAACCATACAGTGACTTCTTGAGTTGACAAACTAAACCTGGATCCTTGGGCAAAGAAAACCCTTGGGGAACAGACATGTAGACCTCTTCATGGAGATCCCCATGTAGAAAAGCATTGTTAACATCTAATTGATGAACATCCCAACCATTAGCAGCATCAATTTAAAGGAAAACTCTAACAGAAACCATCTTAGCAACAGGAGAGAAGGTTTCATGATAGTCTATGCCCTCAGATTGTGTGTACCCTTTGGCTACTAATCTGGCCTTGTATCTCTCAATACTTCTATCTGAGTTATACTTAACCTTATATACCCATTTGCAGCCTATAGTTTTCTTGCCAGGAGGTAAAGGAACCAATTCCCAAGTATGATTAGCTTCTAAAGCTGTCAATTCCTTGTTCATGGCATCAATCCAATGTTGGTGCTTAACTTCTTGACCATAAGATGCAGGCTCTATATGACCATGTAAAGCATTAACAAAATGAAGATGTGAAGGATCAAAATGATGATAAGTAGTGAAGTGATTGATGTGATGTTTGGAAAAGGGAGAAACATAATCCTTAAACTTAACAAGAGGAATAGAGACTCTAGAAGATTTCCTAAGAGGGATTGGAGGAGGAACTTGAGGAGCCTGTGCAGGAACTTGAGGAGAGGGATGAGCCTGAGGAGAAATAGGAACTTGAAGGGCTTGTGCAGAAACTTGAGGAGAGGGAGGAGCCTGAGGAGAAATAGGAACTTGAGAAGAAGAAGGTGCTTGATGAGAAGTATGAACTGGAGGAGAAGAAGGAAAAACAGGAGGGGGAGGACAAGTATGAGAGACAGGAATGGGATCATCAACAGGCCAAGGTAATGAAGCAGAATCTGGAAAGATATGAGTAGAAGTGGAAGAAAAAGGAAAAACATGTTCATGAAATACAACATGCCTACTTATGAAAAATTTCTTTGAAGTAAGATCATATAATATATATCCCTTCTGTCCATGAGGATATCCAAGAAAGACTGACTTGATGGCCTTAGGTTCAAATTTGTCAGAATCATGTATAGAAGCCAAACATAGACACCCAAAACTTTTAAGATCAGAGTAGTTAACTGGAGTATTGAATAGGAGTTCATAAGGAATTTTAAAATCTGTAGCACTAGTAGGTAATCTGTTTATCAAATAAGTTGTTGTGAGAAGACAATATCCCCAAAAGTGTTTTGGTAGGCAAGCTTGAAATCTCAATGCTCTGGCCATTTCAAGAAGTTGTTTGTGTTTTCTTTCCACAACACCATTTTGTTGTGGAGTATAGGTGCATGAAGATTGATGGGATATTCGCAGTTTGGCAAGGAATGGGGTAAGTTCTTGATTGAAGAATTCAGAGCCATGATCTGTTATAATGGATTTAACAGTCCTAATTGTGGATTGAAAATGGTCCTAAACATAAGCAATAAAATCCTGCAAGACTTTGAATACATGAAATTTTGTAGGAAGCAAAAAAGTCCATACACATCTAGAACAATCATCCACAATCGTAAGGAAATACCTACAACTTTACATAGTAGGTACTCTGTAAGGACCCCATATGTCACAGTGGATCAAATCAAAACACTTAGAAGCATGGGATACACTATTTTGAAATGGCAGTTTATGTTGTTTGGCAAGAGGACAGATAGTACAAAAAGAAATACAATCATGATTTATAGTCTTGGAATGAAAAACATGAGACAAATGAGAAATCTTCTTCAAAGTGTGGAGAGAAGAGTGGCCCAATCTTCTGTGCCAGAGCTCAGAAGTGATCAGGTTGGGCATTGCTGCTGTTGATCCAACAAGATTGGACATGGTGGGAATGAATGTGGAGGCTTGTCCTTGCAGTAAAAAGAATCCTCCATGAAGATAACCAGTGGTGATGACCTTCTTCAACTGGTCCTGGAAGATACACTTGGACTTGGTGAATGAAACTAAGTATGAGGTATTAGAAAGCAGTTTGGAAATCGAGAGAAGATTGAACTTGAAACCAGGAACATATAATACATCATGTAATACAAAATCAGATGTCACATTAACAGACCCTTTTTGTGTGATAGTGGCATAATTCCCATTTGGAAGGGATAGAATAACAGGTGTGATCAATGAAACAACATAATGCATAAGATGAATAGAAATGCAAACATGGTCAGTAGCACCTGAATTTACTACCCATGCATTAATACCTTGGATTGAGGCTATAAACTTGTCATGACAGCTAGTAGAAGTATTCATACCTGCAAAAGAAACATTGGAACCTGAAG
>CM028378.1:116343952-116359352 GCA_013146195.2 Codonopsis lanceolata
CCTAATTTTGATGTTAATTCAAAATTAAAATCTTGTTTTTATTGTTATTTTTAATGTTGGTTAATTTCATTAAAAATAATTTATTTAAACCACAAAACCGAATCAAACCAAACCAAACCGAGTGGTTCGGTTCGGTTCGATTCGGTTTGAGATTTTTGGAACCACTAGGAGGCTGTTCGGTTTGTGGTTTTAGCATAAACCAAACCAAACTGAACCACTTACACTCTCGAGTGTGTAATCTTCTTATATACGGAGTATCTTTTTAGCTGATTTCACTGTTATTTATATATTTTTATTTTTTTACCCATTTAAGAATATATTTTTTTATTATATAATCTTTTTACACATCTTTTTACATTAAAAAAATTTATATTTAACACATCTTAATAAAAAATATTACATTTTACCTCCTCCACACACATGACACATGAGAAGATTCTTTTTGTTTCTTTCTATTTAAAAAGAAAAAACGTCATCTCTCGTAATTGGCTAACCCTCTCTCCTAGGTGGCTATGTATCACTCTTCTCCATAAATAAGAAGAAAAAAAATCATACAATAGGGATGCTCTAACTTCTTGTTCCAATATTCAATTTACCCATCTACCCTCCAAGACTTCTGTAAGTCTATTGTATGGATTTTAAATTTTTAATTCATAAGATGAAACATCATTCTTTTATAACTCAATTTACTAACACATAATGAATCAAATAAAAAAAAATCAATTCTACATAAAACCGTATTTTCTAAATTTTTGTCAAAACAAGAATCGCAGGATTAAAATTTCTTTCAATATCTCTCTCCATTGTTTTTAAATGTTGCATTTACTATGCGAAATTATAGGGTCCAAAGTTGACTCTTTTTTTCATTTTACGTCCTTTTCTCCCACTTAATTACTACTTTTGACTTTTTTATACAGTAAGTAGTCTTTTCCCTTCTTCTAAAATAATTATCTTATTTAAGATTTTATTTGTTGGATAACATTTTTACCATTATATATTTAGTGTATCTTTAATGTTAATGTAGATGTAAAAGAATTAATATGTTACTTAAGATATATATTATTTTTGAAAAAAAAAATATTTTCAATACAAATATAGATGATGAGTATGGATATGATGCGATAACTAAATTTGTTAATATTTTGGATAACAATGTCAATCTTTAATATTTTACTTGAGGATGTGAATACGTCCTAGTCATTATTATTATTTTTAAAACTCTTTCTAGTGGTTTTTTTTCTTTTCCTTTTTTATTTTCTTGTCAAATATTATTTTAGTGGTGGGATGCATGTTACATAAGATTAAATTCACATTTGCATTAGAGATATTCATTTTGATTGAATGTGAATAAATAGAGAAAAAATGACACATACAATTAAGAGTGTAAATTACCCACGATTACATAAGATCGAATCAACGGTTGCATTGATGATCCTTTTATTATTCATCTTATTTTAAATATGTGTTACATACATATAAAGTTTAAAAAGAAATTATACATCAAACAAATAATAATAATCAAATTAATTATTTTTTCTTATTCTATATCTCAAATAAAAAATAACAATAATATTAGGACGAATGAATATTTTAATTGTCACACCATTTGATTGTCATCTTAATGTTCCCCTCTCTCAGAGTAGGCTTACCCTAACCCATACGAGAAGTGTTTTCTTCAATGTCTTCATTTTCTCTTGGTACCACTGCCACACCATTTACAAAATCAACTTATTAAATCGCTACGTACATATGGGGTTAGTAGGACAATAATTGAAGTTTTTCCAACTGACACATTTGAAGGACGAAATGAAGGACTTTCGGCTTGTGATGTGACCACGCATAACACCATGAACATGACATAATCTGTAATTTTTTATAACATGAATATCAATCACACATTTTCTTGCCACAAATCCAAGTCTTTTGGATGGTAGACTTAAAGATCCAAGTCTTTCAAAGGTAAACTTAGAAAAAGTATTTTAGTGAGATACAATTATTATAAAAAGAGAAGAACAATATTAATGTAGCACCATGCAGAGTGGCCAAGACATGATTTTGTTTCCGGAGGATGTGTACGATGGAAAATTAGTATTTTTAAGTGAAGTAAATTAGGTTTTTGAGACATTAATTTATTTATGAGTTATTTATGTAATGATTATAGTCATTGTGGAATTATATTTTTCTTCGCGAATACATAAAAATATTATATTTATTTGTCAAATTCGGATATCAGATGAATAAATTATAGAGATTTAAAGTATGACATTGGAAATGTTGGAAGTTGGTTATCCCACATTGGAAAAATATGAAAGGTTTGAAGGATTTATATACAAAGATTCCATTGTGTTTGATAAGTTTGTATAGAAAGAACTATCCCTCCCGCGTCTGCTGAGGGTGCAAATCAAAATCCAAGGCTTGAGCTGACGTACCGTGTTGATTTTTCTGGCATATATAATATAATATATAATATATATATATAATGGAACCATTCTTCACAAATTGAGAAAACACGAGCTTCCTCTTTCTCTTATACACCTGCATTGCATTTTATATTGCGTATCTTCTTTTTTGACCTCATGTTTGGTGATAGATTTTTGGCACTTGCTCAGTGTGTCGGACCTTCCAGTGCATAGTCATCCGGTACCACTGTTGTATCCTGGGAGACGATTGTCCCGTGTAAGAACTCCACGGAGTGGAACGAATAATGTTTCAAGAAAACTGTATGATACACAGGACTCGGTAACAACTTCCTTCCACTAGCTGACTTTTCGTCCAATAGCAAAGATCGCTTGCTCACCAGCAGACTTGTTAAGAAGCGACCAACAGATTTCACAAGTCTTCTTCACCAGCAGACTTCACAAGTCTTCTTCACCAGTAGCCTTGAGAAAACTTACTAGTAGCAGTTCTACTCAACATCAACGGTTTTGTTTTCTATTATTATTATTTTTGTTTTACATTCTGTAAGGTTTTAATAAGGATTTTCCAAACTATATAAATATTACTCCCTTCGTCCTTAAATCATCGTCTTGGTGGATTTGGCGCACGGTTTAAGAAAAACACATTTGACTAAATTATTAATATTAGTTTGATGTGTAGTTTACTTGAAGGGCAATGCTAGGGTCACTCTCATTTTGCACCGAAATATGGGTACTTTATGATGTTGCATATTCTCATTAGTTGGATATTGTATGGGTCCCAGTACTCTAGCCAATGAAAATGTGCCACATCATAGAGTACCCATATTTTGGTACAAAATGAGAGTAACTCAAATATTATCCTTACTTTAAAGTATATGTGTATGTGGCACATAATTAAAATAAGATGAAAATGTAAGAGTGAAGTAGTAAAATTGTTATTTTAAAAATAAAAATTTTAAATAAGATAATTATTTTGGGACGAACAAAAAATAATAATAATTTGGAGACTGAGGGAGTGCTTTTTACCGATCCAGAAAGGAAAAATCCATAAATAGTTTTGACTTTAAGGGAGCCAGTAATATAATTTTTCAGTAAGCTCTAGGGCTCCAATAATACGAATTTTTACAAAAATTTCCACAAATCTATAATTCGTCCATTGCGTTAGTGGATTTTTCTTAAAGGTCCCGGGGCAATGGTCCGTTTAAGAATAAATTTAGCTCCGCCACTGTATGTATGTTCTCTCTGTTCCAAAATTATTGTTCTTTTTTTATTTTTTGTTTATTTTAAAATAATTATTTTATTTGAAATTTTTCTTTTTAGAATAATATTTTTACCATTTTATCTTTATTTTTTCATCCTACTTTTATGAGCCACATACACACGAGCTTTAAAGTAAACTACACATTAAACTAATATTAATAATCCAATCAAATGTGTTTTTTTAAATCATGCGCCAAGTCAACCTAAACGATAATTTTGGGACGAAGGGAGTATACTTTTTGTGACTTGCCCTATTTATATTTCCAGGAGAATCTTATTCCTTTGCAGTGTTTTAAAACTCCCCGCCTAGGCCCCTCTCTACCGCCGCGATTTTCTTAATCGTCGTCTAATCGACCAAGTACGCGAAACATCGCCGACCTTAATTTATTTTTGTAGCTTTGATTTTGTGGCATGCGATGACCGGGGAAGGAAATGGGGCGAACTGGAGAAGGAATGGGGGGTGGTAATGGTGAGGCAGAAAGGGAGGTAATGGGGGACGAACTTGAGTAAAATCTCTTTTTGTTTTTAGTTTTAAACTTAACTGGTTTATTACTTTGTGGTTGCTGAGAATTAAAATTAATGGTAGGTTTGTATATTTTTGTTCATTTTACAAATATAGACAAGTGTTTGATAAAATTACAAACATAAAAAAAAATTAAATTGTATTCAATGTGTTTGATCTTTGATGTAAATTATCAAAAAAAAAAAATTGTAATTATGCCTTAATTCTAGGCCCCGACTAGTCCGCTAGGTATTAGGCACTAGGCGTTAGTGTGCCGTCTAGCGGCCGCCTAACGACCGTCTAACGATTTTTAGAACATTGTTCCTTTGTATGTAAAATAAGATTAATCCTAAATTTCATCAAAAGAGAATCACAACCTGGGACCTCTTAACCATTGACCCGAAGTTATCCGACCCAACTCAATCCGGTAGCATTTTTTGGTTGATACTACTAATTCGTTTCAACCCAAAAAAATTAACGGGTTCGATTGGGCTAACGCAGTTGAACCCATTACTCATTCTAACCTAATTCATTTTCTAACCATTAGCTAAAAATAATAATTAATAATAGCTTATATGATATTGTGATATTAATCATTTACTATTAATCTCTTCTATTGTTAATAATAGTAGAAATAAGACTTTTACTACCAAAATAATTTTTAATCAATGTGAGATAATATTATTATATTGACATTGGTCGAGTACTTTACTCTAATGACTCACTTCTAACACCATACTTTAAGCTTTGATATCTTATTCATCTAAAATTCGATTTAGACAAATAAATATATTATTTTGATGCTCTCATCGAGTAGAACACATTTACACAATTATCTTTACCAACAAACAAATGACACGTAAAGAAATTCGTGCCTCAAGTTGCATAATTTCTTTCACTAAAAACATTATTTTTTCAACAAGTATTAGGTTAATACTTTAATGATTTCTAAAATCAACATTAATTTATAATCAATGTAAGATGCATTTCTACTATAATTACCAATAAAAGTGATGTAATAAACATTGGTTGAAAATTGATGTTCGTCTAAAAAGTATTTAGATAAATGACTTTTGCTAAACTAACAAATGAAGTTATATGTTCATAATTGTTATAAGATGTTGGCTTTAAAAGTTCTTAGGAAAAATTTTACCAATAAAAATGATTTATTCCCCAATGGTTACAAAAAGAATATTTTAGTTTAAAAGTTTTTAGATAATTTTTTTTACTAACAATAGAAGATATGTATCTCACATTAGATAGAAAATAATGTTGGTTTCAAAAGTTTTAAGATAAAAGACTTTTACTATTATTATTAATAGAATAAATGTATCACACATTCGTTAGAGAATGATGTTGGTTTCAAAAGTTTTAAGATAAAAGACTTCTACTGCTGATATATCCAAAAAAGCATCATATCCTGGGGTGCCTAAGGTAGCGGTGGACGTGGGTCGCCAAAGTTGCTGTCCGGCGACCATGTTGTCGTCGGTGGTGGATATCTGGCTATATTATTTGTAAAATAAACACCGTGAGTTGGCGGGGAGGGCCTCCTCAAAAAACCCTCCGGTGTCTTTATCAGTACACTGAGTATGAAAGAGATGGCGCATAGCCCCAAAGTGCGTGTGTGAATCTAAATCAGAAAAAGAGAGCCCCCACTCTATGAACAGAGGGGGTTATTTATACCTGAGAGAATGGATTTAGCTTATTGCGCATTGACCCGGCCCCATCCTTCAGACATCATGCAAAATACAGTGGGCCATTAAACGAGACTCAAACCCTATTGAGGCGAATCCAAAATATGCACATCAGTAGCCCCCTACTCATTATTCTTCGAGATTCATCTCGGAAGTAAGGAGTACTATTCGCTCGTGATTCCCTTTAATTTCTTGGGACAGCCGGGGCTTAATCACTTTCACATTGGCAAACAAGATAACATAAATGTCGGAATGAGTCATGACTTTAGTCACTTTTGACAGTCATTGTATATTTTAATTAACCAGTACGTTTATAACCTGATTATTTAAGTCTTTTATATAGCGTGCAAAGTGCCACTTGAGCCAAGGTCAAGTCCCAGTACTCGACTATGCGAGCAGAACGCTAGTTAGGCCAAGGTCAAGTCCCAGTACTCGACTTTGCGAGCAGGACTACCTTTAAAAAGCCAGCGAACAGAAGCGCAAGTAGGCGCGGTGTACAACTTATTGGCGAGTAAACTCAAGCAGGAGCCTTTTGGCGAGCAGAGACATATCACGTTCGTCAGAAAGATGAACACTTGGTCTTAGGTATAATCGAAGAACCACTCAAACACCAACCATTTTTCACGAGCAGAAATACCTCTTACTCGTGAAAAAAAGTATAATCGAGATAATAGGCTAGAACACCAACCCTTTTTCACGAGCAGAGATACCTCTTACTCGTGAAAAAGAGAATGATCGAGATAGCAAGATCGAACACCAACCTTTTTTCACGAGCAGAGATACCTCTTACTCGTGAAAAAAAGAATAATCGAGATAACATGCTCGAACACCAACCCTTTTTCACGAGCATAGATACCTCTTACTCATGAAAAAGAGAATAATCGAGATAACAGGCTCGAACACCAACCATTTTTTTCACGAGCATAGATACCTCTTACTCGTGAAAAAGAGAATAATCGAGATAACAGGCTCGAACACCAACCATTTTTCACGAGCAGAGATACCTCTTACTCGTGAATAAGAGAATAATAGAGATAACAAGTTCGAACACCAACCCTTTTTCACGAGCAGCGATACCTCTTACTCGTGAAAAAGAGAATAATCGAGATAACAAGCTCGAACACCAACCTTTTTTCACGAGCAGAAATACCTCTTAGTTGTGAAAAATAGAATAATCGAGATAACATGCTCGAACACCAACCCTTTTTCACGAGCAAAGATATCTCCTACTCGTGTAAAAGAGAATAATCGAGATAACAACTGAGCAGCCAGTCGATAGCGCATGCGTACACAGAGCAAAATCTGATAGTGTGGCTCGAGCACAATAATAGCTTGTTTGGGCGCAAAGTACAGAGTAGCTCCCGGGAAGGAGCGTATCATGCTTAATCTTCCTTGGTGTAGCCCCCATTTCTCGAATGCGATGGTTTTATCTTGACGTTGAGAAGTATCGCTAATCCGTACTGTTGGCTCTCGGGCTGAGGCCGACATATAGTTTGCTCATTCTGGTCGCTTAGATCTCCGAGTAGTTACTACTTGTTAAGGCTCGTAGTATGCTTGAGCACGGTAGAGCTGTTGGGGAAAGCCTAGGCTTTGTTGACATAGACTTCATACCTGAAGTCTTATGTGCATCATTTGCAAATCAAACATATTTTTCCATTTAATAAAATTTGTGTTTATTTTGCGCATTTAACTTATGCAAGCAGGAAAGTAATCACGTTTCTACACAACACGACCAAAAAATGACGTAATATAATTATTTTGATTCATAAGTAAATAAATCATGTTATCTCCTGCACAATGTCAATTAAGTCAATAATTCAAGGTACATTTGACGTATTTAATGCAATTTTATATATGACATGAATGCTCCTCATAATATCATATATATTGCATGTCATAATTGGTGATGAGATCCTGTCAGACCTAAGTCCGTGTCAAAGTCAAATGTTGATCAAGCATGGAGAGTTCGTGATTGGTCAAGAAACCAAGTGCCCAAGAAATCAAATTAACTCTTTAAGAGGCGTGGAATATGCTTGGAAGATTCAAGAGTTCTACACCAACTTGATTCGCGGGTTCATTGGAGATTCAGATTACTATAATGGATACTCGACGAGGTCGAAGAGGCTGAGCTTGAAGAAAACAAGGAAATTCAGCGACTGGGAAGCTTGCGGACGCATGGTTGAAGAGGCTTGCGACCGCAAGGCCTTATCATTTTACGGGCTGATGTTCTGGAGAGCTTGCGATCGCAAGGTGCCGAGGGCTTGCGACCGCAAGGTGCCCTTTTGTGCCGAATCAGCTTTTAAACAATTTAATACGGAAAAGAAAGCCTTCAAATGGGTTCCCACATATTCAGATATGACTTGGGAGCTTTTAATAACTATTTGAAGACTTTTGGGGCCAAAATGCAATTTTGGAAAATAGGTCCTTGTAGAAAAACGAGATTATTAGGGTTTTCTTTATTTTAGTTATTTTTAGGGTTTCCTTTTCTCCAAGTATTAGGGTTTACTTTTATTTTTCTTTAAATCCTAAATTTTTATATATATGAAAGAAAGAAAACAAGCATAAGGGGGACAACCAGCCTTACCCTTAAAGGGGGGACAAAGAAGCCTTACCTTAGAAATGAAAGCAGAAAAGACTAACAGAAGATTAAACCTTGGAAAAAAACAAAACATAACTAATAATTACGAAAGCGATTATTCGTGCGGCGCTTCTGCCTCCTGGATCTTGGAGTTTCGAGATCAAGAGCTTCGAATTGGACAAGGTCATTATCCTCATCTTCTTCTTCGATAGTTTGCAGGATGACAAATTTATTGGGGGAGACAATATGCAAGGAATCTTCTTGCTGCATAGTTTCTTGGCAGTCTTCATCAAAAAAATCCCCAATGTCCGGTATAGAGTTGGTTTCACAATAATACTTAGGCAAACCAAATTTAGGGTTTTCAGCGGCTAAGTGATCAGATCGAGTAGGAGGCTTAGTAGAGTGAATAGACGGAGAATTCCTAGAGTACTGTAATGGGGCTTGTTTGCCTGACACCGGGTTGAAGGGAAGGGAGTTAGGGCTTAAGTTTGAAGAATGAAGAGGGGTATGAATAGGAACAGGTGGGGGGCTTAGAGGAATATGAATATTTTGTCTAGGGGGTGAGACTTCAACACTAGCAATGGGGGAAGAGACCATACAAGGGAGTGAATCTGGGGGGTTTAGAGCCGGTTCGTTGGTTGTGCCAGAACTGGAAGGAGCATTACGATCCTCAGTAGACTTGTTCCTGTCAGGGCTGAGGTCATTCACATTGATAGGATGAGGAGGGTTGTGAGCTTCCAGAGAACCTGGTTGTGAATGCAAATCGGGGGCTTGCATACCTTGTGCCTGATCATTCACGATGGGAGCAGAAGCAAGCATTGACGGGGAAGACTGACACACATTAGTAATATTGACAGCAGAATTAACTTGGGTAACCGGAGGATCAACAGCTTCCTTTGGCTTCCATGCCATCTTAAGAGTTGGGGAACAACTTACAAGAATCTGCATTATGCCCTTGTTTATGGCAGAAAGAGCAGTACTGGGGAAGACGCTCAGCCTCAATTGGTTGCCAAAATCCATCCGAGGATCCACTGTCAATCCAAATACGATTGGGAATAGGCTTTGTTAGGTTTACTTCAATGCATATCCTAGCAACACTAGGCCGAGTCAAATTTGCCGTGGGAGAATCAATAAGCAACGGAGTACCAATCATGTTAGCAATGGAAAAAAGGGCTGGTTTATTAAACAAAAATATAGGCAGACTAGGGAGAGAGAACCAAACTGGGACTATAGGGCTTTCAATTTGTGGCCTAAATTCTGGAGTCCATTTAAACACACGCATAGGAAAGGAACCCACATTCCATTGGTCTTTAATCCACAAGCGTTGAAAATCAGCTTCGTGGTTTGTTTGAATAAGGACATGTTTATGGTCTAGATGACCAATAGTAACTGCTGCCTTGAGATCAAACGTAAGAAATTCTCTACGCATAGATTCCATAGAAGGCCGTCCATGGGAGAACTTACCAATAAGGGCAAGTTGAAAAGGTTTGGAGAGAGTAGAGATAATGGCAGGAGAAAGGCGAAGTGCGGGCTCACCTTTGTATGTAGATGGCGGAATAATCTGCACAGGAGAGAAGATGGTTGAGACTCGTTTGAGAATAAGGAGGCAAACGATTTCTTGTGATGGGGATGGTGGAGCCGGAGGAGGGTCTGCCATGGCGGCAGCCATGGCACGGCCAAGCCCAGCCGTTAATCTCAAACCGGCAATAAAAGACCTAGAGGGCGGGTGAGAGCATTTTTCCTAGAGAGAGAATTTTCTTAGGGTTAGAGATTCAGGGTTAGGGTTTAAGGTTTCGAATTAGGTTTAATGTTTAAGGTTTTAGGGTTAAGGTTTAAGGTTAGAAACTCGAGGTTAGGGTTTAAGGTTTCGAATTAGGTTTAGGGATAAGGGTTAGGGTTTAGGGCGTAACCGGTGATGACTTCGTTTTAAACCCAAAAATTGTTGTTTAAGCATTGTTACGGGCTATGGAAGTTTTTTGGGTTTTTCATTCATTTTTATTTATTTTTTCCTTTTAGGGTTTGGTTTGGTTAGGGCATATAAAGGGTTAGGGTTTAAGATTTAAAGTTTCCGTTACCTTATGCCTAAACTCTAACCTTAAACATTAAACCCCAATCCCTAAGCCTTAAACCTTAAACCCTAACCCTAATCCCTAAGCCAAACGTTAAACCTCAAAACCTTAAACCCTAAAACCCTAAACCCTAAAACCTAAATCCTAAAACCATAAACCTTAAACCATAAACCCTAAGCCAAACCTTAAACCTTAAAACCTTAAACCCTTTACCGTAAACCCTAAACCCCAAACCCTAAACATAATCCCTAAGCCGAAGCTTAAACCCTAAAACCTTAAACCTTAAACTTTAAACCCTAACTCTTAGCCTATCCCCATGCCCTAAGCCTAACTATAAACCTTAAACCAAAAAACAATCACTTAAATTCACCTAAACCCTAACCCTTATCCCTAAATCCCTAATTCCGAAACCTTAAATCCCTAACCTTGAGTCTCTAACCTTAAACCTTAACCCTAAAACTTTAAACATTATGCACTATCTAATCACTAAACCCAAACCCTAACTCTAATGCTAACCCTAATCCCTAAGCCTAACCTTAAACTTTAACTTAGAAAATGGTTTATCCTCCCTAATCCCTAAGTTCGACCTTAATCCCTATGAGAAACAAAAAAATATTTTCGAAGGAAAAAACATGAAATGAACATGATAATCACCATAAGGATGAAGCATCAACTATTTTGAATACAAAAAAACTATTAAAAAAATAAAAATAAATAAACAAATTGTTTGTTCATAAAACTGGTACCAGTTTTATGAACAAAATATTTTTTTATTATTATTTTTTTTTTGGATTCAAAATAGTTGATACTTCATCTGTATGGAGATTATCGTCTTCATTTCATGTTTCTTCCATTCATAAATTTTTTGTTGTTTCTCGCTCATAGGATAAAGGTTAGGCTTAGCGATTAGGGCAAGTTAAAGTAATAGAGTTATGGTTTATGGTTTTTTTAGCTTTAGTGTATAATGTTTAAGGTTTTAGGTTAAGGTTTAAGGTTAGAAACTCGAGGTTGGGTTTAATGTTTCAAATTAGGTTTAGGGATAGGGTTAGGTTTAAGTGAAACAATTTTTTTCGTTTAAGGTTTTGAAGCTTAGTTAGGCTTAGGGATTGGGGATAGGGCTAGAGTTAGAGTTAAAGCTTTGGGATTAGGTCTCTGTGTTTAAGGTATAAGGGTTAAGGTTAGGGAATAAGAGTTAGGGTTAGGGTTGAGGGTTTAGGGTTTAAGATTAGGGTTTTAGAGATTAGGTTTAATTGGTTTAGGGTTTAGGGCGTAACCGGTGATGACTTCGTTTTAAACCCAAAAATTGTTGTTTAAGCATTGTTACTGGGCTATGGAAGTTTTTTGGTTTTTCTTCATTCATTTTATTTATTTTTCATTTTTTAGGGTTTGGTTATTAGGGCAAGGGAAGGGATAGGAGTTTAGTTTAAGGTTTCCGTTGCTTAGCTTTCATGCCTAAACTCTAACTTAAACATTAAACCCCAATCCCAAGCCTTAAACCTTAAACCCAACCCTAATCCCCAAGCCAAACGTTAAACCTTAAAAACCTTAAACCCTAAAACCCTAAACCCCTAAACCCTAAACCCTAAATCCTAAAACCATAAACCTTAAACCCCAAATCCCTAAGCAAACCTTAAACCATTTCCCCTTAAACCTTTAAACCCAAAACCTTAAACCCTTTACCGTAAACCCTAAACCCCAAAAAAACCTAAACATAATCCCTAAGCCGGCTTAAACCCTAAAACTAAACTTAAACCCTAACTCTTAGCCTATCCCCATGCCCTGCTTAAGCCTCCAACTATAAACCTTAAACCAAAAACAATTGTATCACCTAAACCCTAACCCTTATCCCAAACCTAATTCGGAGCCTTAAACCCTAACCTTGAGTCTCTAACTTTAAACCTTAACCCTAAAACCTTAAACATTATGCACTATCCTAATCACTAAACCTTAAACCCTAACTCTAATGCTAACCCTAATCCCTAAGCTAACAACTTTAACCCTTAACTTAGAAAATGGTCTTATCCTCCCAAACTCCTTAAGCTTGACCTTAATGCAGTAAGACCTCGATTCCGGTTAGCTTGAATTGCATGCGGCAATGCTCGCACTTCTTCCTTTTGTTGGGCTTATTTGATTTCTCGAGATAGTCTAGATGTGTATGAGAGATCACATTAAGACCAAAATACTTTTAAGTGATGTCATTTAGTTGTTAACTTGCTAAAGTCACAAGTCGTAATCCTCGACGATAATCGAAATGCGACGCGATTGAGAGTTTACTCCTCGGTTTTGTGTTCACGACCTCGATTTGGTCCTAGATCTTTACATGATGATTAAACAACATGTATAGATATGTTAGACTTCTATATGGATGCATATATATAAGTATCATAGATATCATTCATAACATCCTTAACATGATTTAAATCTTGTTTGAATGATTGTCGAATCGACTCGCGGTTTGATTGCTACTTTACTTCTTGTCGCTCTTCATCTTTGTACGAACCTTTTTTCGTTGGTATTATTTTGACCCTAGATGACTAGGGGACCTTGGGGAATTAACTTAGAATTATTTTTGAGTGGTCGTGTAAACGTTTACACACGCCGAAGTTTGATTTTCGGAAATTCGCGTATTTTCGAAGGCCACGATAGGTTCAGTAGTATTTTGGTCATAACTTTGTGTACGAAACTCGGAATTCGGATCCGTTTGATGTGTTTGAAACTAGACTCATAGATATTTCTAAACATACCTTTTTTGTAATTTTAGGACGTGTATTTCGGTACAGGACCATTTTGTAAAATGACCCGAATTCTGCTCTACTGTAGTTGACCACTCATTGTGTGTTAGACTTTCTATTTGGCCAACCTAACCCTACCCAAACCCAACCTAACCCACCCTAAACCACCCTAGTTCGACCTATCTATCCTCCTCTGCATTCTTGACAAGTTTTGGGAGTTTTGAAGGGATTAATAGCCACTTGGCAAGGGAGAACCCCTACATGCATTGGTCACTCTTCCCACTCACATTTTCAAGCCTTGGGGAAGCCAATACACCCACTAAGCCTTCCATTTTCTTCCATCTCTCTCCAAAAACGTGGACAACATTTTGAGAGCTGAAAGGAGAGTTTTCTTAGTGTTCTTGGGAGGTTCTTGAGTGATCAACAATGGTGGCCAACTATTGAAGAAGCCATTTCCAAAACCGAACGGTAGAAGTGAAGAGGAGAGCAAGGAGAACACATACCTAACCTTGCATGGATGTTTTTGTACTTCTTTTAGAGCTTGTTTAAGGTGAGTTACAACATCTCTTCTTATTTATTTTAGCCTCATTGACCCTTGGGAAAACAATCTTGCTATATGAGGTCAATGAGAGCACTTAGGACTTTGTAGAGATGCCATGTTCTAGTTTATGCTATGTGATGAATTTGGGTTGTATGAACAGATTATATACCTATTATAAACCATGATTTTGATGTCATTTAAGTGTGGTAATGCATGACAAACCATTCTACTTTGTTGTTTAAGTATTGGGAGCATATTGGATGAGATAGTTAGGCTTGTAGAGATGCCATGATTTTGTATGTGCTAAATGATGTATTTTGGGTTGTATAAACAGATTATGATCAGTTTGTAAATCATAATTTTAATGCTATTTAAGTGTGATAATGCATGATAAATCATTCCATCTTGTTGCTTAAGCATTAGGAGCATGTTTGGTGAAATAGCTAGGCTTGTAGAGATGCTATGTTCACGTATATGCTAGATGTTACATTTTGATTGTATGATCAGTTTATAAACAGGTTATAAATAGGTTGTAAACCACGTTTAAGATGTTATTTAAGTGTGATAATGTATGATAAATCACCCTACTTTGTTGTTTAAGCATTGGGAGCATGTTTGATGAAATGGTTAGGCTTGTAGAGATGCTATGTTCTCGTATATGCTAAATGTTGCATTTTTGGTTGTATGATCAGATTATGAACAGATTATAAACCATGTTTATGATGTTATTTATGTGTGATAATGTATGATAAATCACCCACCTTGTTGTTAAGCGTTGGGAGCATGTTTGATGAAATAGTTAGGCTTGTAGAGATGTTATGTTCTTGTATATGCTAAATGTTGCATTTTTGGTTATATGATCAGATTATGAACAGATTATAAACCATGTTTATGATGTTATTTATGTGTGATAATGTATGATAAATCACCCTACCTTGTTGTTTAAGCGTTGGGAGCATGTTTGATGAAATAGTTAGGCTTGTAGAGATGCTATGTTCTCGTATATGCTAAATGTTGCATTTTTGGTTGTATGATCAGATTATGAACAGATTATAAACCATGTTTATGATGTTATTTATGTGTGGTAATGTATGATAAATCACCCTATCTGTTGTTTAAGCTGTTGGGAGCATGTTTGATGAAATGGTTAGGCTTGTAGAGATGCCATGTTTCACTATATGCTAGATGACGAAATTTGGTTGGATGAACATGTTGTAAAGTATGTTTATGATGATATTCATGTAGATATAGATGATGAATTATTCTATCTTGTTTGTTTAAGTGTTGGGAGCATATTTGATGAAATGGTTAGACTCATATTTGATGAAATAGAAAGAATGAATATATATGTCTTGTTTGTGACTTCTATTCTATATGTTGACTAGTTAATTGTTTGAGTGGAGTTTTATGGGTTTAATAACCTTAGTAAACAGATTGTAAAGTATGTTTATGATGATATTCAAGGGTAGAGATATATGATAAATCATTCTATCTTGTTTGTTTAAGTGTTGGAAGCATGTTTGATGACTTGGTGAATTATATATATGCCTAACTTCTCGACCGTGATTCTATGTTGCCTACTTAAATGTTTGATTTGGGGTCTTAAT
>CM028378.1:116359452-116404554 GCA_013146195.2 Codonopsis lanceolata
GTGATGTTGATTTCAAAATCTTTTGATAAAGATTTCAACCATTATTACCAATAGAAGATATATATCTCACATTGGTTAAAAATAATGTTGACTTAAATTATTTTAGATTAGATAAAAGACTTTTACTATCTATACAATCCCCAGTTGAGTCTCATAAAAACGGCTGAGATTGATTATTTTATTTTATATCAAAGCATTTGAGATTGCATATTTATTCTTATATCAACATTGTAATTTATTCCGTTAAACACGTGTGTCCCCCAGATCGGGAATTTGTCAAGAAAATTCCTAATCTAATTTAAGCATTAACGGCCCTTATTTCCCTCAACTCTTACATGTGCGAATGACTACATTATTATTTTACATTTACTCTTTTACTAAGATTTTACGGTTTCTGATTAATATTTTACGTTTTTATAGTTTTGAGTTTATGATTGCAAAAGTTTGTATTTGTATTTTTTTTCTTTTAATTGTTATCGTAATTAACTTAATCAATTAAATTTTTTTCCGACCCGTAATTTCATATACAAATTTAAAAAAATAAAAAACGTAAGTTTTGTAATTTGAATTTTTAAGCTGTTAATCGTAATTAACTTAAGCAATTTAATTTTTGTCCGACCCATTTTGTCCCGCAATTTCGTATACAAACTTTTAATTAATCCCTACATTAGGACAAAGACCAAGTTTGAAAGTCAATTTTTTAAGAAAATAATATTTTTAGTATTTCATTTCCATAGTATATTTTTATCGACCCGTTTTGTCCGGCCGCAATTTCGTATACAAATTTTTAATTAATCCCTCTGTTCCAGGCAAAGAGGTCCTGTTTGAAAGTCAATTTTTTTAAGAAAATAATATTTTTAGTAGTTCATTTCCACAGTATCTGCTTCATTGATTGATAAAATTTCAATAGTGTAAATGAATTGTTTGTTAAAAAAAAAAGGAAAAAGAATTGTTTGTTAGAAGATGAAAACATATCAGCACATGCATTATGTTGTTGATATGCACAACGCTAGAGTCAGAGCAATATAGTCGGAATCTCGAGTTCTATTTTATTTTTACACAAACAATATATCTATCTATTATATAAAAATGTCAAAGTCGGCGTAAGAAAAGTTAATTATCGGTCATGATTTGTTTTTACCAAACACAATCAATGGTCAGGATTTAAATTTTATCTCAGATGGTTGGGAAAAGTTAATTACCGGCCATGATTGATTTATACCAAACACAATTATATATTGGCCAGGATTTAATCTCATTTCAACCGTTTTTATCTCCACAAAATCCGCTCCTCATTCTGTTTCTCTCCATCTCTTTCTCTATCTCTTTCTCTCTCTTCCCCAACCGTTTTTATCCACATTTTTTTTATCTCCTCAATCATTTTCTATCTCAATCTCTATATCTTTCTCTCTCTTCCTTATCAATAAAATATTTTCACTAGCCCGCCTAATACACTTTTTCTATAGACTATTCTATTACATTAGTTTTTAGAATTTATTCTATAGTGTCATTATTCATTGATAAGTTACTAGATTTTGTCTTAAAGATTTTCAATATGTATATTATTTTTTGTTTGATGATATGCAGTGGTACAGTGGTAACAACAAACGTAAAGAAATATCCAAATATTCACCAAAGAGACATATGTTGTAAAAAATCATAGAATTTGAGCTTATTGTACTTAACAAGAATTTGAGCAAACATTATCGAGTCATTTAATATAGTTGGCAATTGGGTGGGTTGGTCATAGAGTTGGGTCAAACAGACGGGTTGAAATGGGTAATAGGTCGAACAGTCGATCTGTAATTTTCCATCAAAAAACTTATATTTATATAGCAAAAATATAACGGGTCGAAATGGATAACGGGTTCGACACACTTTAACCCAACCCAAATCGACCCGTTAATTTATTTTGCCAAAAAACGTAACGGCTCGGGTTAAGTCGGGTAATTTTCAAACTGCGTTAGGTGAGTTAGGAGGTTTTGGATTGTAATTACCAGACCTAATTTAATAGGAAGACGTTACCCATTTTGGACATAGCCAAATTCATCCCAGTGGCATCAAAAGATATTTTGTATTCTGGCTCATATGTAAAAGGAAATATACATTTATTAATGTATTATTATCATGTTCGGTTCATACATTGATCACGCTCATACTGGCACCGTTATTTATTGATAAATTCCTAAACCGGCACCGTGCCATCGGCACGGGCAAGAGTACTAGTTATAAACAATAGAAGACATTTATCCCACATTTGTTATAAATTAATGTTACTTTTAAATTACTATTATTACCAATAAAAGAGATACATCCTACATTGGTTAAAAAGTGATATTGATTTTAAAAGTTTTTAAATAAAAATACTTCTACTTTTATCATCAATAGAAGAAAAGAGAAGACGTATCTCATTATATAGAAAGCGATGTTAATTTTAGATTTTTTTAGTTTAAAAACTTCTATTATTATTACTAAATGATGAGATGTATTCGACATTGGTTAGAAAGTGATGTAGGCATGAAAAATATGTATTTGAGAAGGCAAAAAACCGTCCCAAATACTGCCAAAATCGTCCCAAAAGGTATTTGACACGGTTTTGAGACGATTTTGGCTCCCTCCCAAATACGAGGGTGGCAAATACATTTGTCTCGATCTGAAACCGCCCCAAATTGTATTTGACATGGAAAAAATGATGATTGCACATGTGTGTGCCATTTGACATGTATTTGAGACGGTTTTTAATGACTCGACCCAAATAGGTATTTGAGACGGTTGTGTTGCCCTCCCAAATACATTTGACATTGTTGGTTTTGCCCTCCCAAATTGTATTTGACACGGCTGGTTTTATCCTCCAAAAAGCTATTTGTAACAGTTTGTTTTTACCTCCCAAATACATTTGACATGGTTTATTCACCTTCCAAAAAAGTATTTGACACTTTTCCTGGCTTCCCAAACATATTTTGTATCGCTACCACATTATACCCACAATTTATTTTCTTCCTAATGTATAACAAAGTATCAATGTTCCCAGAACTGTATCATATACACATAACAAATGAATATGAATATCACCTTACCAAAAATCAAGGTAAAACAAATTGCTTCCACATTATGATTTTTTTAAAAAAAAATTCTATAATAAATCTCTCTTGAATATCATCTTACATACACCCATAACTTCAAGTCTAAGATGATAAATATACATATGCGAACACAAATTTATTGACGTAGTGGATATAACAATAAGGGCTCTTACCACGAGAAACCCTTCAAAATAAGGTTGAAACACGTCAAACCTTAACCAACCTAGAATCCACTAGGAAGAGATAACTGGAATCCACCAGATAAAGACAAAACTCTAATTTTATTCAAAATATCAATTAATTTCGGAATTACAATGAAGCCTATTTTTATCATGGTTCTAAAAATCGTTAGGCGGGCTCTAGGCGCCAGACCAGCGCCTAGCGCCTAGAGCGCCTAGACGGGATATACACGGGGCCTAGGCGGGGTCGAGAAATAAGACATAATATCTTATTTTTAATATATTTTTTTATTATAACCTAATTATTAAACATAATTATTTTTAATTATACTAATACTAAATATCACCTAATAATTTAAAAGTAACAATTACATTATGATGTTAAATTTTAAAGGTAAAACTAGAAATTTAATATCATCTACGGTTCAAAATATTACAAAAATAGTCAACAGTTCAACAATTACAAACTTACAAAAATAATTTAATAATTTTAAATTGATATTTATTATTATTACTCCCTCCGTCCCTAAATTATCATCCTCCTTTCCTTTTTCGTTCGTCCCAAAATAATTGTCCACTTTGAAACTTACCTTTTTAGAACATCACTTTTACCAAGTTACCCTTACTTTTTCACCATACTTTAATTATGGGTCACATACACATGAGCTTTAAAGGAAATTACACATTAAACCAATATTAATAATTCAGTCAAATAGGTTTTCTTAAACGGTGCGCCGGGTCAATCAGGACAATAAATAAGGGACGGAGGGAGTACAAGTTTATCTACTGCCTTCGTCCCTAAATTATCGTCCTTCTTTTCTTTTCCGTCCGTCCCAAAATAATTGTCAACTTTGAAATTTATCTTTTTAGAACATCACTTTTACCACTTTAGCCTTACTTTTTCACTCTACTTTAATTATGGGCCACATACACATGGACATTAAAGGAAACTACACATTAAACCAATATAAATAATCAAGTCAATTGTTTTTTCTTAAACATTGCGCCGGGTCAACTAGGACGATTATTTAGGGACGGAGAGAGTATTAAACAATTTTAAACACCGCTTAAACAATAACATATTTGACTTGATTTATTAAACGGAACTCAAGTATAGTAGAGTTAATTGCATTTTCAGATATAATATATTCACGAGCTCGTGTTTTAGGGTCTTTAGTTTCAATATTACTCTCTATGTTTCACTCAAACAGTTCTCATTTGAAAAGTTTAGTTATTAAGGAGATATATTAATGTCAATAGAGTTAGCCATAATTACAAAAAATGTTTGACCACAAGCAATGTGCTTACAAAACAAGTACATGTAAAGATGAAATTTAATCAAAAAAAAAAAAAAAAAAGAGAGAGAGAGAACAACAAATAGAAAGAATTTTTAAAAGGGTAAATCGCAGCATTGATCCTTCCCCATCACAATAATAGTCCCTTAACATTTTTTTAAATTAAATCTGGGTCCTACGAGTATTAAATTTTTACAGCAGCAGTCCTTTTAATGGATGTCATTAGCGAAATACTGTTAAGTTGCTCATGTGCATTTTGTAAGGACTAAAATGATTTTTTTTCAAATCTAACTTATATCAAAATTTACAAATGAATCTCTACAGTTTAAAAAATGACCCAAAGGCCTTCTTCCCCAATTCTTTAACGTAACACTTCAGAAAATCAAACATTGGGTTGATAGTTTTATTCAAGGATGCCGCTATTCAGCGCCCTTTTTCTTATGAGTTGCCCCCCAAAAAAATTCTTAAAACTCATTCTTCCTATTTTACCCTCCTTATAAGTTGACCCCCCTACCGCCCCCAAAACTGTGTTGTTCGACTAGAGCATACCGAACAACACTAAGTTTAATTTTTTTTAAAATATTTTCAAAGTGTTCGGACGTCCTTGACTGAACACCACTATGTTGTTCGACTAGAGCATGTCGAATAACACTAAGTTTAATTTTTTTAAAATATTTCCAAAATGTTTGGACCTCGTTGGCCGAACAACACAGTGTTGTTCGACTAGAGCATACCGAACATCACTAAATTTAATTTTTTAAAAAATATTTCCAAAATGTCCGGACCTCCTTGGCCAAACAACACATTGTTGTTCGGACAATGAGGTCCGAACATTTTGGAAATTTTTGGAGATTAATTGAAAGGACAAAATAAGGAGTTTACATTTTTAGGAATTTTTGGGGGTCAACTTATAGAAAAAAGGAGCTGAATAACGCCACCCTTTATTCAAACTACTTTTAAACATTATTGTAGAAGATATAAATCCCAAGCAACTCTGATCCTACAATACCCAAAGATTCGAAGAACTCAAATTTGCGTCTTAAATTCGTCACTGGGTCAGCCAAAATAAATCTTTGGTTCTTTGAGATTAGGGTTGAAATGTCATTTTGAGTGAACCCATGTGATCTAAACTGCTTAAGCACAGAGTCTGATGTCTCCGTGTTCTTAATATTTACCAATCTAGAAGCTGAGATAGCAGACTGTAGCAACAACCCACGAGAATCTTTCAAGTAAGAATCTTGTCGAAATTGTGCCTTCAAAGGAGCTGCCGCGCGACATTGAGGTGCTCTAGGTAGCGGAGGCGAATGAATTCTTGGGGCAATGGACTAGTGAAATTATTATTGTAAGCATTGAAGTGGGTGAGTAGAGCTGTCAAAATGGGTTGGGCACGTTGGGTTGGCCCGCCCCGCCACTTAAAAAAGGTGGGTTGGGTTGGGAAAATATGAATCCATTAGGAGGTGGGTCAAACGGGTTGAGCCCGCGGAGGGCTGCGGGTTGAGGTGGGTTGGGGCGAGTTAACCCACCATATACTAGTTTCAAATAACCAATTCCTAAGTTTGAAATGATTAGTTTAAATTATTTTCGCTCAAAATATAAGATTATTTTTTATATCTGAAATATTACTAAATGATTTTGAATTCATTCAAAAAGTGGCACTTATAGGCTATAGCAACTAAAAATGTCAGAATAAAGTATATTAACAACAATATTTTATAGAAAGATGATTATAAGAACATACAAAAAGTGTAATGATAAAATAGTTTCTTACTTATATTTTTTTTTCTCATTTTATACTATTAATATTAGAGAAAATTGTTAGAAAACATTATCAAAAATATAACAGTAGAAAATATAATTTTTTTAATGAATTGTGACATTTTTTTGTATTATTTATGATTATTTTTATTATTTAGATTAATTGGAAAAAAAGTTGGTGGGTTGGCCCACCTAACCCACAACCCAAGATGGGTTGGGTTGGGTTGACAATTTTTCCGGCCCGCCACATTTCATGGGTTGGCCCGGTCCGGCCCGCCAAATGACGGGTTATAGCGGGTTGCGAGTTGGCCCGCCCTGCCAACCCACCTTGACAGCTCTATGGGTGAGGTACGTCAACTTTGAAATACTGTAATTCAAATTGAAATTGTTATGGTTAATGTCAAGGGTTCTAAGATACTGTAAATAAAAAATGGCGGATTGAAGTGGGCCATCAAAAGAATCTCCACTAATGTTCAAATGGTGAAGGTGCTTTAAATGTTTAATTTCTGGGGGAATTGGGTCGGAGAGGTTATGTTTAGAGAGGTCCAAGGAGTTGATTTGGGAAGTTTTGGGGTTACATTTGATGCCAGACCATGAGCACCAAACTAATTAGAAGCCGGGTGTAGAGAAAGCAGGGGTGACGTCCTATAAATGAAGAAGGTAAAGAAGGGGACATAGCAGCAGCAGCCACATAGCAGAAGGATATTGATGAAGAGACCAACTCAAGCTTATAAAGGTTCAGGGGTGTCGAGTGCAATATTATGGAAGTACAGGGGTGTCGAGTGTAAACTTGACAAAGTTAGTTAAGATTCAGTTATTTGTGATGTGTGAGTGGTTGAGTTTGTTAGAAGGTATTTTCTATCTAACATGGTATATAAATGTGTTATCCATTGTATTATAAACATCATGAATGAAGAGTATACACATTTAACTCAATAGAGAAATCTACTACTCTTGAGTTTTTCCCTAATTCTCATCTTCTTAATTGTTCATTTTTCTTTCTGTTTTACGTCCCAATCATGGAAGGTATTGAGATGGTCTTGGAAGGTTGATTCTAGGGAGAGGAGATAGATTAGTTGGAGTGGGAGGGTGAATGTGGTGGGACTAAAGATAGGTGGAGGAGGAAAAATAATAAGAGAGAGAAAGATATTAGATGGTAGTGGTAGCGGTGGTGGTTCATGGTTGTGAGAATGAAGTATAATGGGTTGTGATTGTGACTGGGATAGAGAGAGTGAGATGAGTAAATTTAAGGGAATGAAGGTTTTGATTGCTAGAAATGCTTTTTTGGAGTACTGGGTAGGGAGGGTTTTTCATGATGATTAGTTTCTTGAGTGGGTTTCTTTGGTGTGAAGAGAGAGAAAGAGAAGTTGTCCCTTGTAACTTGATTTTCTAAAAAAATTGGGAAGAATGCGGTCATTTTTAAAATTTTAGGGATCCTATTATAAACTTTGATATAAGTTAAGTTTGAAAAAATCTCATTTTAGCCATTACTAAATGCACATGAGCAACTTAACGATATTTCTCTAACGACATCCATCAAAATGATTACCGCTATAAAAAATAAATACTCGTAGAACCCAAATTTGACAAAAAAATTGTTAAGTGGATAAAATTGTGAGGGACCTATATAGTCAAGGGACCAATGCTGCGATTTGCCCTTTTAAAAAAGAAAAATGATGATTATAATGTATCTACGCCCTCAAGTAGACTGTAAAAAATTAATATTGTTATCCACAATCTGAACAAATTTAGTATCATATACACACCTCACATCCACATTTGCATTAGAGAAATTTTTTGTTTCAAAAAGAATATAAATTTTACTCCTTCCGTCCCTAAATTATCGTCCTCCTTTCCTTTTTCGTCCGTCCCAAAATAATTGTCCACTTTGAAACTTACCTTTTTAGAACATCACTTTTACCACTTTACCCTTACTTTTTCACTCTACTTTAATTATGGGCCACATATACATGGACATTAAAGGAAACTACACATTAAATCAATATAAATAATCAAGTCAATTACTTTTTCTTAAACTGTGCGCCGGGTCAACCCAGACGATTATTTAGGGACGGAGGGAGTATTATTTTAAAACCCCAAAATGACATTATTTAGGGCCAATTTTTTTAAAAAAACTAAAAAAGAAAAAGAAAAATCAGCAGTTGGCCGCCTAGCCCGCATAGCCGATTTTTTCGCCGATTTGCCAAATTTCTAGGCGTCGGGGTGGCGCCTAGCGCCTAGGCGCCCGCCTAGGACGATTTTTAGAACACTGATTTTTATAGGACTAGTAATGCTTGGAAAACATGTTAAAATCTCCTAAAAAGTAGCCGAACCTATATAGTAACCTAATAAAACTTAAATTCATCACTTATATACCTAAATCTACTTCTAAACATAAAAATATTACCTTATTAAAATTAAATACGAAAATTACAATAAAATAAAAATACTCAAACTTAAAATTAAAACTAATCCAATCTTGTCCTACACCAGTCACCCACTCTTGAAAAGAACTCGTCCTCGAGTTCATACTCGAAACTTGAAATTGTCCATATCAAACAAAGAGATATTTTGAGTAGTATAGTTTTTCACGCAACCTTGAATCTTCGAAATCCTTGAACAAATCTGAAATTGAAAAGGACTCAAAAACTCGAAAGAAACTAAGAGAACTAAACAGAAACTCGCTTGGCATAACGCGTGATCGTGGGCACGCCATAGTAGTCACATACTGCCCCATATCATCCTCACCAAATAAATTTGCAACTCCAAAATCTCCTATATCCTTAGAATTATGTTTCTCATAACTATCTCGCTCGAAAAATAATTGTTCAACATCATCATGCATGTTTCCAAGCGCAAGCTCAAGCAAATTTAAATATTCTAAATCTCACCTGTGAAAAAGGGGAGATCAACTTTGATTTTCGGATACTGATCCACTGCTCCTACAAACGATACCACTTCCCCATCTGAATCGAAATCTACCACTGCCCTGGCCGACGGATCACGAGGAGGGTTCACCCCGCGTCCTACAGGTTCTGCGCGAGCCCCTGCCCGTTGGCTAGGGTTTGCGCCACCGAACTGCAAATTACCTATTCCTTCAGCGATAGCTTGAGTTGAAACAACCAAGTTGTCCATCGTTGCCTGCATCCGTTCAAGGAGAGCCATCAGTCCATCGTTGCTCTGATACCAACTGACGCAGCAGATATAACAATAAGGGTTCTTACCACGAGAAACTCTTCAAAATAAGGTAGAAACACGTCAAACCTTAACCAATCTAGAATCCACTAGGAAGAGATAGGTGGAATCCACCATATAAAAGAGAAAACTTTAATTTTATTCAAAATATCAATTAATTTCGGAATTATAATGAAGCCTATTTTTATAGGACTAGTAATACTTGGAAAATAAGTTAAAATCTCCTAAAAAGTAGCCTAACATATATAGTAACCTAATAAGACTTAAATTCATCACTTATATACCTAAATCTACCTCTAAACATAAAAATATTACCCTATTAAAATTAAATACGAAAATTACAATAAAATAAAAATACTCAAACTTAAAATTAAAACTAATCCAATCTTGGCTTACATCATTTATAAACATGTCTAAATCAATGTATCTAAATCAAATTAAATACTCAAAATTGACGAGACAACGAACTACGTGAAGAAATGATCACTCTTCACTAACATAACTCCGAATATGCCTCTATGGCTTGTAGTCCTTATTTGGACGATCCGGCTCGGGATTCCGTTTTAGGGTCTGGTCAGGTCGTCACATAATTCGTTTTAAACAGAGATTCAACACCTCCTCTTCTAATCTCTCCCAGGTTTGAGACATGTTGGGCACAAACTTTGAGCAAATAGGACAACAATACCTGCATGGTAAAGCCAATCCAATTTACAACTAAAAGAAATTTCCAGGTTGCTTGCTGGGTTGCAAGTAATCAATAAGACGAGAGGATGAAATTACTGATTTTGTCTGATCATTTCAGAGAAGCATTCCATATGCATAATGTGTTCATATTTCATAATTATAGTGCCTTTAACTGAGTCAAAAAGAAACTACACATGAGATTTTCGTAATCTATCGTAGTTCTAATGAACATATAAAATTTCAAATAAATAGAATATACATATCTTAATTTAGATGCTCTACAGGTAAATCTATTTCTCTATATATCATTATTTATTAGGACATTTATTTATTATATATTGTTTGTTTATTTATAGTAATGCATCATAAAGCTCTTAGAATACATATATTATTCTTAAATATCCTTGATCGAGTATTATTATTAATAAAGGCAATAATAATACACGAATACTAGTATGTGTTGAGACTCATATAATTTATATCAGTCTACACACGAGTGTGTTAGGTGTAACGACGTACTTGATTGACTCGTACGAGAATGCTATGTGGATCGTTTCGTGAGTGTCATAAGCGATTCTCATAGTAACAAATATGTTCGCTGTCTTTTGACTTGAAGTAATTATATACCCTAGATGAGAAGTTGTATATTTTGATACCGATAAATGTCATTCTGTAACAAGGTGATTATAAAATCGGATATTGGATATGCCACGAATCATTTTGAGGGATATGAACGATGTAAATAGAATTTGTCTCTCCCACGTAACAAGAGTATAATATTTATGGGCCCCTTGATGAGTGAGATTTAAGTAAATGCATGACCATACTCAAATAAATCAATATAAGATATTGAGTTTATTTGTTTATTATAGTCTACTCGGAAATCAAGAAATCAAGATTAAACTATAATAAGGATGACACGTTCAATGCCTTGTATTTAATTAAATATTAGGATAAAGGGACAAGAACTATTTTGGTCACAATCAGTTATTTGTAATCACTGATAATTCCTATTACTTGAGTAATAATGATGTATTGCTAGATGTCGCTCATTGTTTATAATTAATTATATATTTGATATAGTAATTAATTATTGCCAAAGTAATTTAGGAACCTATTAGGTCACACACTTAGAATGAAGTGGATTGAAATTAATTTGAGTCATTAATTGGATTAATGAATTTAAATTGAATAATATAAATGGACCAAAACATAGCCCTAGTTTGACTAGGACTATGTTTGGCCGCCTACTCTCCTCATATATATGTAGATGCTTTAGTTGGTAAAGTAGATGACTTTTGATTGACTTCCTAACAAACAGATTTAAGGTTTGGTAAAACACTAAATTCGTAGGGAGAAAAATTAGAGATTAATTCTTCGTTCGACGAAGGGTTTCCTACTTTACTTCAACAATTGTCTAGCACATAATTATTGGATTAATCCTATCAAATCCATTTGTGTGGATACCATAGAGAAGCCATGTAAATCATTTGTAGTAATGATTGTGATTCAAACGTGATTCTATCAAAGATTGTTTATTCTAATATTCAGATAATTGTTCTAAATCTAATTTATATTAATTCGCATGGATCATGGGATGATTTTGAAATTAAAGTTTTATTTTTCCACCTTATTAATTTCGATTAAAATTTCAACAATGGTATCAGAGCTACTTGAGCTTATATAAATTGATTTGTATCAATTGTTGATAATATAAAATTGATTTATGTATAAACCCTAATCGAAAGAGTTTTAAGGGAAAGATTAAAGTTGTAAAGATAATTGCAAAGGGTTGCAATATTTTTGTGTATGATAAAATAGTTTATGTGATTTATATTGGGATAATTGAACTATTTTAGTATCGGTGGTTACTGTATTGTTCATTTTTAAAAAAATGATTTTTCCTTCTGAAAAATCGTCAAAAGGCAGTAGGCGTAGCTTGTTTCTTTGGACCATCTCCAACCCAAAAACCCCAATTTGGGTCCAAACTTACTCCAATTTGGGGTAGTGTCAACATTATCCACTATTGTAACTCCAACAAAAAAAAATAAAAATTCCTTAGCATATTCTATTTTGATTTTCTACTATAACGATTAAAATTGTAATTATTAAGATTACACAATTAATAATTATTATATTTAATAAGTTTATTTTTATAATATTATTTATATAATTAATTGTAAATTAAAATTAGTAATTTAATATATTTTAAATTACAAACCATTTGATAAATACAAACACATACATTATGATAAAGCAAGCAATACATCTATTTAAATGTTAAAAACTATTAAGAAAAAAAATTCAACAACAACACTCAATTCAAAGTACATATTATTTTAACTTAATTCTCACTATTTTTAAGTTGTATGTCATTTTTATTTTTAAGTTGTATCTCACTTTTATTTTCAAGTTGTATTCAAGTTGCATGTCATATTTTATTTGCAAGTTGTATGCCATTTTTATTTTTAAGTTGTATGTCATTTTTATTTTCAAGTTATATGTCATTTTTAATTTCAAGTTGTATGTCTTTTTTTATTTTCAATTTACATAATAGATCAATTTATTATAATTTATTTTTCTTTTTTAATGCTTTAAAATAAATTACATCATTAATATTTATTACATAGCTATTATTAGTTATTAATCAATTAAAATATTTTTTAAATTCATAATATAAATTATTAATATTTTTTTTGTATTTAAAATCAATTTGTTGTATTTAAAAATTAATTTTTTGTTTTAAAAAGGAGTGGGTCCCATCAACCCCAATTTTGAGTTAAATGAATGGGTTAAATATACCATTAATCCCTGACTAAACCCATCATCAGTCCCCTAACTTCAAAAAGTTTTACCACTGACCAAAGTATGTCTTTTTTGCTTATCGAAGATCCCTAGCCCTAACGTTGTTTGTGTATTTCCGTTAAGTGAGCATGTGTCACTCACATGCATAAAATAAGGGGGTAATGTGAAATTTTCCAATCAGGAACAGAGGGAGTAAGATACATAAAATACTTAACGGAAATACACTAAATCTTACTCCCTCAGTATTATATGTATTTTTTCTGTAAAGTTCACCCAGCAATTTCCAGTTCGCTCTCACCCCGTCTCCATCCAACTTCATCCTTCTTCTTCTTCTCTCTCTCACGCTCACTCTTCCCACTATCTCCTTCCAACCCCTGCTCCTAAAAATCACCCAAATCCGGCGAAGGCAACCTCAAAATCCAATCATGTCGTCTTCCACCGGCTCTACACCCAGCCTCGTCATCTCTTTCCATGGCCACCATAGCCACCATCTCCGGCCAAAACCCCCCTTAACAGAGCCGACAAAGCTCCGCTTCTCCAAACGAGCTCGTTCCAGATCTTCTTCTCTCTCTCATGCTCACTCTTCCCACCATCTCCTTCCAACCCCTACTCCCAAAAATCACCCAAATCCGGAACATTGTCATTTACGTCTCTGTACCTTCATTGAAAAAATTTCCATAATTGCTGAAATCAATTACCGAACATTGTCATTAACGCCATATGATGCAAAGTTATCGGTTGTCCCATTAGCCGTTTGGCCGTATCCAGAAAAGCTCGAGCCTATGATGTTTATGTCCTTCCCGTAGCTGCTAAATTCGTTGGCAGCTCCATTCCTGTTCCTACCGTAACTAGCAAACGACTGGTCACCGACGTTCGAGGTGTCGATGATAAACTTTTCCCGTCCGTTGGCGTTCTTTAGATGCGTCGTGAATTTGAGGTTGGGAACGTTGATTCCGAAGGCGTAGGACTTGTTCCAGTAACGAATCAGATAGGCCATGGGCGTTAATGGGCCTTCTCCGGCAAAAGCTACCTGTGAAATTAGATAACAATGTAGATACATTAAATCCATTAATAGAACAAAGAATATCAATTCAGGTCCCCTTCATCTTCTATCATGGTTAATTGCTCCCTCATTTTGATGATTTTATACACAAGCCCCTTATTTTGTGCATGTGAGTGGCACATGCTTACTTAACGGAAATACAAAAACGGCGTTAGGGCTAGGGACATTCGATGAGCAAAAAAGGCCTACTTTGGTTGGTGAAACTTTTTGAAGTTGGGGGACTGATGATATGCTTAACCAAAGTTCATGGACTAATGGTATACTTAACCCTAGATGAATAGTGTTGTTGGGTAAAACCCTATACAATCTTACAAATTTTTAAAACATAAAAGGAACAAAAACCGTTAGTGCTGCTGGCAGAGGAAGACTTGTGAAGTCTGCTGGTTGCTTTGAAAAATGTCTACTGGTGACTTATTACAATGTCTGCTAGTGACTTGCTTCGAAGTCTGCTGGTGGCTTAGTTCCAAGTCTGCTGGTGACTTGTACCAAGGTCTGCTGGTGAAGGTCTTCTGGTGGAAGTACTAGAAGTCTACCGATGGAAGGACTGATGTCTGCTGGTGAAAGGAGGCTGTGACCGAGGCTTGTGAAAGGAGGCTGTGACCGAGGCTTGTGTAACACACAGTTTCCTTGAAACGTTATTCTTCCTACTCCCTGTAAGTGCGTGGAGTTCTTACATGGGACAATCGTCTCCGAGGATACAACGGCAGTACCGGATGACTTTGCACTGAAGGTCCGACGAACTGAATAAGTGCCCGTAGTTTATCACCAAACAAGAGCCCAAAGAAAAAGGATACACAATATGATATGCAAATGCAGGTGTATAAGAGGAAGAGAAACTTTGTGTTTTCTATGAGCGTGTGTCTATCGTTGTGGAGAATGATTCCATTATATAGGCCAGAAAATTAACACATTTTAATTACTAAAACCGTTTTGATTATGCCTATTAACCACTCAATTAAAGCAGACATTAAGACATAATTAAAATGTCCGTTAAAACATAATTAATCTACTCTTTAATGTTGGAGTTACGAAAATGGGTTTGTCTAGGTAACACAATTTGGTCCGACATTCGTGCCCGAATGTGCGGGCACATGAGTACGTCAGTCCAAGCCAAATTGGACCTTGATTTGCACCTCCCCTACGAGAGCGAGAGGGATAATTCTTTCTATACAAGCTTACCCAAACACAAGGGAGCTTTTGTATATAAGCCCTTTAAGCCTTTCATATTTTTCCAATGTGGGATAACCCACTTCCAACATTTTCAATGTCCTACTTTAAACCTCTATAACTTATTCATCCGATATCCGAATTGGACAAATAAATATAGTATTCTTATGTACTCACGGAGAAGAACATAATTCCATAATTACCATAGTCATTACATAAACGACTCACAAATAAATTAGTGCCTCAAAGCCCCAATTTACTTCACTTAAAAACACTAGTTTTCCAACAAGTGTTGCCCCAAATTTGAGGTGATACTATTTACCAACCCAAATTGAGGAGAGGTTTGGGGTCGGTTGGAATGGATTTGGGGGGAAGATTGAACCCAAATTGGGGGTTTGGGGGTTCGGTCGGAGTTGCCCTTAGTGGAGCAGGGCTCAAAACTTGGCTGTCTGAGTGTCCAGAAGAGGACAAATAACCAGGACCACTTGGCTAACATGTTGTTATTTTCTAACTTACCTTGTTTCTTTAGATAACTACGTTTTTTACTTTAATTGTTAATTTCAAAAACTTATAAAATCAAAGTTAACATTCAGCTATATGTATGATTCTAACTGTGGTTGCTAGAAACTTGCATAATTCGCTTCACCATTGGGCTGCCTTACTTCTACACGTTGATGTAATTCTATTATGAAGGAAGTATATTTTAAAGCATATAAATTATTCAAATTTTAACCCTAACATGAAAAAATCTTTAAAGTTAACAATTGCAATGAATTCCTTCACAAGAATTACTCATAAACACAATTAGAACCACATTCATGCTTTACACAAACCCAAATTAATAACTTAACAAAGCAACCCCATAATTTCCAGATTTATAACTTGTTGATATGAAGATTTCTACTTCACAAGAAGTCTTCCTAAGCATGTATATTACAACTATTATGAAGGAAGTATGTCATTATATTGAACATACACATTTTTTGGGATTGGAAGCATACCTTAAGCCTAGAAAATGCTGAGAAAAATAAAAACAAAGTAATGATTAGTAGTCTCCTCGTCGATAGCTACGATTGGGTGGTCTCGAATCCAAAATTGGGTGGCCGAATCTATGGGAAATCAAGAAATACACACTAATCTCACCAAGAATCTCTTACACTTGAGTTCTTTAACTATGGCTGAATATGAAGAGTGATAGGAGGTGTAAGGAGTGGAATATTATAGATATTTCAAGTCACAAAGATTAGTGAGTGAGTGGAAAACAAGTGTCAAGCTCTTATAGGTCAATTTTTAAGTGAGATTAAGTTCCTAATTGAGGACTTAGTGCTAAAATTTTCACTTAGGTTTAATCCACTCTAATTAAGGTCTAAGATCAGGTTTAGTGAAATTCATTAAGAGTCTCCAAGTAAATCCAATAAACAAGGCAAAACTCAAATTTCTGGAAATACAAAGAATAAATGATTCAGTCAACTTTAAAAATACGCATATACTGAAATACAAGTCGAAAAATTACGCAAGAGGTATGGTTAGAAAGATCTCGAAGTCTAGTTTCTAACGCATCAAGCGGATCTCAATTCCGAGTTGTATACAGAAAACTATGGTCAAATTACTACAGACCTATCATGGCTGAGGCGAATGCACAAGTCACACCGAAAATGAAACACGAGCGTGTTCAAACTTAAACACGATAAAACCAAAATAATACAAAGTTAATCCCCAAGGTCATCCTAGTCATCCAGGGCCAAACCTAGGGTCAAAATAATACTAATCGAGTAATACGGCAATAAACACAACTGTACAAACTCGTACAACAACACGATAACTAAAATCACAAATCGGAGAATCAAACTTACGACGACAACTACTATGAACATCGTGACCACATGTAAACTTGTAAACATGGTTATTATGAATGTAAATTCATCCGAGCAAGTACACAAAGACCTAGAATCACTCAAAGGTCACAAGTAAAAACAAAGTACGTAAACGTTCTACCGAGTGAAGTACTTATGGATTCGGGTTCTCACACCTAATATTTTCGAGTTAACATTCACAAGGAAATGTCAAATTAACATGACTTTTCTAACGGTTGTGGTTATAGTGAAAAATAGGAAGAAAAAAAAAAAGAACGTTAGATACTATTCTGGGACAAACCTTAGGGTTGAGGTGCACAATGTGATTTGGTGGATACTTTTGAAGGGAATTGTAATTTGACATAATTATAAGAAAAATATTATCCTTAAAACTAATTATATTACTTTCCTTACAACTAAGTTTCGAAAAACTGCAAAGTTGTTTTGGACAAAGACATTTTTGTTCTTTTTCAAAGCTTAGTTGTAAGGAAAGTTATAAAATTAGTTGTAAGACTAGCAACGTTGTTATTATAATTTTTCTAATATTTAAATTAAAAATTAAAAAATTGCATTACTCTGAAAAATGAAATTTAGAATTAATTTAATTTATTTTGTTATTCTCTATTCAAAAATCAAATTTTGATTTTATTTTATTTTTTGTCTAATTCTTTACTCATTCATTCAAATTAACCTATATGAAAAACTCGTCATTTATAGTCCCATCACCACCACAACCTTAAATTTCACTATTTACAAATACAAATTAATTTTTTTGAATTTTCAAATTTGAATATTGAAACTCAAACCCATATAAAGATTTGAAAAATTGATAATTTGAAAATCTAATAATGTCATATTCCACCTAAACCACCATTGTCATGCTTACAATCACCCCAAACACCACTCATAACCACCACCACCAGCATCCCTGCAAACGCCGCCAGCGCCATTACTGGTTACCACCACCAAAAAAACACATTTACTTTTCTTTGCTAAAACGGAAAAATAAAATATCTTTAGCTTCCGTTAAGTCACCATTAAAATTAGATGACAATTAGTGATAGTGACGAAATTGCATATATCTTTAAAAGTATAACGACAATTTCGTTCGAAACATAGTACAGCGGCAAAATGTAACAATTAATCAAAGTACAATGACAAAATTAACCATTTTTCCCTAAAAAAGATAATTTTTTATTTGATTTGATTCATTTTTTAATTCTTTACTCCTTCCTTCAAAATAACTAATTCGCAAAACTCATCATTTATAAACACATCACCACACAACTTTGAATTTCACTTTTTACAAAATCAAATTCAATTTTTTGAATTTTCAAATATTCAAATTGAAACCAAATCCCATGTGGATATTTGAAAATATAATGATTTTGAAATCTCACAATGTTGTATTTCATGTAGACAATTGATATTACGAGCTAGAGCTTGTGATATAATTATGAGCTTTAGTATTTGAGCCGTTAGATGATTAAGTTGATGATGATTTGGAATGTTCATATCATTATTTAAAAAAGAACATATTTAATCTAACGGTGTAAATATCTTAGGAGATTTGATTTAACGGCACTAATACTAAAGCTTGTAATAATACTACAAGCTCTAGCTCGTAATATCATAGCTCTTTCATGTAAACCACCATCATAGTTGTCAAAGGCGAGCGCTTTGGCGCCTCAGGCGAGAGTCGAGGCGAGTCGAGGCCTTGGCGCCTCAAAGAAGCTGGGCGAGTCGATGAGCGACACAAAGTAGCTGGGCGTACGCCTTTGGCGACTTTTTTTTAAGGCGAAAGGCTTAAAAAGGCGAGAAAAGGCGCACAGATAAGGATTTCGGCTCAGATCTGAAAATTTTCATTTCAGATCTAGCCTCCAATATTCAATCTTCATCCAATCCAAGCCCATAGCTGCCACAAGCTCATCTAGGCGAACTCGTCTACGTCTTTGCCATTGGAAGTCACCGGATTCAGGCTCATCTGCCCGGGGAATTTTTTTGCCGGAGGTCCACAGAACTGGTCGCCGGTGACTTTCCTCTGCTCGGTTTTTAGAATAGTGGAGTTTCGACCTAATTTGGTTTTTTTTTTTTTTTGGGTTTTCACGTGGCAGAGAGCTGATTATGTGAATGTTAGCTTTTTATTTTTGTATTATTTTTCTGATTCTCTCTTGGGCTAAATACAAACAGAAACTATTTATCTTTGTTTTTTTCCTGACATTATTTGTTGAATAATTCCAATTTTTCTTTAATTCAGGATTTGGAATTATTTTTTGTTACTTTGTTTTTTTTTCTGTTTTCTTTTACTCTATTTTCTAATATGTTTAATTAGTGACAATTGTCATCCTTTTTTAAGTTCCTGTTTTTGAGTTTTTTTATATATTATTCTCATTTATACTTTTTTGGAACAAATATATATACTATTTTTCCTAATTGTGTGAGTGATAATTGATATTAGCTTAGAACTTAGTTTCAAATATTATGCTCACTTGTAAGTTATAACATGTTTTGTTGAGATTTGTTAAGTTATATGTATTTTATATATTTTTGCAAAGTACTTTTTCCGTGAGCGCCTTTTTAGCGCCTCGCCTCTCGCCTCAAATATGGACCTATCGCCTTTTTAGCGCCTCTCGACTTTGACAACTATGACCACCATTGTCATCCCTACAATTGCCGCCACCACCGCCCCTAACACTACCATCTCTACAATCGTCAGTATAATTATCACCACCACCAAGAAATGCATTCACATCGTCTTGTTCAAATGGAGACATATAATCTTTTTAGCTTCCGATTAGTCGAACTTTTTTTCTTAGAACGTCTCACATTTCTTAGTTCCTATCCACTTTCGGTGTTAAATTACTACGCAATGAGATAATCTAATTAATTTAAGGATATACTACTTGAAAGGATGTTGGTTGGTGGCAGTATCTTCCAATAAAATGAGAGTTGCGGTAGAAGAAAAGAAAGTCGATAGCCAAGGGAGGGGAATAAAGAGATTCTCATATGTAACTACATTGGGTCCTATGAAGAGGAGCAAGCAAGTTAAGAGCAAAAGAAGTTTGAGGTTTGGAATGCAGTTATGGAGAGAAGTAAAATATTTGAATCTAGTTATTTGTGATTACTACAATTTGTTTTGTTTGTAATATTTACAAGTTTGAGAACAATATGATAGTTTTTAAGGCTGCTTGTAGTAGTCTGAAATTTTAAAGAAGTAAACTGTAGATTTTAATTTTTTTTTTCTAACAAAACGCACAGATTCATCAAATGGTTTTTCATTTTTTTCTTCATCTTCTTGACATTATGACACATTTTCTTAACTCATTTATCTTATTTTATTCATGAGTAATAACTAAACATGCTACAAATTTGCTTAATATCTCCAAATTCACAAACAATTCTATTATTATAGATACAATTTTTCATATAAATCTAATAATGTCTTTCCCGAACATATTTAAGAAAGTAAAACCATATTATTTTTTAGTTTCGAATAAAGTTTTAGTGTCTCAACTGAGTAATGGTATTTTTTTCATTTTAGAAAATATTGGGCGACATTTGTAACGATAATGGTAGGCAGGGGAAACTGATAAGAAAATTAAAATACAAGACAAAATGAATATAATTAAAAAATGTAGGACCTAACTTTAAAATATGTACAAGTCAATGGATCAAATTATTATTTAATTATTCATGGAATTAATTAGCCTATGACAAATTTACTCTTTTGGTCTTAATTAATTGTGGTGATTTATTATATTTATGGCTATTTTTTCTAATAATTATTGTTTCGAATGGTAAATTTACGGGTATTTTCCTTAACAAAACGCACAAATTCATCAAATAGTTCTTCATTTTTTTTTCATCTTCTTGACTTTATGACACATATTCTTAACTTATTTCTCTTATTTTATTCATGTGTAATAACTAAACATGCTACAAATTTACTTAATATCTCGATACTCACCAATATTTATATTATTATAGATACAATTTTTCATATAAATCTAATAATGTCTTTCCCGAACATGTTTAACAAAGTAAAACCATATTATTTTTTAGTTTCAAAAAAAAGTTTTACTATCTCGACTGAGTAAGGGTGTTTGTGTCATTTTATAAAATATTGGGTGACATTTATATCGATAATGGTAGGAGGGGGAAACTGATAAGAAAATCAACATATAAGACGAAATGAATATAATTAAAAAATGTAGGATCTAACTTTAAAATATGTACAAGTCAAAGGATCAAATTATTATTTAATTATTCATTGAATTAATTAGACTTTGACAAATTTACTCTTTTGGTCTTAATTCATGGCAAGTGATTTATTATATTTATTATGACTACTTTTTTCCAATCATTATTGTTTGGCATTGTAAATTTATGTGTATTGTTCTTAACAAAAGGTACAAATTTATTAGATAGTTCTTCAGTTTTTTCCATCTTTTTGACATTATGACACATTTTCTTAATTCATTTCTTTTATTTTTTTCATGAGTAATAACTAAACATGCTACAAATTTGTTTAATATCTCGATACTCACCGACAATTATATTATTATAGATACATTTTTTCATATAAATCTAATAATGTTTTTCCCGAACATATTTAAGAAAGTAAAACCATATTATTTTTTAGTTTCAAATAAAGTTTTAGTGTCTCAACTGAGTAAGTGTATTTTTGTCATTTCAGAAAATATTGTGCGGCATTTGTAACGATCATGGTAGGTGGGGGAAACTGATAAGAAATTCAAAATACAAAACGAAATTAATATAATTAAAAAATGTAGAACATAACTTTAAATTAGGTACAAGTCAAGGGATCAAACTATTAAATTATAACAAGAATGACATGTTCCAGGCTTTGTGTTTAATTAAATATTAGGAATATTAAGATTGAGGGACAAGAACTATTTTGGTCACAATCTGTTATTTGTAATCATTGATAATTTCTATTACTTTGGTAACAATGATGTATTGCTAGATGTCGCTCATTGTTTATACTCCCTCCGCCCCTAAATTATCGTTCTCCTTTCATTTTTCGTCTGTCTCAAAATAATTGTCCAGTTTGAAACTTACCTTTTTAGAACATCATTTTTACTACTTTACCCTTACTTTTTCACCTTACTTTAATTATAGGTCTCATACACATAAATTTTAAAGGAAACTACACATTAAACTAATATAAATAATCAAGTCAATTGTTTTTTTCTTAATCCGTGCGCCGGGTTAACCAGGACGATAATTTAAGAACAGATGGAGTAATTAACTATATATTTGATATAATAATTAATTATTGTCAATGTAATTTAAGAACCTATTGAGTCACACACTTAGAATGAAGTAGACTGAAATTAATTTGGGTCATTAATTAGATTAATGAGCTTATATAATATAAAGGGACTAAAACATAACCCTAGTTTGACTAGGACTATGTTTGGCCGCCTACTCTCATCATATATATATATATGGAGTCCAGATCTCCTGTACCACTTGTGTGTACCACTGGTGTACCACTTTTCATCTTCACCATTGTATTTCAATCATTGCATCTCAACCAATGGTTGAGATGAAAAGTGGTACACCAGTGGTACACACATGTGGTACAGGAGATCTGGACTCATATATATGGGGATGCTTTAGTTGGTAAAGTAGAAGATTTTTGATTGACTTTCTAACAAACAAATTTAATGTTTGGTGAAACACTAAATTCGTAGGAAGAAAAATTAGAAATTAATTCTTCGTTAGACGAAAGGTTTCCTACTTTGCTTCAACAATTGTCTGAATTATTGGATTAATCATGTTCAATCAATTCGTGTGGATACCATAGAGAAGATGTGCAAATCGTTTGTTGCGGTGATTGTGATTCAAACGTGAAGATTGTTCATTCTAATATTCGGGTAAATATTCTAAATTTAATATATACTAATTCACATGGATCTTGGGATGGTTTTAAAATAAAATTTTTGTTTTTCTGTCTTATTAATTTCGATTAAAATTCCAATACAAACCACATAACAAATAGGACAGTGTTTTTTCATAGTGTTCTCCACACAGGAGTGATTATAATTCCTGCAGAGCTAAAGCATAGCAGGACCATGTGTTGAGAGTGAGTGAGAGAGAGAGAGATGAATATCATCATATTAGGCCCGGTTTTGGAGGGATTTAGAGTGATCGACCGAACAGGACCCCCAAAGTAAGAGGGCCCAATTTTATATATGTGTAAGCTAGTTTTATTTATATATAGTATAAATAATATAATCTTAGTGAACAAATTGTCTTTTGACTCAATGGATTTGGTAATTGTGTATGTGGTGAGTATAGTTGTGAAGTCCAAGGTTCAAGCCCCTTCTATGCCATTTTTGTAATTTTTTTTTATTTTGGGTCTATGGTCAATTATTAGTAGTATTATTTTATATGCATATTATATCATATACTCCCCCGATTTAGTTAAATAGTCCCCTATGTTATTTTGATATGTTTTACGCAAATAATCAACTTTGAAAAATATGCTTATAATTTCACAATATTTCATTTTTATCATCCACTTGTATTGTAAGTATAATTGTTATGGTTAAGTTTTTTTTTAAATTACCAACTTCAAATCTACTTATATATGTTTTAATTACTCCGGAACCTAATGAATAAAGAGTTACTCTATCCGTTCCAAAATATATGTCGTTTTGGAGTTTTTCATATAGACCAAGGAAATATATTATAAAGATTAAACTGCTCTTATTTACTTTACTTCAAACATTAATGATGTGTCTTTTGATACTCTTGCCCAAAGAGTCAAACACAAGTTACGGAATCAATAAATATGGATGAAATTGAAAGAAAAAAAAAGTTCATTGAAAATTGTAAAGTAACATCTATTTTGGAACAAACAAACTCTCCCAAAACGATTTATATTATGTAATGGAGGGAGTATTCGGTTTTAGTAGAATTATATTCAACCTTAATTTTATTTTGTGTTCGCTAAATTTACTTATAAAAAAAAGTTAGTTGACCATCAAATTTTTTGTCTGGGTCATAAAAAATAACAATTGATTGGGCATATAATATCCATATTTCAAGCAAAAATCAAAATTTATTGTTATTATCATTTTTAATTATTTCTTATGTTTATTTATTTATTTACTTTGTTAGTTGATTGTTTTTTAACTTGAATATATAGTGCATAATACATGTTACCAAAAAAATATCCGTCTAGAAGTCAAAACATAAATAAAAGAAAAAAATTGATTAAGTACATTATTTTTATTGTAAAATATTTTAACGAATGAAGAATAACAGTTTTCAGTAATTATTTAATAATTATTTTATTATATGTTTGGGTATTATCCATTTTCAATACTTCAAATAATGAAAAGTCAAGTAAATTGTTCATCTAAAATTCGTATCCTTATATTTTTTTAAGGGCCCCTTATTTTCTTTTCGCTCTGGATCCCCAAAAGTTCAGGACCGGCCCTGCATCATATCAAGGCTAACACCAATTCTTTGAGAGGGAGGGTTATAAATTTTTGAATGTGCTTTTAACATTGTAGGCATCAAATAAAATTCCAAATGGGATACCAATAAAAGATCAAGAAACCAACTATTCCAATAATTTCATAGACAAAATATCATAATAAAATGAAACAATATATAAACAATTTCATGCTCTATAGGAGGGGGTAAAGGAGAGCAAAGCTGTGTACCACACTTCTGGCAATAGAAGAAATTTTCACGATCACCAACTCTATAAAATCGTGATTCAGACAGAACATAAGTTCACTTCAAAAAACATACTTGATAAGCATTACTAACCTACATAGATCTAGCTTTCTAGCTTTACAAACCTACATATATCCCACAATCATTGCAATAAAACTGCTGCTTTGAAGTCTGCAATACCAATAAGTAATCAAGTGAATTGTAAAAAACAGTGTGAACAAATGTGAGCAGCCTAGAATACCAAAATAATACTATTTAAAACGAATTCAATGCCACAACTGATAAGAATCAATCATGAAAGGCAAGTATTAAAAGAAATTACAAGACCAAAACCTGCTCTTCAGTATCACAAACTACCCAAATAACCAGAAAATCATCAATGTGAAGCCAGTGTTTCAATTAGTATCACTTCTGAACAAATGTGAGCAGCCACAGGTCGACCTCATTCATTTATGTTTTATAGCTTATAACGAAGTCAAAAGCAATATAAATAAAGTCATATAACATTGGCCAGGTAACCATTTCCCCAGACATCCAACTAATATTAGAAGGGTCTAGTAACAAGTGCCCCTGTTACATTTGTTAAGGCTTCGTAATTAGGAAACTTATTACACTTGACACCGGAGTGTCTTACGTAAATGAGTCCGCATAATAGCAATGTAATGGTCAAGTAATGGGGTTAAAAGTAGTTGATGTCCACAATGTGCACAATCAGAATTTCAGCAAACTTTAACAATTACACTGTATTGGCTCGGGAGGTTCTAGAAAGCGTAGCCATATTCGTTGGAAAGATTTTTGAGTCTACTTTAAGGGGAAAAAACGGTTCGTCGTTTCGATCTCTGTGGAACGAGAAAACACATTTTTCGTACGAGGTGTCAGACTTTTTTTTCATCTTCCTTTTGTTCTTTTCTCTCGGTTCCTTCTTCAATGGACGAGGCTGAAAGTTCATCATCCCTAGTTGCGAATCAATTTCAGATCATCTCTTAGTTTAGAATAAGTTCTATGTATTTTGTCCCAACTTTTCACATTTCTCAAGTTCATGGTTCATGTACCCAAATAATTTCCAATGCAAAGTAATACATGTTAGTTAAAGCAACTCAATATACGATAAAGATAGAATCAGAAAGCCCCATCACCTTCAGAATACTTGGAAATAATGTTCAGAAGAAGAGCTCCTTGACCAGCATGTAGTTTATAAAAAAGATGAAAGGTAATGTTATACATAAGTCCATATGAAAAGTGCCATAAAACTGTCAATTTAAGAGCTACTGTCCTCAACACAGCTAGGAATTAGCATAAAAACACAATTAGACTTCAAAACTTCCTACATTTAAGCTCATTGCATCGGGAATGAATCACAACAGAATCAAACGCACAATGAAAAGACAATTAAGCATAGTCCCTATATTAAAATGCTTTTAACAATCCTAAATGTAAAACAATTATACATTGTTGGAAAGAGTCTACCAAGCTATTCAAGAAAAGTACCAAGCTTTACCTCTGACTCTGTTATTTCTCCATAGCTGGCATGTTCCTTTGCAACATAAACTAAAGAAGCACTCATGCAACATAAACTAAAGAAGCAATTAAGCACTCATGTTACCTGGTTCAATTTTTTCGCCAACTAGGGAACTCCACAACGGTCAGCAAGTTCACTATAAACCTGAATTAAGAGCAGAAGTTAGATTAAAAAAAAAAGATGGTCTATGCCCAAGCCAAGACCGTTACAATGAAAAGATTTTATGATCGTACTGGACGACTGCGAAAGAACTTCTCCTCGGTCACAAGTGCATCTTTGATATTAATTCAAAAACAGTCCTAAACACTTCATCAAAGTGAGCTAATGGTATATTATCCCCTCCCCAAAACTTGTTTAGTATGAAGGGAATATAAAACGAATTAACAAAATCAATTTCCAGAGCTATCCCCAAACTATGAAACAAGTAGACTACACTATATGCCACACACGAAATCTCAGAACACAAAAGCATGAAGTTAAAGTACATATTAATTCAAGCAAAGCAGTTATGGAAATACAAACTTTTAATTAGGGTGGAAATAACCTTTTAATCAGAATGTATGTCTTAAGGCTTGATAAGAGGGTAGGTAAATCTTTACTTTCAATGGCCGTAGTTTTTTGTTTTAAGACTACAAATTTAAACCATTTTTTATTTTAGTTTTTGGAGAGGGGTTTGAGTATAAGGGCTATATTATATTGTGAACAGATCAAACTATGGTTTAGGGTTGAGGAAACTGTCAAAACATGGCATACTTGTAAGTCCAACTACGAGCCATTCACCATAAAATATACACTACACTATAAATCTTTCAACTTCAGATCACTAGGGTCATTGGCATCTATAAAGTTTGACTCCTACTGAAGCCTCGTACAAGTACAACCAACAACTAAAGTTTAGTACAGATACTGTAAGAATGCTAATTCCCCCTTATGATTTTTGCTATTAAACTAAATGAATATCCTTCGCACAGTGTATGACTTAATCCCCAAAAGAGGTAAAAAGCATGAAACTTGAACTAACACTGGCAGGTCACTAATCAGGGAAACAACTGTATGCACACTCTCAAGTATAAGCGAAAATCTAAAACCAACACTAGCTATATCACAAACACAGGCTAACTGTTGAAAATTTATGCAATTTCTTCCTTTTGTCATTTCATCAAACACTCGAGTACAATTTTTAGTAACTTAAAGACTTAAATTAACATACAAATCCCATCGTTTATCCTCAAACACAAAAAAAAAACAAAAAAACAAACCAAGCATAGTTGCAAAAAGGAACTATGTAATTCATGAAATTAAATCTGTTATTCTCAAAATTTAATTTTCATAGATGTTTTTACCTTCAATGTAGTCAGAGTAGTAGGTCAAGAATTCGTAATTTACAGGCACCACCACGTACTCTAAATCAAAAATCACTACAGATTCAATTAGGCTATTGGATTGGGGGAAATTAACATTTTTGGTAAACGAGGTAGATGATTACCAGATTAACTCACCAGCGGCCATAGCATCAAGACGGCAAGAAGAGAGAGGGAGACGGAGACCGTAGACTGGGCTTCTATTTTTGGTGAGGGCGTGTACAAAAAGTGTGTCAAATACCAAGTATTTGCTACTATTACCTTTGCCGTGCCAAAAACATTATTTAAGACGGTTTTTCTACCCTCCCAAAAAAGGTGGGTCACAAATAGTGACTTTTCTTGCAAAAACTTAGAGTGGCCTTAAATGCTACACAAAAAACAAAAAACACTAAATACCACATTCATTTAAAAGTTTAATTACTAATTAATCATTTTATAAAAAAGGAGTTACAATTAACCCTAAACTCTAATTACTAATTAATCATTATCCTTTTATATAAAGGAGTTTCAATTAATCCTCCTATAAATATATGTCAAACTCTCCTTTACAATTAACTATAAACCCTAAACTTGTTCATTTCTAACAATTTATTTAATAAATTTCGATCTAAATAATAATGTTCATGATGATTCTTCGGATTCTTCTTTTACGGTAAGTTGTTAACTACATTGTACTCAATATATATAGTCGCCACATTCATTTAAAAGTTGAAAATAGTCGCCACTTTTTTAAAAAAAAATTGACAAAAATCGCCAGATTTTTTTAAAAATTTTGAAAAAAAATTGCTAGCCTAAAAAATTTTCAATATATATATATATATATATATATATATATATATATTTGGAAATTTTTAGGCTAGCAATTTTTTTTCAAAATTTTTAAAAAAATCTGGCGATTTTTGTCGATTTTTTTTAAAAAAGTGGCGACTATTTTCAACTTTTTTAAAAAAACCTAGCGATTTTTGTCTTTTTTAAAAAACAAATGGGCGACTTTTTTCAAAAATTTTTAAAAAACATGGTGCTTTTTGTCAATTTTTTATAAAAAAAGTGGCGACATTTTTCATTTTTTTTTTAAAAACCTGGCGACTTGAGAACCTATTAAGCACATGAACTTTTGTCCTAAACTAAAGCTACAGAGCATACATCTTTGAGGATAAATCAATGATACTTCATCAAACAAGTTAAAGTGTTAAACATAAAGTACGATTAAGATAGGGCCCGAGGAGAAACAGTGATGGCTCTGATGCATAAATTCAGGCCTTAGGATCATTATTATTTGTGTGGAAGGCCTTGGGATCATTATTAGTAAACGAGTGTTTTTTTTTAATGGAAGGAGGGCAGTTTGGTAAACATATATATTTTAAAGTGTAGTTTTTTTTTCTTTTAAAATAGAAGGAGGACAGTTTAGTAACTTAACATGTTAATTGATGTTGTATTTAGGGTTTTTCAGTGTAACATTTAGGGGAAAAAATATATATTTCAAGTTGGTTAGGAAAGTGATATTTGTTTAAAATGTTTTTAGATAATGTATTTTACATTGGTTATAAAAAGATATATCTCACATTATTTAGAAAGAGTTATTGATTATAAAAGTCTTTAGATAAGAGAATTTTTATGATATTATCAATACAAAAGATGTATCACACATTGTTTATAAAAAAATATTGTTTTCAAAACTCTTTAGATAAAAGCCTATTATTATTATTATTATTATTATTATTATTATTATTATTATTATTATTATTATTATTATGTTATAACCAATAAAAGAGATGCATCTCACATTGTTTAGAAAGAGATATTAGTTTCAAAACTCTTTAGATAAAAGATTATTATTATTATTATTGTTATTATTATTATTATTATTATTATTATTATTATATTATAACAAATAGAATAAATGTATCCACATTGTTTAAAAAGATATGTTGGTTTCAAAACTATTAAGATAAAAGACTATTATTATTATTATTATTATTATTATTATTATTATTATTATTATTATTATTATTATTATTATGTTATAAACAATAGAAGAGTGTAACCCATACTGTTTAGAAAGAGATGTTGATTTCAAAAGCTTTTATATAAAAGACTATTATTATTCCTATATAAGGATGTATCCCACATTTGTTAAAAATTAGTGTTAGTTTCAAAAATATTGTTATTACCAATAGAAAACATGGTTAGAAAGAAATGTTTATTTTAAAAGTATTTAAATAAAAGTTTTAAACTTTTATTACCAATAGAAATAAAAAAGAAGTATCTCACATTGTTAGAAAATGAATAATGATTTTAAAATTTTTAAAATAAAAATTTTAATACCATAAAGTCTAAAATTTAAGATGTCTACTAACACGATTATGTTAAAAGCTTTCATTTAGACGAAAATTTAATTTTCTTTTTATTTATGACAATGATGATAAAAACTGTACAATATTATTTTTTATTATTACTATTATTATTATTATTATTATTATTATGATAACAATAATACCATTATTGTAATAATATTATTATTATCTTCATTAACATTATTACTATTAAATAATAAATACAAAAAGTCTATTTAAGAAATTAATTTCCCAATGATTCCACAAAAACTATTCAATTCATAAAATATCAAATTAATCTTTTCATACTAAAAATTTAAAAAGTTAGCATTTACACCTTTATGAAATTGTGTTAGTAATATTATTAGTAGTAGTGATAATAATGATAATAACAACTATAATAATATTTTTATCATTATTAATTGATTATAAATAGTAATAATATTATTAATAACAATCACAATTTATTTAATGTTGTTGTTATTATTAATAATAAATTATTTGTTGTTGTTGTTGTTATTATTATTATTATTATTATTATTATTTTATCCAAAATATTGAATCATTAAAATTATTGAAGTTAAAAAAAAGTTTTCATTTGCTAATAAAACCTCATACTCGAACAATATTAGTTGAAACATTAAGTTTTGAACTTTTTGGTATTAAAAGTTTAACTTTAAGAATTTTTATATAAAAAATATTTTTGAAAGTTTTTTTAATATGAGAATTATTTAGTGAAAATTTTAAATACTTTTCTAAATTAAATTATATAACTATTACAAAGTTTAATAATCCAACTATAATATCAAAAATTATATTATTATTACAAAAAAATACTCCCTCCGTCCCTTAATAATCGTTTTGTTTGATCCAGCTAAGGTTGTAAACAAATCGAATCATTTTGATTCGATTCGGTATTCGAATTCGTTATTCGGTATTCGTATTCGAAATATTCGAATTCGAATTCGAATTCGAATTTTTTTTCCGATTCGATAAGGATTCGAATACGAATACGAGTGTGGTGGTATTCGATTCGAATATTCGCGAATAGTATTCGAATAAATTATATATTTAATATATTTAAAATATATATAGTTAAATTAAAAAAAAAAACCCTAACTTAACCCTTACAAGTACCATTCACCCCAGATCCCCCAATTGCGATTTGCGGCAGCGTCCTGGCCGTCCTTTCAGTTCCTTCCAATCGGAGTCCCCCGACCTGTCGACTCCCAGCCCCAGCAGCGGCGCCGACTGGTGTACTGTACCCTCACGCAGCACCCTCCGTCAACAACAGCCCCATCATCTCTCACCATCGCCATTCCCGACGAGCAAGCTCCTATCTCCCTCGCCTCCTCGCCTACAACAAGATCTACTCTCCTTCGCACGGCTACACTTCTTCTTCACCACCTTCCCACGAGCAAGCTCCCATCTCTCTCTCTCTCTCAATAGAAGTTCATAGGTACGAAGTCCATACTTCTCAATAACTTTCTGTTTTCGCATTGTTTAACTATAAGCTCGTAGCAATGTGTTTTTATTTGATCTGCAATTCAGTTACTCATATTATAAATTGATCTTTATTTGCACAATTTGATCAGTTTTATAAATAATTTCATATATTTGGTTATTTAGCTTAAGATTTCACAAAATGCATGTCTGAATTTACACTAAAGTGAAGAAATATTGCAATGTGATTTTTCTATAATTCGGTTGATGTTCTTCAATTTCATGGTTATGTTATCCGTGCTGTTAATTGGCGATTTGATTCATGATTGTCAAAGATTCAAGCTGATATTTGTTCTTCTGCTCAATGGGTTGCCCCTTGAATCTTGATTTGAACACTGCTTGTTGACTTCTTGTTGGCAGTTGGTTGGTTACCCATTCTGCATAAATATCCAACAAGTTCTTTTGTCTATTCAACTAGTGCATAGCATGATCAGGTTCTTTGCAGATCAACATTGAAGAAATAAAATGAAGGGCAATGTACTTTAGTGATTCCACTTATACCTAGCATGCTTTCTAGATACCATGAAGGAATATGTGATCAGTTCTACATTCCAACTAATTGGCTTATTAATAGGCTGCTACATTTCAGCTGAACTCTAGGTTCCTTTTCTTTTCTTTTTTTCATTTTCAGTTTTCTTTCAGTTTATTGGTTGTCTCCTTCACATACTTTTAAAACTACTGCTGGGTGGAGCACACTGCCCCTCCTCAATGAAATATGCTTAGGTCAGAATCAAGTAGCAAATAATATTTCACTGATGATGCTCCCGAGGATAGAAAGAGTGATGGTTCATTGGTTCTGAATTGTGATACCACATCATTCCAGATTTTGAAACCTTTCTATGGTAAAGTTCATATCGAACTAATTGGCATATACTCAAACTTGACTCCTCAAATTGTTTTTATGTAGCCAACCACTGCAATTTGTTTTCGAATCTGTTATCAGTTTTAAATGATGTTTTGTACTGAACTTTTATCCAATGTTTTTATGTATTTTTCTTATAAACTCATGTATAGGTGGAACCCATCTTTGAAGTAGTAAAGAAAGTAAGAGTAGAATTGTAGAAAAAACTTTTAAAAAATAAAGATCAGAAAGTGTACACATATTTAAGAAAAGAGGGAATATTAAGTTAAGATCTATGCTATAATCTAGCTTAAGAACTATGGAGTATAAGCATATTGAAAGCCAAAATGTGAATGTAAAAAGGATGTCGCCTAAGGAGTCACGTTTGAAATATTTATTGATTATTGGATTGCAACATCTAAAGGACATATAGGAGTATCATTTAAGAGTTATGTTATGAATACATAAAACAAAATTATCAAAATTTTCTCAATTACATGTAATTAGTGAATAACTGTAACAATAATACAAATACCCATTTAGTCATATCCATTTATATGGTCATGAAATACTCTACTTTTTTTTTTTTGTTATACTCCCTCCGTTCGGGTAAAAAATCTATTTTAGGATGTTTCAGTTCATAGTTCAAGACTCCATTTTTAAAAATTAAGACATAAAAATGTTATTTTATTATTAATGTGTTACTTAAAATATCATTTTTTTAATTTTCAAACGGAGATTTTTTCCCCGGTACGGATGGAGTATATTTGATGATGAATTATGTAAAACGTGATGCATTTGAATTTTTTTTGACAAAATACAAATAGCGACCCAAAATTTATGACAAATTTTAATATTTTTTAGTGTACCCCTACCTAATGCATGTCCTATAATTGTATTTGACTTTACATGCAATCTGACACAAGTAGTGGTTTAATGAATGGTTAGCAATTCTGGGAAATGGGAGATTGACAAGTACTAGCTCGCAATTTAGGTGTTTTTTTTATATGTTTTGTTTCATTTTATTTGAAGTGTTATGTTTATTATTAATTATTATTATTTTATTAATCTTTGTTCTAAAGTCATTTCGGTAGAATTGTTATGTTTATTACTAATTATTACATTCACTTGAGATATTTGCATATTTGCTTGATTATGATAATAAAATTGATATCTAATTGAGTTTTATTTTTATTTAGGAGGACGAGCCGATTCATGTCATATTGCGAACATGATGGTTGGATGGCAGATGCTACTTGCTAGTCAAATTTTTATTTGATGTTTTTTTTTATGAATTTGACAATTAACATTTATTTATGTTTTTGATAATTATTGTGGATATTATGAATATTTGATCTTATGGATGTTTTTGGTTTTTGTTATGAATATTTAATGTTATGGGTTTTTGTTATGGATAATTGATGTAATTGATATTTTATTAATATTAATTCATATTGAAAATTCGAATACTCGAATACTCGAATACTCGAATCGAATACACGAATTGAATACTCGAATCGAATACCCGAATCGAATACCCGAATCGAATATACGAATCGAATACTCGAATCGAATACACGAATCGAATACTCGAATCATTGATTATTAAATGGATTATGTAAAAAAAAAACAGATATAAAATTTCAAATCGAATACTCGAATCGAATCGAATAATTCGAATATTAATTTCGAATCGAATACGAATCAGTTTTAATATTCGAATAATAAACGAATACGAATACGAATATTCGAATAATTCCACGAATACGAATCGAATATTGCAATATTCGATTCGATTCGATTCGTTTACACCCCTAGATCCAGCGCACAGTTTAAGAAAAACAATTGACTTAATTATTTATATTAGTTTAATGTGTAGTTTCCTTTAAAGTCCATGTGTATGTGACTCATAATTAAAGTAGAGTGAAAAAGTAAAGGTAAAGTGGTAAAAATGATGTTCTAAAAAGGTAAGTTTCAAACTGAATAATCATTTTAGAACGGATAAAAAAAAAAATGATGATAATTTAGGGACGAAGGACTAATAATTGACAAGCAGTTCCGTCGTAAAATGTACCGTAAACGTTAGGCACAATTGGCGCAAAGAAAACGGCGGCATTAACCTCGGGAGTCGGGATGCGTTTTTTCGGCCGAGGAAAAGTAGCTTTTCAACTTTTCCTACAGTTATTAATAGTAAACGCACGCTCCTTGACATTCCCCAAATTCCCTTCCTTCCTGACACAAATAATCAACGCGTTTTCCGTGCCCATAAGAGCATCTTCACCGTTATATAGGGACCAGGGAGTATCTTTTTAGCTGATTTTACTGTTATTTATATATTTTTATTTTTTTATTTATTTAAAAATATAATTTTTTATTGTATAATTTTTTATGTATTTTTTTACATAAAAAATATTAAATTTAACATATCTTAATAAAAAATATTACATTTTATCTCTCTCCACACACAAAAAACACAAGAAACGATTTTTTTTGTTTATTCCTATTTAGAAAGAAAAAACCTCCTCTCTCCTAATTGGCTAACCCTTTCTACTAGGTGGCTATGTATCACTCTTCTCCATGAATAAAAAGAAGAAAAACCATACAATAGGGATGCTCTAACTTCTTGTTCCAATATTCAATTTACCCATCTACCTTCTGATGTGGCAAAATCTTCAGCTTGGGCCGTCTATTCGGTGGGTAGAATATCTGGGCTTGAATCTGCTTCCTTGAACCTGGCTGAGAGCAAAGAAAACCTGAGTGGAAGTGCAAGGCAGAGCCTCGCGAAACCCCTCCGGCGTGAGAGTAAGTATCAAGTGTAAGACAAAACACCAGAACTCAAGGAAGAGGCAGAGTGTATGTGTGCATGTACCTTGTTATGGCTGGTGGATGAGTATTTATTGGCCCTTTTGTGGTTGAATCCGGGTAGGATTCAATTTCTTTAGTTATCTTGTTCAACAAGGAGTGAAACCCTGGATTTTAGGCATGATACGCGGCTAGTCGCGAGATATCAGGAACAGATAAGACAAGTGTCCTGCCTACATATGGTAATCTTTGACAGTATCTTGGCGGGGCAAGCTACCGATGTCTTCTGCTCGGTGTTGGTCTAGGCGGGCAGGACCCTGCCCGCCTGTATGATAGATGATGTATGGGAGCGGATATATTCACCGGGCAGGCCTCGGACAGAGCGGGGCAAGAGCCGAGTTTGGTCTGAAATACCATGCTCGGCCGATGTTTATACCCTTACTCGCTAGGCCCGCAGGCCTCATAAGACTTGTGCTCGTGACTGGCACGTGAGGGTAGCTCATGCTCTTCTCGTGACCGGTTTTGGGCCGGGCATATCACCTTCCAAGATTTCTGTAAATCTATTTTATGGATTTTAATTAATGAGATGAAACATCATTCTTTTATAACTCAATTTATCAACACACAATAAATCAAATAAAAAAATCAATTCTACATAAAACCGTATTTCCTAAATTTTTGTCGCAACAAGAATGACAGGATTAACATTTCTTTAAATATCTCTCTCCATTGGTTTTAAATGCAGCATTTACTATGGCGAAATTACAGGCTCCAAAGTTGACTTTTTTTTCATTTTACGTCCTTTTCTCCCACTTAATTACTATTTTTGACTTTTTTTATACCATAGTCTTTTTCTTTGCTCAAAAATAATTATCTTATTTAAGATTTTATTTGTTGGATAACATTTTTACCTTTATATATTTAGAGTATCTTTAATGTTAATGTAGATTAAAAAGAATTTATATGTTACTTAAGATATACACCATTTTTGAAAGAAAAAATATCTTTAATACAAATATGGATGATGAGTATGGATATGATGCAACAACTAAATTTGTTCATATTGTGGATAACAATGACAATTTTTAATATTCTACTTGAGGATGTGGATACGTATTAGTCATTATTATTATTTTTAAAACTCTTTCTAGTAGTTGTTTTTTTCTTTTCCTTTTTTATTTTTCTTGTTAAATATTAATTTAGTGGTGGGATGCATGTTACGTAAGATTAAATTCACATTTGCATTAGTGATATCTATTTTGATTGAATGTGAATAAATAGACAAAAAATGACACATATAATTGAGAGTGTGAATTACCACGGTCACGTCAGATCGAATCAACGGTTGCATTGGTGATCCTCTTACTTTTCATCTTATTTTAAACATGTGTCACATACACATAAGATTTAAAAAAAAATTATACATTAAACAAATAATAATAATTAAATTAATTATTTTTCTTATTCTACATCTCGAATAAAAAATAACAATAATTTCAGGACAAAATAGAATTTTAATTGTCACACCATCATTAAGTGGATCTTATGAACAAACACCATTTGATTGTCATCTTAATGTTCCCCTCTCCAAGAGTAGGCTTACCCTAACCCATACAAGAGGTGTTTTCTTCGTCCTCACGAGTTTAGTTCGGTTGGTTAAAAGTTAGTAGATTTGGATATAGATTCAAGGATCAAGTCCTAGCAATCATAATGTGGGGATTTCATTCTCTTATAGGGATGACTCCTTATAGATACTAAGTACGGGTCCTCCTAACTACTTAATCGATAAATCATTGTAAATTTTCTTCTCATATTCCCATGAGACTGAAATATAGGGGCTCTCGAGAAAAGAATTTCCATTTTTAGATACGCAAGAAGTGTTTTCTTCAATCTCTTTCATTTTCTCTTGGTACCACAACATTTACATAATCAACTTATTAAATCGCTGCGTACATATGGGGTTAGTAGGACAATAATTGAAGTTTTTCCAACTGACACATTTGAAGGAGGAAATGAAGGACTTTCGGCTTGTGATGTGACCACGCGTAACACCATGAACATGACATAATCTGTAATTTTTTATAGCATGAATATCAATCACATTTTCTTGCCACAAATCCAAGTCTTTTGGATGGTAGACTTAAAGATCCAGGTCTTTCAAAGGTAAACTTAGAAAAAGTATTTTAGTGAGATACAATTATTATAAAAAGAGAAGAACAATATTGTAGCACTATGCAGAGTGGCCAAGACATGATTTTGTTTGCCCGGAGGACGTGTATGTTGGAAAATTAGTATTTTTAAGTGAAATAAATTAAATTTTTAAGACACTAATTTATTTGTGAGTTAATTTTGGTCATTGTGAAATTATGTTTTTTTCCGTGAATACATAAAAATATTATATTTATTTGTCAAATTTGGATATCGGATGAATAAATTATAGAGATTTAAAGTAGGACATTGGAAATGTTGGAAATGAGTTATCCCACATTGGAAAAATATGAAAGGCCTGAAGGATTTATATACAAAGGCTCCATTGTGTTAGATAAGTTTGTATAGAAAGAACTATCCCTCCCGCGACTGCTGGGGGGTGCAAATCAAGATCCAATTTGGCTTGAGCTGACGTACCATGTTGATTTTTCTGGCCTATATAATGGAACCATTCTCCACAAATTGAGAAAACACGAGCTTCCTCTTTCTCTTATACACCTGCATTGCATTTTATATTGTGTATCTTCTTTTTTGACCTCATGTTTGGTGATAGATTTCTGGCACTTGCTCAGTGTGTCGGACCTTCCAGTGCATAGTCATCCGGTACCACTGTTGTATCTTGGGAGACGATTGTCCCGTGTAAGAACTCCACGTAGTGGAACGAATAATGTTTCAAGAAAACTGTGTGAAAAAACGTGATGCAACGGATTCTCGATATGGGACGATGTGATTGTCAATGTTGCAGTGAATGTTGCAACAATGACAATGACAATGAGAACAGAAAGTATATCACAGATAATAGCAGCGGAAGTTTTGATTTCAGATTTTAATCCAAGCAGATTTTAGTAGACAGAAATAACTCAAAAACAATCTACAAGTATCAAACTTGTAGATCAAGCCTCAAGGCAACACAATATATATTAAAACCAACACTGTTTTTATGCTTTAACAATTAACAAAAATTCTCACAAGATATAGAATCTTGGAGAACCGAAAAACCCACATAAACCACTAAATCAAACGTGGGAAGAAAGGACCAAATACAGCTTCCAAACAGCGAACAACAAGGAAGCACACAAATCAGAACTTCAGGAAATACAAGGCTGTATTCCCAGAAGTTTCGAGCAGCAGGTATGAGAAAACTGCTTGCAGAATGCTTTTCGTATATGGCCTGTTGATCTCTTCTTTCGGGCTTGGCACACAAGACTCTGAATTGATTCTCTCTTTTTCGCACACAGCAATCTGAATGAATTCTTTTTGTAAGCTCTCAGCACACTCAATCCATGAAATCCCGTCTGCATATATAGGCCATTAACCTGTAGGAACACGGCACAAGGAAACCTTCTCCAACTGGGAAAGAGATTAGCACAATATTAAGAATGATTATGTTTCCTTATTATGATACCTTTAATAACTAAATTATTTTGCAAAGATTTAGTTACCAAAAATATATCACCTAAATCTAACAAAAGTATCCTAACCAAATCCTAACACCTAAAAAATCATTAACAACAATTAAATCCTACTTTGACCAAGAAAGTGAAAACAAGACAAATTAGGCTTTGCCTAATTTACCCTTACAATCACCCCCTTTGTTGAGCATTCTTGATCAAATCCAAATATGACCTGCAAGAAGTTATTATTAACAAAAACACCCCCTGAAACTAATATTAACAATAATAAGAGAGTATTATTACATGTATCCCAGAATATCCAAATATCACAGAACCAAAGGAAGTAAGTGTTTAGAGATAACAACCAACACATCAATCATCAAATTACACAATATCAGAACCACACAAGAGAGGGTGTAACTGCAGTTTCATCTTTCAGGAGCTTTAGCAGTTTCAGTAGCTGCAGCTTCAGCTTCAACTTGACATCTTGCAGCTTCAAACCCTTCAGGAACCCTTCCAGCTAGGGGTGTAAGTGGTTCGGTTTGGTTTGGTTTATACCAAAATCACAAACCGAACCGCCTCCTAGTGGTTCCAAAAATCTCAAATCGAACCGAACCAAGTAAGATTTGGAACCGAACCGAACCGAACCACTCGGTTTGGTTTGGTTTGGTTCGGTTTTGCGGTTTATATAAATTATTTTTAATGAAATTAATCAACATTAAAAATAACAATAAAAATAAGATTTTAATTTAGAATTAACATCAAAATTAGGAAATAACCTACTAATAACAAATTATCATAAATAAAACAATACAAATTCTATAATAAACACAAACAATGGAAGAAATAATAGTTCTCCAACAATCAAAATTTTGTTTAGTTTAGTATGCGTATATATATATATATGTGTGTGTGTGTGTGTGTGTGTGTGTGTGTGTATATATATTGTATGAATAAATCAAATGTTCAAAATAGTTAATAAATGTAATATAATATATATTATATAATAAATAATAAAAATATATAGGTTAGTTTGGTTCGGTTCGGTTTGGTTTGGTTCAATACCAAAAACCATGAACCGAACCGAACCGCGTGGTTTTTCTATTTTTGAAACCGGAACCGAACCGTCTTCGACGAAAACCGAACCAAACCAACTGGTTTGGTTTGGTTTGGTTCGGTTCCGTGGTTTGGTGGTTCCGACTTACACCCCTACTTCCAGCTTCATCACTACTAACTCTAACTCTTGCATCTTCAGTCTCACCCCCTATTTGACCAGAATGCCGATCCAGCCATGAAGAATAGTGAGCAGCCAAGGAAGTAAGAAAAGATTGGTGTGCAGAAATGTGAGTGAGCTGTGTCTGAATCATCTGCAATTGATCTTTGACAAACGAAACAGAGATGGGAGCAGTAGGAGAAGTAAACAGGATGGATGTTGCACCTGATGTTGCAACATTGGGAGTAACAATGGAAGGAACGAGGGAGAAGGCTGTGGTGAAGGGAAGCGGGAGGCATGAGAAGAACTAGGATCAATGGGGGGCATCGATAGCGAGAAGGAGAGGCAAATTGACTATCCTATCTCCTTTTAAGAGTTTTGAAGAAAATTGGAGAGGTTCAAGGATAGGTGAGAGACGAATAGAAGGAGATGGCTTGTAGCCTTGAGACACCAATATTTTGTATATGAGAGAGGGGAAAATCAGAGACCTTTTGTCTCCTCCTGTTTCAGCCATGGAGGAGACTTTCCTAAACACATACAACCCAAAATCAAATGGACCTTTAGTCCCAATAAGGTAAAGAACTTTAGCATGTTCTTCAGTGATGACATTGGTGTTTTTGGATGGAGACCAATTTGCACAGCAAATTTTATGCAAAAAAGCATACAATGAAGACAGTTGGGAAGTACTAAGAGGAGTACCCTTAGGCGGCCACGTGAGAAATTTTACCACCGATAATTCACTCACACAAGAATTAAGATCTAAACCTAAATCAAGACTGCCAGATGAAGGAGTATTAAGAACAGAATTTATGATTGTCGGGGAAAACGAGTACCATTTACCTCGAACAAATACCTTCTCAAAACTGGAATCACAAGGATTACAAATCCTTTTCTCAATATTAGCATAAAATTCATGAATTACTTCCTTAAGATATGGAGCAGCCAAAGAGATTGTGTTCACAAGTTTGCGATCAGAGAAGTAAGAAGTGAGATTGTATGAGTCTAACACAGAAGCCAAAACATTTCGTTCATCTATAATATTCCTAGAGATATTATAGCGAATAGAGGCAGCCTTAGATATGAATTTAGAGGAGAAAGGAGTACCCAGTGGTTTTGATTTCTTGGATGTTGCAACAATGGGTGCAACATTGGATCGAGCAGAGCGGCTTCTGGTGAAGCGCACAGGTACATTATCAGAATCATCACTTGCTTCAGAGAACCCCTTCTTCTCATCATAGTTCCGATCAGAACTATCATCAAATTCTGAGGAGCTTGGCTGGCTAGGCATGGTCTGAGGTTGAGGAGTTGAAGAAGGACCAGAGGTAGAGGAATAGGCCTGCCTCAACCTGACCAGATTCTTGGCAACTTCATCATCAGAGGAAGAACTTGCAGCAACTGAAGATACCTTTCTTGAAGGAGAGGAGTCGGAAGGGAATACAACCCTAGGAGACGGGATAGGATAGTCATCATCATGAGCAGTTTCTTGTACGCGAGAAGGAGGAGGAGATACTGGTGACAAGGATGGCTCGCGAGCAGGGGGGATTGAGCCGGCTGGAGGAACAAAGTCCTCATCATCTGAATCACTGTCAAGATGGACTGATTCTTTGAAGAAACACGTGCCTACTTTGTTTTTCTTTGCCGCTTGAATGTCGGCAACAGAGGGATCGTCGTAATTTGCCGGAATTCCTCTTTGCCGCTTTGACCGGCGAGTGCTAGGGTTTCCAATAGTGGGAAGGCCGGACAAATCTCCTGGGTTTTCAACATCAATTTCATTTCCTTTTTCACCAAGAAGAATTACCGTGAGAGGTTCAGGAAACGGTTGGAATACAACCATAGCTGTAGAGAAATTATCAGTGGATGGATTGGGGCTCAATGTTGCTTTCATTGTTGCTGCATTGGATTTTGTCAATTTGGGGCTTTTTGAGGATGAAGCCATTCTGAGATTTGGCGAAGACGAATGGGTGAAGATCACAGGAGGATGGAGACTGAGAACCGAAATTTTAAGAGAAAACGGAGACTGAGCAATTCTTTGAGATTTGTGAGGGGATGTTCTGTGAGTAATGTCGTACTTTCCTGCAAGAAGGTTCCACTAATCCTGCCACTAATGCAATTAGTCGTTGGATATTAATGATGGATAGTGAAACGTCAAGCCCATAAACCAGGAACTCAAAATTCAAAAATCACATGCTAAAACAACCGGATAGAATTAAGATATGAGTCTACTGTTATGAACATGAGAGATATGAGGAGAAATAGATACACAATCTGATTTAAAAATTTTTTTTGGATTGATCAGATATTTCAGGAATACACAAAAACATGCTTAACCAAGATTGAGACCACACAAGATAGTCAAACACAGACAATAAACCCAGTTCTGATCATTAAGAACAGACACAGCAGTTTAGACAGCCACATAAAATAATGACTTTGAGAACAAGAGGCAAAACAGACATTAATTTTGAAGGACAGAAACTAAGGAGGCTGATATCCTGCATCTATATGACCTATACAATATGTCTAAAATATGCAAAAGAGAAAAGCAAAAGAAAGAATGCAGATACACACAAGTGATATGTCTAGATTATCTGATTGTAGTTCCCAATGTTGCAACAATGGAAATCACATTCACCAAAAATCTGTGATTTTATGTTCAAATTCTCATTTTTCTTTCACCAAATAAACACAATTACTCCCAGAAATATCATAGGTACTTTATTTCCCTATGAAAATAGCTTTACTTTATTTCAAGCTAATGCACCACTAGGAACCTTTCACACTATTTACCAAGGGTAGCAACTTAACTTATTGATCAACCCATGGAATTCGAAAATCCATAGTCCCAAAAGAAAGAAGCCACAACCTTGTTCATAGGTAGCTCTTTTCAGTTAGGTAGCTTTCACACTTTGTCAATTAAAAGGAGTCAATTTAGTCAAGATCAACCCATGCAAGTCGAAACTTCATAGTACATTGACAAATTGCAGCATCCAAATTTATTTGAAAGGTATCTCTTTCCTTTGTGGTTTAACAGAAAGTTTTTTTTTTTTTCAATTTAACAACAACTTCATTGGGAGAAGGTGAGAAGAATTTGAACAATAGAATCACAATAATCTTGAATGGATCATCCCACATGCACAAAGGTACTTAACACAAGCAGTTGTCTAGTGTGCCCCCTAAATAACAATGCAATATGCCTAAAAAAAATGTGAGGGATTACATGGCACACCGAGAGATTTTCAAAGATTTATGAATCTCTCAAAATCTAGACTTTAGTAAAGATATCGACCAATTGGTTTTCACGTACCAACATGTTAAATCACAGACAATGCTTTGTTCAACTAAGTCTCTTATAAAATGGTATCTTATATCTATGTGCTTTGTTCTTGAGTGTTGAACAGGATTTTTAGCTATGCTTATCGCACTTGTGTTGTCACAATACATGGTTAAGATATCAGCGTGCATGCGGATACCATAATCTTTGATCATTTGTTTCATCCACAAGTTGTGTACATCCACTACCGGCAGACTATATACTCGGATTCAATTTGTTGATAGGGCTACACAATTTGTTTCTTGCTAAACCATGAAATCGGTTGTTTCCTAGATAAAAACATCCTCCGGGGCGATGCTTCTCATGTCATCAGCACGGCCGTCCCGGCGTCACTAAAGCCCGACAAGGTTGGTGTTAGATGCGTTGGTATACCTGAAACCCATGCCAAAGGTCTCACCAACATATCGAATAATTCTTTTTACAGCTATCGGGTGGGAAACCTTGGGGTTTCTTGATCACAGAGCACACACACCTGCTTGTACATGTCTGGGCAGGGTGGCCGTTAGATCAACAAACTTCCAATCATACTTCTATACAAGGTAGGGTCAACACTTTCAGATTTTTCATCTCTATTAAGTTTATCGGATATACCCATAGTGGTTTTCTTATGTTTTCAATTCTCAAGATTGAATTTCTTCACCAAGTTTAGAGAATACTTGGCTTGAGAAATGAACATCCCTTCATGTGATTGTTTGATTTGAATCCCTAAAAAATAGGTCAACTCCTACCATGTTCATTTCAAATGTGGAAGTCATGCAAGTTACAAACTCTTTTCTAAGGATTTGGAGGTGGATCCAAACACGATGTCATCAAACATAAATTTGAGCAATCAAAATATGTTTATCTTGTTTTGAATAAACAAGTGTTTTATCTACCTCTCCCCGCCTAAACCCCTTTGTAAAGGTGATCGTAAGCCTACCATACCAAGCTCTAGGAGCTTGTTTGATGCATACAAGGCCTTTTTCAATTTAAACACATGATTGGGTATATGGGGTCCTCAAACCCTTTTGGTTGTTCCACAAACACTTCTTCCTCAAGAATGCCATTTAAAAATGCACTCTTCACATCCATTTGTTGAAGAGTTATGTCAAGAAACAAGCAATTGCGGAAGCGAGACGGATAGACTCAATGCAGGCTACAGGCGCAAAGGTTTCATCAAAATCCACCCCCTCAACCTGTGTATACCCTTGAGCTACCAATCTAGCTTTATTTCTTATTATTTCTCCCACTTCATTCGTTTTGTTTTTGAAGATCCATTTAGTTCCAATAACATTTATTGAAGTGGGTGCAGGGACTAGATACCAAACATCATTTTTGTGAATTGATCTAGTTCCTCTTGCATGGCATTTATCCAACTTTCATCTTTGAGGGCCTCTTGCACATTTTAGGTTCAACGGTGGAAACAAAACATGAGGCATGTATATCATCAAATTCAAGTGTGGTCATGCATGCTAGTTTTTTGTAGTCCACTTTACCTTTCCTTGTTGCCATACCATCTTGTACATTACCTATAACTTGAGTGAGAGGATGGTTTTTCGGATCTTGCTTGGAATGTCAATTTCTGAATTCGTCAATCTGGATTTGATCAGTTTCTGACTTGAATCGGTTCCAACAACTTCATCTTACGCGGTTCTTTGTTCAATGTTTCTTAGATGTTGCAACATCGGAAGCACGTGGGTGAAACATCGAATTTTTCCACTGAACCGCATCTGTTGAATGTCTATACGCTCGGTGAACTCTTGGATTGACTTCTATTCTGGATCAAAATCTCCAAAATCTAAGATCACAAACATCTTCCT
>CM028378.1:116404654-116433014 GCA_013146195.2 Codonopsis lanceolata
GGAAGATGATTTTATATAGTTCAAGGACAGACAACATGCTTCATTCTTCAACAAATATACTCGAGTACCAAACAAGGTTAAGCCGGTAAAGGTCTTCCGCCTGCCTCCATCGACAAAGTTGCTAAGCCACTACCGATCATAGTGACTCGCTTCAACATGGAAGCATATGACGCAGCCAGCCAGACCTTCAAGAAGGCTTCTAATTTGATGAACAAGTTGCGAAGTCCCTCCATCAACAAGCCAAAGATCCGGCCGATGAGGCGAGCAACTCTTACGAGCCAAGCAAAGACAAGGGCAAAAAGGCCAGCCTGAAGAGGTAGCTAACGAGGAGCAAAGAGCCAAATGGATAAGAAAGGAGATGAAGGAAGGCCAAAGGACAAGACTCAAACCAACCAACCTCATCACCTTCACCACCCAACCTTCACTGCACCAACCATCCTCTCAAGCTCAACCAACCTCATCTTCCCTTCTTCTAAAACCAAACGACCACCCTCACCCTCACCTCGCACTCCACTCCTAAACCAAAACATAGAAGACTTCAGAAAACCTGCACTGTGCCACCACAGACATTCCCCGCCTATCATGAAGCAAATGAGTCCCCATTCAACTATTAGGAAGAAAAAGAAGTCTGCTGTACCAGCTTCTACCGCCACCCAACCATCTACCGCCACCAACCTCTACCTAAGACCCAACCATCTATTGCTACCAACCTCACCGCACCCAACCATCTACCGCCACATCAAGCCAACCTATTCCTCCCGAGTCATCTACTCAGGAACTCACCCTCCTGAGGAGTCTATCCCTCAGGAGAAGCCTACCCAAACCCAAAACCAGACCCCAACACCTGTTCCTTCACCATTTAACTACTCTTCAAACCCATCTACTCCCATCTCACCTCCTCCTACTCAAACTACATCATCCACACCATCACAAATAGCCCAAATCCTCCTACCAAGCCAATAGACTCGCCGCCTTTCCTCTTGAGCCTCAGCTGGCGCATCTATTCTCTTCTCGATCAACCACAACCTCCAACTCTCCTCAGAACCCAAATCCCTCTTCTATCCTGCCCCTCTCTTCGGGTTCTCCACCGAACCTTTATTCGATCCTCAATTGTCAAGTGAAAATTTCGACACCGACATTGAGCTAGATTCTCCAACCCTCCTCCCCTACACCTCAAACCATCTCCTCCTACCAACACCATACCGACCCCAGACTCAACCTCTCTTCCGAATCCATCACTCCACCTCTCCAAATTCCGACGCTTCTCGACTCTTGGAGCTACCTCCTCTGCCGCTCATGTTCACATTGGCCAGAACCATCTTCCTCTCGGCCCGGCCAATAATGAAATTTTGTCAAGGCCGGACGCCATCTATGAGCTAGGCGCACTCACTAGCATATCTACCGCTACCGCGAAATCGCCATTGTCGGCCCAAGGCCAATGACCGCACTACTGCTCTTCTTCGGCAATTCCAAGATGATGTATGGACGCGTTTTGGACAGATGAGACACGAGTTCAGGGACATCAAGATCAACGTCGAAGCACAACACGACGAATGCGTCCGGCTCTGCTCGTCCCTCTTCTACGAGCTGTTCCATGCCATCACACTGCATCTCGGCAACAGCCGCCCTCCTATCCTCGAGCCCAACAATATAGCTCATGGCTCTGCTCATAACGTCATTAATGCTCATCGTGATCATGATCTGGCCATCACGGAGGAGAAGCAAATGAGATCTATCAACCGAATGCTGATGGAAGAGAACAGCCGTCTTCATGAAGAACTCGACTACCGCTCTCGTTCCACCAGACCTCCCACAAATGCCAATGACGAGTACGCATTTAAAGAATGGAAGAGCTAGAGAGACAGTAAGGAGAAGAAGCGGCCAGACAAAGGAAAAGGGAAACGACCTTGGTAAATTATGTATCTGTTTTTCCCTTAACCTTTGTACTTATTCTATCTTTTGAAAACTTTGTAAACATTAAACATCTTGTTTATAATACAGAAGGTTATCTGCTTTTCAAAATTTACTTTTGTTTAAATTCTTGTTATTTCATTTTCTATATCTGCTTAGAATTTAAACACTCAGTTTAAATTTATTTGAACTGTTTTGCTACTAATCTGAGTGTTGTTCTATGATTTCCTTATCTTTTTAAGCTCTTAGATTAGTCTTTACATTTGAGGTGCTCTACTGTTTGATAGAGGCATGTCTTCCATTATTAATTCAATAAAACTCTTAGACATGCTATTATCTATCACATAGTTGGTTATAGTCCTCATTTGTAGTAATGATGACCAGATATAAATAGGAGGAGATTGTTGATTCTTATTGTATTTAGATTTATGTCTGCTCATACATTACACTAGTTTTATACTTCAGTGGCTAATCGGGCTACGTATCTATTAGCGTGGCAACTGTGTATAGAACTTTGCCAAGTATAGCTTTTATAGGACTTCAACAGGTTCAGCGGAAGACCTCTTCAAAGCTTCACCGAAAGACCTGCTTCAACATACAAAGGACCTTGTATACACTTGGTCAATCATGACGTGTCTGTCCAAATAATTATTAATGGATCAATTTAAATTTATCCTCATCTATGTTTGAATTTAAATTGAGACATTTCGACATCTCAAACTCCGCAGCGACTTTACAAAAGCAGAAGACTTTCGCGAGCGAGCGATAAGCGAGGAAGCGGCGTCACCTACATGCGCAACAACTCTCTCGAATCGACATCCAGATTGCCCAACTTCCAAAAGATCTCAGTACTCATTCCCTGCTCGATATCTGTGACTACGAAATTTCTGATTGACAGCCCCATACATTTAATGCATTCAACCTAATAGAGATGTTAAGTCTTTGTCTTCTCCAACGGGTCTCTAGAATGCTCATGCTATAAATGCTGCCATTAAAGACTGAAGAAACAGACTCGAGACTTAACGAATTGCTCTGAAAATCTACAACAACTCTAAGTCATATTTCTCAGTGCATTCAAGAGATCCTCAACGGATCCAAAAGTCCTTGTCAACAACAAGAAGCCGTGCATCAACATTTATTGTTTTACTTCTTGTTGTTTTCATTCAATAGCTATTCTTCTGCACGAATTAAATATCATGTTTACACAGATATTTAATTCCTTAACCCCCAAACACAAGTCAATATTTTGTACATGATCCATTGGGAATATTCTTTGTAATAGATCTAGTGGAAAACATAGTGCACTATTTAAATCCAAGGTTGACTGCCTTGGTGGTGGACGTAGCACTCTTTATAGTGTGAACCATCCCAAAATACTTGTGTTATTTCCTTTACTATTTGTCTGCTTATTTAACTGCTTATTTATGTATTTATCTTTACCCTTTTTAGCAAAACTTAAGTAACCTGTTAAGGTCTACCGGTAGTCCTTATCGGCAGACTTGAACCAGCTTTATTGAAAGACTTCCGCTACTTCAATCTTTTTAATAGATTGAAAGTACCTTTCAAAGAACTTAAACGTTTTTAAGTGTATAATAAGGTATTCAACCCCCCCCCTTCTAGCTTATTATTGTGCCCGTTGGGACCCACAGAAGGCTTACCGGCAGCAGTAGAAGAGCAACTGACAGACTTGTCCTTTCTGCTTGCCTTCAGCTCTTGCCTGATCCATTTGGCCTGATGCTTCTCAGCTTCGTCTTCTTCCGCCCTAGCCTTTTTGGCCTTAGCTGTTTGTTTAGACCTCAACAACTGCTCTCACTCGTCAGCCAAATCTCTTGCTTACTGGTGAAGTTGTTTGAGCAACTTGGTCATTGAATTTGGCAGATGCCTTTTTGAAACTCTTGCTAGCCGCTTCATACGCATCCATGTTGAAGCGGGTAACAATGATAGGCATAGGCTTAGCAACCTATTCAAGAGAGATAGGCGGAAGAACTTTTTGCTGCCGTCGCTTGTTCTCATATTCAGTATACTTGTTGAAGAACGAGGCGGTCAGCTGTTTGTCCTTTGTCACCGACATAAGTTCATCTTCCTTAATGGAAGAGTTGACTTGCTCTGTGTCTCGCAGGAGGACATTGATCAGCCTGACGAATGGCCGTTTGCAGTTGGGGTTGTTCTTAACTTTCTCAACGCACTACTTCAGTTCATTAAACACAATAGTGCCGAAGTTGAGGTGAGTCTGAAGGTAGACGACACTAGTGAGGTTCAGCTGTTGTGTAGTGAACATATTGTGGGCCCGGCTTTTGAATAGCAGTCCCTTGTCAATCATATGGCTGGAGCAGTAGACATCCAACGGAAAGAGATTCCTCAAGCATCTTCCCCTGAGGTTCCCTTGGGGTATCAACTCCCCTCATTGCTACCCAGGCATGGTTAGCCTCAGCAATTGATGATTCTAGAGCACCACCAAAATGCACACCAATAACGGTGGAGATTGTCTTGGAAGTGATGGAGATGGGTCGTTCTCGAATCCATCCACACAGAGCATTTTGATTTCTGAGTTCCATTCGTTGGTAGAACTCTTCAGCCAGGAGGATATTGTAGTTTTTGTCATTAAGGCAGAAGAGTGGAAGAAGCCCCATATCTTGAAGCGCTTGCAATATTGGAGATCTATGCACATTCGGGTATATTGCTTTGAGTCAGTACTATGACGTCGTGAGAGGCAGGAAAAGGAGGGTACCCAGGTAGATTGACGTCCAAACTAGGTGGGATGTCTTTTTCAGGGTCCAACTCCTTCCTATTGTTACGCTTGGATTTTGAGGATTTTACCTGAAAGAATACAATCAGAAATTAGGGCTTTTTACCTCACAAGATAAACAAGCAAAGATTTCAAGTTTTTCTAAAAGTAATTGAAATTTTTGAAAAGAAAACTTGAAACACTTGAATGTTTAGGTTAAGCAAACCAGAGAAACATTAACAGATGATTTCTAAAAGAATAAGTACTCAAAGCATATAGAAGACTGTTAGTTTCTAGGTTTTGAAGAACAACAATGGCGGTTACTGTCAGATACGCAAAAGCGACCTTTCGAATTCCATAGCAAGTGGCTTAAAAGATGAAATACTAAATAGTAATTAATGAATAACAAGTCAGAGAGTAATGAAGAACATACCATTGTTGCTGATGAGAATAAGAAACAAGAACAATTTGGAACTTAAGAGAGCAGTTGCATAGAGAGAGTGAGAGAGAGGGTTTGAGTAGAGAGAGAAATATTTGGACGAAGGGTTTTCGTAAAGTTTTGGAAAGGGCGGTTCAAGGTCTATTTAAAGATAAATTTTAGTGCAAAAATCCGAAACTTAAGATATTTTTCTAAGTAGAACGATTTTACTCTTGACCCCCCTTTTCGTTGAGAAAACCTTTTTCGTTAAAATAGACTAAGTAGAGATACTGATCTTTAAGTCTTCCTCTAGAGGGTAAATGATGTCTTCTGGTAAGTATAAATCTAAGTCTACCGATATGAAAGGAAAACTTTAAGATATTGAGATTAAGCAGTAGGATCAATCATATCAAGATTTCTCTTTAAATAAGCAAACCTGGTGGCATCCAGTGGCTTTGTGAGTATGTCAGCCAATTGATGTTAAGTTGGAACGTACTCCAGACTTATGTTACCTTTCTCTACATGATATTTGAGGAAGTGATAACGGATATCAATGTGCTTTGTCTTCGAGTGCATCACTGGATTCTTGGAGACTGAAATTGCTGAGGTGTTGTCACACATAATTGGACAATTTGTAGTCTTGATGTTGTAGTCCACTAGTTGTTGCTTCATCCATAATAGCTGAGAGCAACAAGGCTGGCAAAGAATATATTCTCGCCTCGTGGTGGAGTTTGCAACTGATGCTTGTTTCTTGCATGACCATGAGACAAGTCTATTTCCAAGAAATTGACAAGTCCCACTGGTGCTTCTTCTGCTCACTTTGCAGGCTGCATAATCTGCATCTGAGTATCCAACTAGATCGAAGTTGTTGCGTTTGGAATAGCAGATACCTATATCTATAGTTGTTGAAACATATCTGATGATACGTTTGGTAGCAAACAAATGTGATTCCTTTGGATCTGCTTGAAATCTTGCACAAACACAAACATCAAACATAATGTCAGGTCTACTAGCAGTAAGGTAAAGAAGTGAACCTATGATTCCTCGGTATTTGGTCATGTTTTCTTGCTTTCCCTTCTCATCTTTATCAAGATGGCAGTCGGTAGACATTGGAGTCTCAAATCCCTTTGCTGAATCAAGACCAAATTTTTTGATGAGTTCCTTTGCATATTTGGTTTGGCTGATCAAGATTCCGTCGGAAGTCTATTGAATCTGCAGTCCTAGAAAGTAGGTAAGTTCTCCCATCATACTCATCTCAAACTTGCTTTGCATCAGCTTCTCGAATCTTTTGCACATGCTTTGGTTAGTTGATCCAAAGATGATGTCGTCCACATAGATTTGTACCAGAAGAGAATGACCTTTGTGCTTGAGGATAAACAGAGTTGTGTCTATTCTTCCTCTCACGAATCCTTGTTCAATTAAGAATTTAGATAGAGTTTCATACCAAGCTCTGGGAGCTTGCTTTAGGCCATAGAGTGCTTTCTTGAGTCAGTAGACATGATCCAGTTTGTCTTGAATGACAAAATCTGGAGGTTGTTCAACGTATACCGTTTCTTGAAGATCACCATTTAGAAATGCACTCTTCACATCCATCTGATACACTTTGAAGTCCATGAACGAATCATAGGCTAGAAAGAGTCTGATTGCTTCTAATCTAGCAACAGGAGCAAATGTTTCATCGAAGTCAATCCCTTCTTCCTGTCGGTAGCCTTGAGCAACCAATCTAGCTTTGTTTCTGATGACGTTCCCATCTTCATCTCTTTTGTTTCTGTAAACCCATTTGGTGCCGATAACTGGGTGGTCAGTCGGTCTTTGAACTAAGCTCCACACTTTGCATCTTTCAAACTGGTTCAGCTCTTCTTGCATAGCTTTAATCCAATTATGATCTACGATAGCTTCATCAATCTTCTTTGGCTCGATTTCAGATACGAATGCGAATGCAAACATAGTCTTATTTCGAACTCTATTCCTCATACGAACTCCTGAGTTGAGATCACCAATGATTTGAGAAATAGGATGATCTCTTGTTTCAATAAAAGTTGGAGGAAGATCACTTCTTGTAGGTTCTTCCCTTAAGAATTCTGGAGTAGGTTGAGAAGGTGATTCAACAAAATTGGGTTCAGAAGAGATAGGATCTTCGAAACCTTCATTTTCTGGTGAACAAGAAGGGTGAGTGATCTGCAAAGGTGTTTGGGGTAAAACAGAAGAGATAGATTCTCGGGTCAATGTAAGAGTTGAACCGGTACCGAGAGCCGACGTCCCCGGTGAAGGCTTAGCGTAATCGGAAGGGTCTCAGCTGCACTTTGAAGAGGAGTGGAAGTAGATGCTGTATTTGTACTTGTCTCATCATCATCAAAATCATTAGCAACATTCGGAGCCTTTCTAGGCTCTAACAAGTCATATTCATCAAAAGTAACATGCACATATTCTAAAATTTTTAAAGAAGTTTTATAGAAAATGCGAAATGCTTTTGAATGTTTGGAATACCCCAGAAAAATTCCTTCGTCTGATTTTGCATCAATTTTTCCTCTATATTCTTTTCCATTATAAAGAATAAAACATTTACTGCCGAAGATTTTGAAAAATCCTATGTTTGGGGCTCTTCCTCTCCATATTTCATATGGAGTTTTGTTATGAAACTTGTTTACTGTGGATCTGCTCGGTAAAACATGCGAGTTGACGGCCCGCCTAAATACTTTGAAGTTTCGCTCCTGCCAGATAGTTCTTGCTGCATCAATCAGTGTTCTGTTCTTTCGTTTAGCTACACCATTTTGTTGAGGAGTTCTGACAGCAGAGAAGTTGTGGCCGATCCCGTGGTCATCATAGTATCTTTCTATACCGTTGTTCTTGAATTCGGTTCCATTGTCTGATCTTATGTCACTAATATCATCAAGCTTTTGAGTTTGAAGTCTTCTCAAAAGAGCGGTGACTAGATCATAAGTCTCATCTTTCGAAGACATTGTTTTGATCCAGGTGAACCTAGAGTAGTCGTCAACTACTACAAGTGTTTACTTGTCTCCTAAAATACTGACTGTAGTGATTGGTCCAAAGAGATCCATATACAGAAGTTGAAGAAGTCTATTTGTTGACATGACAGACTTTCTTTTGAAGGAAGACTTGGAAAGTTTTCCTAATTGGCAAGCTTTACAACTTCTGTCATGGTCGGCTGACACCGTAGGTAGACCTTTGACAAGCCCATTTTTGGAGAGCTTGGAGAGGTGTTTGAAGTTGAGGTGGCTGAGACGCTTGAGCCATAGCCAACTGTTGTCACGAACGTTGTTAGCAACTAGGCAAAGGCTGGAGAATCTCCCTAGAAAATTTAAGTCCACGACATTAACGTTTCCTTGTCTATTGCCGGTCAGTATTGGAGAGCAGGATTCATGATCTTTGATGAGACATTGGTTGGAGTTGAATTGGCAGATAAGTCCTTTGTCGCAGAATTGGGATATGCTCAGAAGATTATGCTTTAAGATGTTCTCACTAGAGAAACTTTGTTGATGGAGAGATTTCCTCTAGTGATTGAGTCATACCCAATTTGTTTTCCTTCTTGAATTGTCTCCGAAAATAACTGTGGGACCTTTGGCTTCAGCTATATCTGAGAGTAGACTTATGTTTCCTGTCATGTGTCTTGAGCAGCCACTGTCTAGGTACCAGATGTCCTTATCTTCTGAATCCATAGCCATGAAGCATACCTTACTGAAGCGATCTTATGCTGTCTCAAGGTTTCCTTCGGATCTTTTTTGAAGGAGTCAAACTGCTGGATGAATGTGTATTTTCTGTTATCTCTTGTGTCTTGGTCTCCTTCCAAGTATTCCACAAGAGCTTCCCACATCTCTTTTGCAGTAGTACATCGGATCACTTGCTGGTACGTGCTCGTGTCTAGAGAGCTAGTAATGATGTTGATTGCTTTGCTATCTAGCTCTACTAGTTTTCTGTTGTCCTCTGTCCTTTCTGATTCTTCATTGGGTACTTCGGCAGGATTCCCAGTGATGGAGGCTAGAAGGTTGGCCTTCATTGGTACATGTTGTCCTGCTATAACGCACTTTCATAACCTGTTGTCAATGGAGTTCATAAAACGCATTACCTTATCCTTCCAAACATCGAAATGGCCTTCGTCCAATATTGGGACGTGGTTCGCATTTGATGTAGGTTGCATGTAATGTGTTTGTGCCATTGGATCGAGTCTCTCAAGAGTGTAATATTGGAAAAACTAGTTTTCAAAGAGTTAAGCTCTGCTACCAATTGTGAGTCCCAAAGGGCACAATAATAAGCTAGAAGGGGGGGGGTGGTTGAATAGCTTATTTTACACTTCAATTTTTTTTACAGTAAGTTCCTTTGACAAACACTTACAATCTATTAGGAAGATTGAAGTAGCGGAAGTCTTGCAAGGAAACAGATTCAAATCTACCGATTAAGGACTACCGGTAGACTTGACTGATTACTCAAGTCTGCTGTTAAAGATATAGATAAAGGAAATAATAAACGATTCAAAAGTAAACAAGCAGTAAAGGAAGAACACAAGTATTTTGGGATAGTTCACACTATAAAGAGTGCTACGTCCACCACCAAGGCAGTCAACCTTGGATTTAAAAGTGCACTATATTTTCCACTAGTTCTATTACAAGGAATATACCTAATGGATCGTGTACAAAAATATTGACTTGTGTTTGGGGGTTTAGGAATTAAATATCTGGGTAAACAAGATATTTAATTCGTGCAGAAGAATAGCTTTGAATGAAAACAACAAGAAGTTAAATAATAAGTGTTGATGTAGATCTTCTTGTTGTTGTCGAGGACTTCCTGATCTATTTAGGATCTCTTGAATGCACTGAGTATAAAGACTTTGAGTTGTTGTAGATTTTCAGAGCATTTCATCAAGTGTGTCCCTTCAGTCTTTAATGGCGGTATTTATAATCGAAGCATTTCGAGATCCGCTTGAGAAGACGGTGTAACACTCTATTAGGTTGAATGCATTAAATGCATGGAGTCGTTTTGAAGATTTCGTCTTCACATATATCAAGCAGGGAATGGGTGCGGAGATATTTGCAGAGACTGGTAGTAGGGCAATCCGATGTCGATCGCAAGAGTTGGTACTGCATGTAGGTGACTGCTCGCTTGCTCTTTACTGCTCGCCCGCAAAGTCTTCTTGCTTTTCGAAAGCTGCTTTCGGCGTGTCTGAGAAGTCAGGGAATGTCTCAATTTAAATTCAAACTGATAAGGATGAATTTTAATTGATCCACAAAGATTTATTTCACTGGACACGTTATGATTGACCATGTGCAGACTAGGTCTTCCGCTGGTTGCTGTAGCAGGTCTTCCAGTGAAGCACAACTGAGGTCTTCCGCTGAACCTGTGAAGTCCTATAAAACAAACTATTCTTGGCAAAGTTCTATGTACAGTTGCCACGCTAATTGATACGCGACCCAATTAGTCACTAATGTATAAAACTAATGTAATGTATGAGCAGATATAAATCTAAATATAATGAGAATCAACAAGGAGGAGGTGAAGGGGGTCGAGCAGCCACAGACTTCTTGGGAAGTCTGCGCTTCTTCTTCTTAGGAGGGGGAAAAGATGGCTTCTCCTCAACAATAGTAGGGGTTAATGAGGAAGTGGGACAGAAGGGTTCAGAAGGCTCCTCCCCAACAACATCAGGGTCTGTTGGAGATGAAAGAGAAGGAGAAGTAAAGGAGATAGGAGATGAGGAAGGAGGGTTAAAGGGGATGAAAGGGGTCGGAGGGTTGAGAACATTTGGACTTACGTTTTCGTTGGCGAAGAGGGGCAGGTAATGGTTCTGCTTCGTCCGGCACGGGAGCTGAAGCAGAGATAGTAGAAGCTGAACGCTTCTTCTTTTTGGGGGCAGCAGCAGTAGTGCTTAACGAAGAACGAAGACTTCTTCGTCTTCTTTTTCGCTGGCGGATCCTCCTTAGTAGCAGAGTGCTAGCATTTGGATTTCTTGGAGGAAGCAGGAGTGGTAGAGGGTTCTGAGACAGAAGGTTCTACATCAGACTTACTTAAGCAGCCTTCTGTTGCATAGTCCTTCTTCAGCTTCCGATCCAACTGCTTAGCCAAAAAGGCATCCACTGTCGTCTTAGGGTTGATCTTTAAGATCACCAGTGGAGAGGGGTTGAGGGTGTGGACTAATAGTTGAGGTGGAAGCCCTGATTGCTCGAGCTTTTCATTCCTCAGCTTGTGAGTGCTGAGGATGAAGGTGCTTGTGAACTGGATGGCTTTTGTGAACTTTTTCTTCTCAATGTTCATCAAACGAGTGAGAAAGGACCTATTGTTGCGGAGAAGGACGTTGATGAGGTGGACAAAGGGCCCCTTCTGTGAGATAGATGCCTTGACCGTATCAACAACATCATAAAGTAGTTCAAAGTGTATCTGAGCCCAGTCAAATCTGATGTTGAGAATGACTGCTACAGTATACTCCTGGTTAGTAGTCATCACATCATGGGTGTCGTTCTTGAAAATCATGCTCTTTTCGAAGAGATGGCTGATGTAGTAGACATCATCCTCGAACAGCATGCGCTTCATTTTTACCTATGGCTCCCTGGGAGTGTTCTCTCCACGCATGTAAGACTAGGCAAGGTCCTTCTCAGCAGCTGTGAGAGAAGTGGGGCCATCAAATTCCACGCCGACGATCATGGCGATCCGGGAGGCTATAAGAGTGATGGAGACAGTTCGGACGACACCAGAGATGGAGGTCCTGGACTCATTGACTATTACCTTCTAGTAGAAATCTTATACCGGAAGATTGCTTATAGACGTAGTCTCCTAGCATAAACAGCGGTAGGAGTCCGGACTGGTTGACGTCATCAACGATCTTAACTCCAGTTGCGTAGGCACGTACTGAGGGTTCATCTATGCAAATCCGAGCATGATACATAGATACAGGCAGGTTGGGAATGGGAGTTTCAGAAATTGGAATTTGTTCTAGGACGGCAGAAGAGGTTCCAGCCTATAAAATTTCAACCGGAAAAATTAGGGCAAAGACTGGAAAAGCATATGAAATTCGTAATCTGAGTAATATACGAAGGTTGAGCCCAGAAATTGAAGAATTTCAACAGTCTTCATTCGACATAGATATTTCAACAGTCCAAAAAGATGAATTATGAAAAGAAATTTTGCACAGAGGACTGAAATGTATAGAAATTATGCATAAATCTTGAAATAAATAAAGCATGTAATGAAATTGTTTGAATAAGAGAAAATAAAACCAAAAACATTTCATCACCAGTTAACAATGGTGGATTCACCATATAAACCCCAAAATGAAATGAAGGAAACACTGGCCTATAAAAAATAAAATTACGACCTAGAATAAGGTTTTGGGTTAGATTTGTCTTACCATTGGAGTGAATGTAGGTGAATGTTGAAGAAATCAGAGAGTTCTTCAAAGATTGCACAGAGACGAAGCAAGGGAGAAGGAGAGGGAGAGGTTTGTTTGAGAGAGATTAGGAAAGGGCTGTTTGAGAGTTAAAGAGTTTTTGGAAAAAGTGATTTTGAAATTGGCGGTTGAGAAGTTTATAAGTGAAAAAGTGTGAAGTCTTACGGCTGAACAAGTGAAAGGACTTAATGAATGATGGCTTAGGGCAGTCAAAAAGTGACTTTTTGAAAAATATCCCAACCAATTTTAAAAAACAATCCCTCACTATTTTCATAAATAACCCTTCTAAACTAAAAGTTAAAAGACTTACCACCATCTTCAAGTAATTTGTAGAACTTGTTATTTTCTTTTCAAAGAAGCAAGTCTGCTTAACCACAATGTCAAGTCTGCTCAATATTTTAAAATGAAAGAAATTAAATTTAGTTAATATTAAGCTGTTGGGTCAAGCATACCAAGCTCTCCCCTTAGATAAGCAAACCTATTGGCTTGGAATGCCTTTGTGAAGATGTTTGCTAGTTGATGTTCTATTGAAATGTACTTCATGCTTATGTTTCTCTTTTCTACATTATCCCATAGAATGTGATATCGAACATCGATATGCTTTGTCTTAGAGTGCAACACGGGATTGTAGGTGATAGAGCTTACTGAGGTGTTGTCACACATGATTGGACAATCTGCTACCTTGATGTCATAGTCCACCAACTGTTGTTTGATCCAAAATAGTTGACAGTAGTAGCGTCTAGCAGTTATGTATTCTGCTTCAGTTGTGGAGTTGGAAACCGGTGCTTAATTCTTGCTAGCCCATGAAACGAGTCTATCGCGTAGGAATTGACAAGTTCCACTTGTACTCTTCCTGTCTACTTGGCATCCAGCATAATCTGCATCTGAGTATCAAACTAAGTTGAAGGATGATTCTCTTGGATACCAAATACCTAAGTTCGTGGTATCTGAAACATACTTGACGACTCTCTTGGCTGCTAGAAGATGTGACTCACGAGGATCTGCTTGAAATCTAGCACATACCCCAACAGCATACTCTATATTAGGTCTGCTAGCGGTAAGATAGAGCAGATATCCAATAATTCCTCTATATAAGGTGATATCAACTTTTTTCCCTTGTAAGTCTTTCGATAGTTTGCATTTAGTAGCCATTGGAGTATCAAAAGTGTTAGCCATTTCTAATCTAAATTTTTTAACCAATTCTTTAGCATACTTGGATTGGCTTATGGAGATTCCTTTATTGAATTGTTGAATTTGAAGACATAGGAAGAATGTGAGTTCTCCCATCATGCTCATCTGAAACTTTCCAGTCATAAGAGTCTCAAATATTTTGCATAGCTTCTCATTTGTAGAACCAAAGATGATATAATCGACGTATATTTGTACCAGCAATGAATGACCATTATGTTTGAGAATAAAGAGAGTAGTGTTGATCTTTCCTCGCACAAATCCTTGTTCTATAAAGAAATTGGATAGTGTTTCATGCCAGGCACTGGTGTAGACACCCCAATTTCGTACCCCTGATATGTGACTCTGGCATATGATATCAAGAACTGTTTAAACTTAACAAATGTTAAGTTACAGGAGTCAAAAATGCGAAAGACAAAGCAGTATGCGCGAAACAGTAAAATGCAAGGGATAAAAGTGACTATTTTGAAAGTTAAACAGTGGCTTGGCGCGGCCAAAAGGAGCTTCAGGCGCCGCGCCAAGGGGAGGTTGGTTCCGCGCCCAGCTACCTACAGTACCACTCCCAGTTAACGCATTGTACAAGAAAAGAAGCCTGGTGTACAAGAAATTTCAACGCACTGAAGGGATTTTTAATCCCGGATGTGTCCCTTCCTCCAGCTATAAATAGATGCATTGGGGTTCACTTCAGAAGCCCAAAAGAAATCGAGAAGAAACACTGAAAATTTTCTCTGCGTCGTCCTAACGCTGAGAAATTAGTGAGTGAAGTGAGATAGGGAGTGGTTAGCCCATAAAGCCTTGAAACCCTGCCAAAACTCCGCCAAACCAAAAACCCATCTGTTAAAAGTGATCCCTAGCCCTTTAGTTAGATATCCACCTTATTCTCCTGGCCCAAAAACCATAAAATAAGTCGTTACTCTGTCCGAGTAAATAGGCCGAAATCACCAAAAATAAGCCCTTATTCCGACCAACCAAAAAGGCCAAAACCACCAAAGATAAGCCGTCATTCTGCCCGAGTGAGAGAGCCAAAACCACCAAAAATAAGCCGTCACTCTGCCCAAATCACAGCAGCAGCAGCAACAATAAAAGTCTCCATCTCCCGAGAAGGACAGAGCGAGCATACTCCGCTCTAAAAGGTAATAACATTTAAGGGTGTTATTTTTATAAAAGTTGTTCTTTAAATCCGACCCAATAGATAATATAAGTCCGTTGTGCTGCCCGGATTTAGTTAGAAAATATTATGTAAAAGGGCCGTTATAATAGCCAAATATTTTTAAATATATATGTAATTATTGTAAGAAGACGGCTGCAAGTCCATAAATAATGTAGTCACGGATGTATTTGCTTTTATTTTCCTGTCTTTTAATGTTTTGTTTATTTGCTAAATAAATATAACAAAAAACATACTTTAGCCAAAAACTGCTTTTGAGACCGAAAGGGCGACTTGGGTGCCTAGCACCTTCCCAACTCGTAACTTAGCCTCTGAACCCATTTTATAATCTATGATTTTTCTTTTTTCTGTTTTGCTTTATTTTTGCCTTCAAATAAAGATGGCAACTCTATAAAACATTTTGGATTCAGTGGGGCGTCGCAACACTCCTTTCTTTCACTTTTCCGTTTTCCCTAAAAAAGGGAGAATGAGAATGGAAGTGTGATACATTCCTACATCCTGGTATCCCCTAAACAAGGGATAACTTTATAAATTCCATAGTGGGGACGTCGCAACATCTTTTTTTGCACTTTTCTGTTTTCCCTTAAAAAAGGGAGAATGAGAATGAAAGGGTGATACATTCCCATATCCTCGTATCCCCTAAATAAGGGATAACTTGATGCGGGAAACCCAAAGTTCCCATATTGGATCAAAAATCCACTAAAGTCAACCGAGGCGCATTCCAACGCGCTATCTTAGACAGCACTCCTCTCGCACTTTTAATTTCGTTTTCCCCTTAACAAGGGAGGATGAAATGAGAGCAGTGGTGTCCCGCATCCGCACGTACGCGCACCACTATCCAAGGACGCGGGCGCAATGCCGGGCGACCCACAGTGGCGACTCTGCTGGGCCGGAGATCATTTTACTTTAAATAAAATGGAGGGCTAGATTCATTAAAAAAAAAAAAACTTTTTTGTTTTTCTTTGTTTCTAGCTAAAGTATGCTTGTTATATTAATTTATGCATTTGAATATTGCGTTCCTATACATCCGTGTCTATATTTGTGGATATGATCCTCCATCTTGCAGCAGTTTCGTTCCGATAACTGTTACAGGTATATTTAAAAATATTCTTTAAAAAAAAAAAAAATCAAAAACGAAAAAAAAATTTATGTCATATATATATTTACAATAAAATTTCGGGCAGCACAATAATACGGCCGGGGCTTTATTTTTAATATTGCTTTATTTTCGGCGCATGTATATTTATTTTGTTCTGTTATTATTTTCATTATTCCTCAAAATTTGTATATATTTGCATTCATTCTGTCATTTTATTTTGGGGATATAGGACAAATTTTGTAATTAATAGGAATAGATAGATTTGCCGCTTTTCTTTCTATTTCTTAATATGATGTGCTTGCTTGTTTGCGCTCAAACTAAAAAGCCGAGAAAAACCACGCGTAACAGCAAGACATGTCACATTTGTTTTATTTTCTGTTTATATATCTGAAAAAAGATTTTACTGCTTTTTAGATACCACACACACGTGCACACATATAGGTATATTCCGAACTGTTACCCTACACCATGACCAGCCTACCCCCTTCATAAGCCAACGTTAGAATGCCTATAGATTCTCAGGACACTTCAATGACCGACCGGTTTTTTGCATCTTTGAATCATGGGTCAGCCTCTGCCAAAAAAAATATATAAAATAAATAAATAATGTGCAAGTCAAGTAAAAAAAGAAATAAATAAATAAAGAGCAAAAAAAATGAAGATGAAAATAAAAAATAATAAATTGCGCAAATAAAAAAAATAATAAATACGCAGGGGCTGATTTATTATTCTCTGATGCTCGACCTAGACGATTTCGAATGGTGGATCCTGAAAAGAGTATAGGCCCTTCGCCTGGGATCAGTCCGAACTTAGGGAGTCGAAAGGCAGGTGGAATACGTTGGTCCTATACTCTGGAGAAAGAATCCATTGTTCCAGGAAAAGTCTGAGACTGTCAAAATAAAGCAGGTGCTTATCCGGTCAACTGTAGGGAAAATAAATAATAATAAAATACAAATAAAGGCACGCTGCACTCCAAGCCCAGAAAGCCTCCAGCCAGCCTTCTGATACCTCCAAACCCATTTTCCTTAGAAACCTGGCCCGAATTTGGAAAGGCAAAGATAGTACTGACCGATTGATACGGGAAATAAGTGCAGAAATCAGATCAGAGGGTATCAGTATCAGATCAGATAAGGGTAGAATCAGTTCAGAGGGTACAGATCCGAGCAGAATGGCAGCTAAAAATAAACAGGCGATGATGGAAGCTAGCAACAACTGGAATAGCTGGGAACTAGAAAAAGAAACTCATGTGTATGCACCTCCTCTTGGGGTTGAGGCTTGGCTAAAGAAGAAATTGGACGCCCATGCAGAAAGAATAACGAATCAGGTGGTAAATGATCTTCTGGCAGGTTTATCAAAAACTCTTGCCGTTTTCTCCCAAAAAACCAAGATCCCAAAATATGTCCCTAATACTTCCCACTTTCCTGAAATAAATTGCCCTAATACCTAAGAAAATATCCTTTTCCAAGCTTCTGGAAAGCCACCAAGTGCCAGCCATCAGCCGAATAATAATCCCCTTGCCCAAAGTAATATGATTTCAAGCGCCCATAATCCTAATCCATACCCTACAGAAATCAACTCCAATCTCCCACACCTGAATGCCTGCTATTACAACCAAAAGAATTATCTCCCTCTTGATCCCTCAAATACCTATTCTCAGCAAACGACCCCAGGGACTCCAAAGGAAATCATTTGTATACCAGAAAAAGAATCTCTATTGGGCCAAGGTCCAGGCAACCCAATTCCAGTGCAATATTATCCAAGAGAAAAAACCCCACCCAGTTGCTTGACCAAATCCCAATCTGGCAATTTGCCTAAGCCGAAAGGCCAAAAGGAGATAATTCCAAGGCATTATGATGACCTACATGCCCCAAGATCTGAAATACTCCAAACACTGTGGGCCCATGGGATATTGAAACCCATTGATAATTACTGACCACCCAAACCGTTACCTATCACCTGGAATCATGCCCAGTATTGTGAGTATCACCGTTGAAGTGGTCATCTTACCGACAAGTGCTATACACTCAGAGATTCAATTCAGGATCTCATTGATAATGAGGTAATTACAGTGGCAGGCACAAGAATTTTAGAAACAGATCAAGCCAAGGAGCTCTAAAAGGGCAAGTTAATCTAATTAGCCAAGAATAAAGGTGCTGTAAAAATGCTAATCAATAAAAGGAGTTTCTAATAAATGTCTAGGAGACAGCTTCCTGGGTATGATAGGCGAAGGTACTTATTATAAAGAGCTCCCTGCGGAGTTTGAGCTAATTGCTGATAAATCTCTACAGAACTGGTATACCACGATCGGCCCGCTTTTGACGCCCGCAGATCTGGTGGACCGCTTTGGATATACTATCCCTATTCCTTTCTCTAGCTTTACGGATTGGTCATCTACTAATCCGCTCCCTAAAATTGAGGATCTCAAACCCCAGGTCCTCAATAATGTAATAAACCCTGTACAGTTTGCTTTTAATGATAATCTGAATGTCTTTGCTTATTCCTTAGTTGCACCTACATTAAAAGACTTATTAAATAATTATAATAATGAGTCATTTAATGAAATGGACCCAAAAGATAAAAATTATTTGCTTGAGCTTGTAAAGTCACTTGAGCACCAGGAACAGCATCATTCATCAGCATCAACTGAAGACTTGTCCATCATCAATATGGGGCTAGACAACGAAATAAAAGAAATCAAAATCGGCAGCTACCTACAAGGCTTTGAAAGGGTAGCACTCATCGATCTCCTCAAAGAATTCATGGACATATTTGCCTGGTCCTATGAAGATATGCCAGGGCTAGACCCATCCATAGTCAAACACCGGATCCCCATATATCCGGATGCTCGGCCAATCAAGCAGAAGCTCCGTCGGAGTAAGCCGGAATGGTCACTACAAGCCAAAGAAGAAATTATGAAGCATCTACGCGTCAATTTCATTCGGGTAGTAGAATACCCGATCTGGCTGTCCAACATAGTGACCGTTTCCAAGCCCAACGGGAAGGTCCGGATTTGTGTAGATTTCCGCGACCTCAACAAGGTGTCGCCCAAAGATGACTTCCCTCTACCCAATATTGATATTGTGGTAGACGCCGTTGCTGCCCACAAAGTCAGATCCTTTGTCGACGGCATGCTGGGCTATAATCAAATCAAAATGGCAACAGAGGACCAAGAGAAGACCTCATTCACCACTCCTTGGGGAACCTACTACTACAATGTCATGCCGTTTGGACTAAAAGATGCCGGGGCTACTTATCAGAGGGCTGCCACCACCCTTTTCCACGACATGATCCATAAAGAAATAGAGGTCTATGTTGATCGGCATGAACGTGCATTCCAGCGACGCCAACGGTGCCCATATCAAAGACCTTCAAATTTTTTTAGAAAGGTTAAGGAAGCACCAAATGAAGCTTAACCCCACCAAATGCACATTTGGGGTTACCAAAGGCAAGGTCCTGGGATTTTTAGTGACCGAGCAGGGCATCGAGATTGAGCCAGCAAAGATTAAAGCTATCCTAGAGATGCCATAGCCAAAAACTCCAACCGAAGTCAAAGGCTTCCTAGGCCGATTGTAGTATATCAGCCGTTTCATCCGACAGCTGACAACCACATGTGAGCCCCCTTCAAACTCCTAAAAAAGAATACTGACCATGTCTGGGACGAGAAGTGCCAACTAGCCTTCGAAAAAATAAAAGCCTATCTTACCAATCCCCCTGTGCTAGCTCCACCTCATACGCATAAACCTCTCCTCATATATTTAACTATCACAAACACGTCAGTAGGGGCTATGCTCGCCCAAGAAAAAGAAGATTCCTACATTGAAAATGCCATATACTTCATAAGTAGGAAGCTGCAAGGAAGCGAGCAAAATTATTTAGCGCTAGAGAAAAGCTGCACTGGCCTACTCTGGGCCACACAAAGGCTCAAGACCTATCTGCAAGGATGGTCCATCAAATTCATATCCAGAATGGACCCTATCAAGTACATCTTTGGCAAGCCATCACTTTCCAGCCGACTGGCCAAGTGGTCCTTTCTTCCCAACGAGTTTGACATAACTTATGTCACACTCAAATCTATCAATGGCAGCATGATTGCAGACCACTTAGCCAATCCACCCTTGAAGGCCGAAGATGCAACTGAGCCTGGCTTCCCAAACGAATGTGTCTTAGAAATCACTGATCATGACACCAGCTGGAAAATGTCCTTTGACAGAGCCGCAAATAAAAGAGGCTTTGGCATAGGAATCCTGCTCATCGACCCGGCTGATTCTCATACTCCGCTGGCCATAAGGTTGGAATTCGAATGCTCAAATAACATGGCGGAATATGAAGCCTGTATTGCTGGCCTAGAAGAAGCTCTCCAAAAGGGAGCCAAAGATCTCAAAGTGTATGGAGACTCTACCTTAATTATAAACCAAGTCGAAGGGAGATGGAAAACCAAAAGATCCCCGGCTGCAGCTCTATCATGCCAAACTAACAGCACTTGCCGCCTGATTTGACTCTATCTCGTTCCACTATCTGCCACGAGATAGAAATAAATTCGCCGATGCCTTAGCTACTCTGGCATAGCTAGTCCAAATTCCCGCAGAAACTAATGTTCAGCCATTCGTAGTAGGGAAGAAGGTCACTCCGGCATACTGCTTCAAAATTAATGCAGCCCCTAAAGGAGATCATGAGCCCTGGTACGCTAATATCCTAAATCTGCTTTAGAAAGGTATCTATCCTCCCGACCTAGACAAAAGAGGGAGAGTGTCCCTGCGAAGGTGGGCCTCACAATTTGTACTCAGCGGTGGCAGTCTATATAAAAGGCATTATCAAGGCCTTAACTTATTATGCGTCGATCAGGCCAAAGCTGAGCAAATCATAGATCAACTGCATGGTGGTACCTGCGGGCCCCACATGAATGGCCATATGCTGTCCAAAAAAATTATCCGACAAGGGTACTATTGGAGTACGCTTGAAACCGATTGTATTCGGTGGGTGCGACATTGCGACAAATGCCAACGCTTTGCTAATGTACAGCATGTGCCCCTCGCACGTCCTATATAACTCCACAGCCCCCTGGCCCTTCTCAACATGGGGAAGTGACGTCATAGGTCAAATTCACCCGAAGGGATCCAATGGTCATGAATACGTCCTGGTAGTTGTCGACTACTTTACAAAGTGGGTGGAAGCCTATTCCTATAAAATTCTGAATGCCCGAAAGGTGTCCGAATTCATCCGGACCAATATTATATATCGCTATGGGGTGCCTTTCGAGATAATCTCCTACAACGACACACATTTTGAAGGGGACATGAATCGTCTACTCGTCGAATTCTAGATCCAAAGACATAAATCCTCCCCCTACCGGCTGCAAGCCAATGGTGCCGTTGAAGCAACCAACAAAACGCTTGAAAACATCATTAGAAAGATGGCTTACACGGGAAGAGACTGGCCAGAAAAATTACCGCTAGCCCTTTGGGGCTATCGCACCTCAATTCACACACCCACTGGGCTACTCCCTACTCTCTAGCATATGGCATGGAGGTGGTACTGCCAATAGAAGTTGAAATTCCATCACTAAGAGTGATGATGGAATCTGGCGTTGAAGAAATTGACTGGGTCAAAGGGAGATTTGAAGAATTAGCCCTAATTGACGAACGACGCCTACTAGCCCTAGAGCATACCTGAGCATATCAAAGGCGCATAGCCCGGGCCTTCAATAAAAAAGTTAAAGGCCGCGACATCCATGTCAGAGATCTCGTGCTTCAAGAAAAACCCCCTAGTTATGTTGATACTAGGGGAAAATGGAAATCTCCATGGATGGGACCATATATTGTCAAGGAGATCCGATCAGGAGGTGTCGTACTTCTCACAAACCAAGAAGGAGAAGACCTTGTTCAGCCCTTCAATCTTGACAAGCTCAAAAGGTATTATGCTTGAGCTAATTTATCCAGCAGTTGCTTCCCTCTCCAGCTCGCTAGGCTGAAAACCCGAAAGGGCGGCCTAGGCAAAAATTAGAGCGTATAAAAAACAACAAAAAAAAAACAATAAAAGGAGAAATAAGGGCTCGCTAGGTTGAAAACCCGAAAGGGCAGCCTAGGCAAAAATTAGAGGGTGTAAAAAAAATGAGGAGAAAAAGGGGAGGGAAGGCACTATTTGAATCCTCGGCATTCTACCTCCAGTCTTCAGCATACGAGGGGCTCGACTGACAGGAAAGAGAAAAACCACGACAGAAAGCTCGCAATAAAACACTAAAATAAAAAAAATTCAGGTCCTAAGGTGCAACTTAGGAATAATTGCTAAAGAAATTTAGATTGTGCATTATCTGCATGTACATATCTTTTATTGCCTCTATCCCCCTTGTTCCCCCAGAAACTATCCCTTCTTTTGTAGCTCAAGCCCCAAAGTGGTCCATCATTACCCGCGCTTCCGTTGTCCTGAAACAGCCACACGATTTGGGTTCCGACCGTTCACTGCTGCCCTGTCTGATTACGAAGAAAAACGCAGGGGCTATGAGAATAGCCTTATGCCAAGTGTAGCAGCGGCAATTATATGGCCAGAAAACAGGAGAAGGCGGCTGCCTTTTCCTCCCCGCATATCACCAGAAAAGCCCGCTCGAGCCCGAAGGTGTATTCTTATAAAACCCTTTTCTAAAATACAGTGTGCCATGACCCTTAGATATTGGTATAGCTTTATTTTATGCATGTGTTTTGAGTCTGCATTTTAATATATTTTTGCATCATATAAAATTATATTGCATTGTATAATAAATGATTGTACATGTTTTTAGTACGAAAAAAAAGAAGAAAAAGAAACTAATAATCGCATGTATCCAAGACTAATGTGCTCGGAACGACTGGCTCCTATCAAGACCACCACCCATGACCCAAGGACCCCCTGTGCCACCAGCTCTGTACACTCGACCTCTGCCCCGAGCACGGCTAGACCCGACATCCGCGTCATCATCATCACCATCCCGACGCCTAGTCTGTCGCACTGTGTCACTCCCCCTGCAGGAAAATTCATCGGCAAGCTTTTGATAAAGCTTACTAATGCTAAACAAACCCCGCAGCAGCCTCTTGTAGGTGGACACATTCACTTGAGAAGAGAAAGTGAGACAGCAACAAGAGAATATATTAGTCTCCAAAAAAAATAGACATGCATAAAAAGAAGAAAAATAATGAATAAAAAGATATATGTGCATGATATATAAGAAAAAAAGAAAAAATAATAAATGTAAAGGTAAATGTGTCTACCGAATGGGCCTGCTCTGGGACCCGACGCTCCTCAGGGATCTCGACATCTGGAAGAACCTCCTCTACCATATGACCGCCTGATCGATTGTTTTATTTATCTATTTCCTTGCAAGTGTACAAGACTATTATAGAATAGACTCGGAAGCAAGGGTCGAACCCACGAGACAAGTGATCACGAACAAGGCGGTTATAGATAGCAAATTATTAACCTAAGGGGGTTTTTATGTTTAATTCTACTCTAAATTACTAGTTATAGATGTTAACTAATTAGACAAGGTAATAACGTATATGAAGATCTTATGGTGAGTGGAAATCTAGGATTCTCGGGTTTCACTTATATCTCCTTTATGTTCAATTCATAATAATGTCATTCAATGTCTTGGGTTCGTTCACTAAAAATAGATATGGTCTGTTGAACAATTGGTTCAGGCCTCCATCCCAAAAATTCACCCATTCCATATCCTAAGCACAGAACCGTAATCTAACTGTCACCTAGATTTATGATCTATCGTCACCTAGATCATGTAAGAACCTGGTCCTAACTTATCACTCTCGTGCTTCGATAGGTCCAATTTATTGTGTTGGTGAGCCGTACGACATATGCACTTGGTCATGCAGTATCCGCACCTCTAAGCCTTTATTATTTGCGATTACATTCATTTGTTCAAAGCAAAATAATAGAGGGATTGATAAACAACACAATCAACAAGCATTGAATAGACATATATATAAGAATCAAAACATAAATTCGATACAAGTTACCTCCCACCTCCTAGATTAGGGATGATTTAGTTCATCATAGGCGATGAACAAGACACATGGAGATGATGGAAGACATGATTTGATCTTCAATACTTGAAATTACAAAACCTAATTATGTTATACAATCTAAAACTACCTAAAATCTATGTAAAGAGAGCTTCCAGCCGTCCTCCTTATGCTTAGGCTCGGCATCTGACTTCTATATATACTTGGGAGTTGTGATTGAATCGAATGAATTGTGTGAAAACCGAAAATTGAGCATTACGCCTACCTTGCGGTCGTCGGATACTCTTGCGTCCGCAAGGTCTCCGTGTGTGTGCTTCTTGGCTCTTCGATTGTCGGCCGAGGGGACCGATATCGCCTACCTTGCGGTCGCAGCGAGGCACCTGCGTCCGCAAGGTGTCCGAATGACAGCTTTCATTTTTCTTCAATTTTTCTTTCTTTGTAATTTGCACTTAAAACCACGAGTTTCGCGTATTTTCACGAACAATCTCTGAAACTTACAAAACTCACCAAAAACATATATTAGTACTCAAAAGACTCATGAAATAGCCTAATTCAAGTCACGAGCATATATAAAATCGGCGTATAAAATACATCGATCAAATACCCCCAAACTTGAACTTTGCTCGTCCACGAGTAAACAAATAAACTTATAAATACAAAAACATCTAATTAACAAAAATTAAAATCTTTTTGTGAGGGTGACACTATTTACACTCCTCTATAAACCCACAAACTCAAGGAGACTCTTTCGAGTGACTCGACTATGCAGATAAATACAAAAACAGATAAATATAAAACTAAAATACAACTACAAATAAAACATAATTAAAACATAAAATCTTTTTGGTTTCATCCTCAAGTTATAAGTGTATGGCATGCATGTAATCTCAGTTTGGTGCTCACCACATATATGCAGGCTTAGTCATATAAAACCAACTAGTCTTTTCTTAATACGCTTTTAATTTCTACTACTTTTAATTTCTCGTGTGTGTGTGATCACCGTCTTAAAGAATATCTTGACTAAAACAGTTTTATTGAGCTAAACACCACATTCATATGAAAATTACAGTTTAATAGAAAATCATGCATTAAGAAGTATGAGATCTACCATTCAAACTGGTCGATTCTGAGAAGGTCCCAAGGATTCAAAAGATTTACACATCCATCCCATGCACTTCTATGTATGTATACAATGCTCTCCTATCCCAATGACTTGTAATAGCTAAGATTATGCTAACACAGTGAGCTTTAGGGTGAATAATAATGAATATGGAGTGTGTGATCAATTTTATGTTACTCACTTGACAATAAAAACAACATAAGCATTGGCAAGAAGATCATTAGGACTTTTTAAGCTTGTAATGTAAGGCCAAGGTGTTGGGGATTTGATGGAAAGGTATTGGAATTCAAAGTGAGAGAGTAAGACTACCCTTTATCCCTCATACTTCCAAGCAAAGGAAGTTTTCCCTATTTAGGCTAGGACTGCAAAGACCACAAGTGGAGGGGTACTTTGTGTTACTTTTCACTTTTCTTCTTTATCCCCCCCCCCCCAAACTTGTTTTGGGCAATATATTTTCTAAAAATATCACATTCAATCGGCAAATTTTTCTAACATATTTTCTCTTGAAAGCTATGCTTCCATTTGAATCTTTGTTTACACTCTTCTTCTTCGTTTCATTTTTCGTAAATCGACACATGATTTTTTTTTTTTTTTTTTCGACGACGGAAAGAAGAAGTCTTCAAAAAATAGCCTAAGCGAAAAGAAGTGGTCCTCCTAGAATCAATTTCCCACCCAATCCTACTCTCAAAGGGTAGGCTAAAAGTGTATAGGCTTTTAGGGTTAAGTTAATGTGGGTAAAGAAACGATGTCGAATGGGGGTTTAAATAGTGTGCTTAGCACACTCCATTCTTTTTCATTAGGCTCAAAGGGGACACTAGGGATATATTTAGTATAGGTCAGGGAATATTTAGGCTCTAACGATCCAAAGATGGCCTAAATCATTTCTTAATGCCAAATGCTCACATAATATTTAAAGCAAGTAAGATAACACAAAATATCATATCAACTATGGGAATTGGGTTGAGTGTTTAGCATCACTGGATTTCACATAAGCATTTGCTAAGACAGATGGTAGGGACAATTGAGACTAACATGCAAACACGGTTCGAAAGTGTGCTTGAGATATATAAATGAGAAAAATCCAAGGGATCTAACTAACATGCAATTGACCCTAAGTTACAATTTAATGCAACAATCATGTTCGAATGGCTATGCATCATATTCTTGTGCATATCCTGTTGAAGATCAATCGGTGTTATAAACTTTATAAAACTATTCTAATCAATCCAAAGTTATGGTGGGTGTGAGTGCATGAAGAATTTGGAGAAAAGTAAAAGTTTCGCAAAATTAAGTAAATTCGGGGGATCTCTGGACTAACTATGCAGTTCATTGCACTAATCTCCTCATGGACTACGACTAGCATTACCACACCTAAACTCGAGGATGAATATTTTGAATTTAAATTTTTTTTTTTTATATATATTTTTCTAAGAAATTGCGAAAATTGGAGGTGATGACGATGACACAATTGATGATGGGTCCCCATAAGAGGAACCCACGAGTATCTAATGTGAGTGTATTCTGGTCAAGGCAACACCTCAGAAAATCGAGAAAAAATAAAAACGAGGATAAATAGGGTGAAGAGTTAAATGGTCATCAAATAAAGAAATTCTCTTTCACCACTAACGACATAGCCCAACTCCATTCTTCGTTAGGTGGGACTGCTAAGACCTAAAATTTTCAATCCCCCAAACTTAAGTTCTATTTTGTCCTCAAAATAGAGGAACATATGAGAGGATTGATGGGGTAGGACAAATATCAAAAGGACATAGGGTCCACCTAACGAGCGAGGATGGAACTTGGGCCTCGACTCAAGGTGAGTCGGGCGGAGATAACGAATGAGGATGAAACTTCGGGGATCGTGCACGGTGGCGGCCCCATAATAGTTGGACATTACGTCACGCCAGTTGTAGCAAAAAAGCAGAAAAATTTCAGGTGGTCGGCACGCATCACGGCCAAGCTGGCGACTCACCATATCGGTTTGGAGGATAGGCCTCCAACTGTTAGAATCCCAACGGTGGGTCCTCGTCTTCCTCTTCGGGTTCCTCCTCTTGAGGAACCCTCACTGGCTGGTGATGGTGATCAAACAAAATGGCCCTAGTAATGACCGGACCGACCTTGACCTCTCGGCGTGTTTGGGCATTCTCACGTTGCCCCCTACACAAGTCGGTGATCAAATGCGGGGAGCGAACCCCGCATTCGTCCTACCTCTAATTAGGGTCTTGATTTGGCCGTTGATCAAGCGGCCAACATCAATAGACCCATTAGTCATGATGGTGTAGGTCGAAGCAGCCTCTCCCAATTCACCGTGTTTTGGTGACTTGAGGGCATGAGACGACCACAAACAAATTTATACACGGCTTGGCCGTGTCTTGAAGGAAGGACTCTCTCATGGTGCGTGGTCCAAATGGTGGTTGGCACGGTTATAGGACCACTCACACCGAGGGAGAGCAATGACCATTCACCACCTCGAGGGATACGGGGTTGGAGGTGTGTGCTATAATCATCGGCACCAACCGCAAAGTTGGAGGTGCCGAAGATACATGTTAATGCTTTCGGATGAAAAATTAACTACTTTATTTCTAACATTAACGGTGTCTAGCACACCGCCATCCATGCCAATGTCGCCATTGGCGTAGAATTCTCGGACAATAGGGACTATGGCGTCCTAAAGGAGAATCTAACAAGCCCCCACCTACGAGCCATCGAATGACGAATACCAAAATCTCAAATTTGAATCCCTTCGGCACCAAGGACTTGGAGAGTTTGTTGGTGTACTTTCGATGCTTCAGAGGTCACGGCTGTGATGTCAAAATTTTGTTCTTCCTCCCGAACTGGCCTGAGGATGAAGAACCCAGATTTCTACGCTTAAACATTTTGTTTGATAAAATTTAAAAACTAAAATATAACAATTAAAATTGTATTTTTTAAAATTTAAAACTAAAATTTAATCTAAAGCATGCAAAAAATATATCTACGTTAAAATTAACTAGCACCCTAGCATGCAAATATTTCACGTATGAAATTAAAGAGAAAGGTATACTAGTTTGCGCCTCGATCCGAGTGAATGCAGTCGAGTGAGCTGATCTTCAACAGCAACAATGGTGATTCTTCCTCTCGTTCTTCAAAATTCTTCAACTTGGAATGGAGTGTAATGGGAGATGGGTGAGGGAGATGAAGGGCTCAAGGAGAGAGAGAGTATCCTCGAGATTTATGCCGGAATTCTGAAGATCTCGCCGAATTCCTTGAAGAATTTGACTGGCTGCCGCTGTAGAAGAGATGAGAAAGCCGTGTGTGATCCGCCAAGAAGAAGACCGGATAATAAAGGGACCTTT
>CM028378.1:116433114-116492429 GCA_013146195.2 Codonopsis lanceolata
TTTCGCATCAAGTACGGCCACTATGAGTTGTTATGATGCCGCTTGGGTTGACCAACGCACTCCAGCTTTTATGGACTTGATGAATAGGGTTTTCATGAATATCTTGATAGCTTTGTGGTTGTGTTTATTGATGATATCCTCGTGTACTCCAAGTCACGAGGAGGTTGACTACGGCCCTATCTTAGCATTGCCTAGTGTTTCGAGAACCTTGTGATTTTTATCGATGCCTCTTTAGAAGGCCTGGTTTGCGGTTGTGCCATGGATTTCAAGGGCGCTGGGATTCTCATTTACCGTTAGCCGATTTGCATATAATAATGTTACCGCCTAGTATTGAAATGGCGCCATATGAGGCTTTATATGGGTGTAAGTGTCGTTCACCGATTTCTTGCGGGATAAGTTGAAGCTAAGCTTTGGGGTTCGAAGTGGTACAACGGGGTCATTTGAGAGCATGAAGCTTATTAGAGATAGATTGCTTCTGACTGACCCGAGTGGACAGAAGAGCTAAGCGGACAAGAACGCGACTTAAATTTGGGTTGGCGACTCTGGTATTCTTGAAGGTATCGCCTCGCCGGTACTAAGCTATTGGGAAGAAATGTAAACTTTCACCTAGATTCATTGGACCATTCGAGATCCTAGAAAGGATTGGAGCTTTGGCGTATCGGTTAGCATTACCGCCTTCTATATCAGATGTTCATGACGTTTTTTTCATGTCCGATGCTACGCTGAGTACTTAAAGGATGAGTCGCGTGTCTTGACTTATGATGAGATTACTTTTGAGCCCGATCTTTCTTATGATGAGAAACCGGTGAGGATTCTTGATACGGAAGAGCAAGTGTTGAGAATAAAGAAGATTTCCTTAGTGAAGGTCATGTGGAAGAATCATGAGATTAAGGAAGCCACGGGGGAGACCGAGCTTGATATGCGAGAGAAATACCCTTTCCTATTCGACGACTCCGGTAAGAATTTAGGGACTAAATTCCTTTAAGTGGGGGAGGATGTGAGAACCCAAACCCATTACTTGCATTACTTGTTTTATACCTTAATAACTTGTGTATATTATGCCTTAACATGATTGGATATCTCTTTTGTCCATGTCCGGCTCAGATATTATTATGCTCCTTGTCGCCGAATCCCTTCTATGCTTAGCATACCTTGCCGTTATGCCTTGAGCGTTGCCTTAGCTTGATTTGCACTCAACCAAGACTCGTTAGGGTTCTATTGTCTTTCATAGGTGACTTAGAACACTCGCCTTGATACTAGTAAGCTTGATCGGAAGTGTAGAAACCATCTCGCTTTGTTTTGGCCTTAGCGATTTCCCCCGTCTCCCGTATTGCTCGTATTTCGACGTGCGAATTGTTCCTTGAGTTCCCGGACTTGTATTCAAGTCATAACCATGAATAAACAATCCTTTTTCATGCCCAAGTTACCCTAGTTTTATTAACGTTTGATCCGGGTTTGATTCGTCAACCAATCGTCGCTTGACTCGAGCCTTGTCCTACCTTGTTCCGGGTGATGTTCGGGTGTGTTTCGGACATGTTTTGAGTTATGTTAGACCCTAGAGTGGTTGCCCATGAGCTTGGGACCATTTAGGACTTGTTTAGGTCAAGTTTTGGAGCCCCAGAAGCCCAGGCGCCCGCATGGATCGAGTGAGGCGCGCGCCCCAGAAGCTGAGAGCAATTGAAAACTTGGGGACAGCCCCAGTATCTGAGGCGGCCGCATGGCCCATGGTGAGGCGCCCGCCTCAACCCATTTGCAGCTACGGGAATTTTTCCCTCTTCTCTGTTATGTCCGACCTTTGACCCTTTAAACCCCTTCCTAATTGGCCCTAATCCTACCTATTAGACACTAATCAAGTTAGATTAGTCCTAACCTCAAGCTACCTCCTCTTGACAAGTGGAAAAAGGGAGCCTCTCCTCTTGACATGTGGATTTCCACTCAATCCATGCAAGGTATATAAAGCCTCTCTTGTTGATCACCATTAAGCCTCCATTCCCGATTTTCTCCTCTCTCTTGCCATGGTTAGTGTGTGTAGAGAATAGGTGAGATTAGTGTGTGTCTCTCCCCTAGATTGGGCTCCCGACCTCCGTTTGCCAAACCGAGACTACCGGAGTGAAGCTACCGACGAGGAGATCGTTTCCATCCGATTACCTTGTGCTCCAACCTTCCTTTTCCTTGGTGAATGTAAGCTATCGATTCCCCTTAGGGTGAATGCTAGAATTGCCATGTTTTTCCCCTCTTCTTGTAACTTCCATGCTCCTACCATGCCATGCCATGATTATTGATGAATTGGTCCTTGGAGAATTTGAATAATTTATTCATCATATTAATTGAGTCCTATGCCTAGAATTAAAAGTGTTATATGTCCCCTTAGGAACAACTATTGTTCTTGGACTAATAGATTTTGACAACCTTTGGAGACTATGATTGCTAGGGTTCCATATGCCATGAATTGTCTATCCTATTGAATTGAGCCCTATGCCTATAATTGAATATGTTCTATGCCTCCTTAGGAACAAATAATGTTCTTGAACTTGAGACTCTTGACAACTCTTGGAGATTATGAATTCTAGGGTTTCACGTGCTTTGGATTGTCCATCTTGTTGATTGAGACCTATGCCTAGAATTAATTATGTTCTATGCTTCTTTAGGAACAACTAATGTTCTTAGGTTAATAGATTTTGATAACTCTTGGGGATTGCGAATTCTAGGGTCTCCTATGCTATGTATTGATCATCCTAGTGAATTGGGTCCTAGGCTTAGAATTAATTGTGTTCTATGTCCCCCTATGAATAACTAATGTTCTTGGACCCTTGCATTTTAATACAATTGAAATAATGATTCTAAGGTCCCCTTGAATTCGAATTATTGATAATACTTGACTATGGTTGTTAAGTGGATTAACGGCTTAGTTACTCGATACGAGAACTTAGAAAAGGATTTTGGATGCATCTAGCATCTTAACTCTCTTGGATGAATCGTTAGAGACGACTCAGCGGAGTCAAACTGAAGTGAGCCATTGAACAATACCGGCTCAATGACCAATCCCTACAACGTTCTAAACGCGTTCCTCTAAGAATGATGATTCTAGATGGTTGAACTTGAATTGATTACCTGGCTTGATTCTTGATGTCATATAATAGAATGTCTATTTGACATATTGAGTTCGCCCTTGTCGAACTCATTCCTGCTTGATTATTGATGAAAATTCTTAACTACGGTTGTTTAATAGATTAATGACCTAGCCGATCATATACGAGAACTTAGAAAAGGTTCTTGATGCATTTAGCGTTTTATCTATCTTGGATGAATTGTTATAGATGACTCAACGGAGTCAATCTTAGCGAGCCATTGAACAATACCGGCTCACCGACCAATCCCTCCGACGTTCTAAATGCGTTTCCTAAGAATAATAATTCTAGACTCTTGAACTTGAACTGATTACCTTGCTTGATCTTGAATGTCATATTATAGCATGACTAATTGATATGTGAGTTTACTCTTGTCGAACTCAATCCTACTTGGTTATTGATGAGAATAATTTACTTGTCTTGAACGAGATCGCTCTTGTCGACCTCGTTCTATACTTGAGAATTTTGTTAAGTAAACATTACTTGGCATTTGCATGAGTCCAGCTGGCATACCTGTCTTTGTTCACACACGCCTCCACTGTGGCCACAGTGGGGAAGTAGCTCCCTTGCTGTAATCATTAAGAGCACCATTGGACTATCCCGGGCATCTCCTCGGAAGATCGATGTACTTACACACATTCGATACCCGCACATTTCCAGATAACGCTTGTATGCGGGAACTACGTAGCCCGGCTCGATATATCCTGATCCTATGTGATTTAATTACAAGCACCTATGTGAAACAATGTGCATCTTGGATACATGACCTCTATGATATCTTGCCCTGAATATGATATCATGCCTTGAATATGATATCTTGCCCTGAATATGATATCTTGCCCTGAATATGATATCTTGCCTTGAATTTGATATCTTGCCTTGAATAATGCATATTGCCATGACATGCATGATTGATAGCTTACAAGTCTTTATGACTTACCCTTTTCCCCTTTACTGCTTTAGATCCTAGCAAGACAGGTCCTGCTCGATGAGACTCGCGGTGTTCGTGCTTTGTGCCCTTTTTGGTGCGCCGTTGATATTTGAAGAGGTGGTTTAGATGCCCTCTTTCTCTTGTTTTATATTTTGTAAGGACGACGGGTTAAAGCAAGTCAATTAGACTATGCTTGGGTATTTGTATAGAACTTGATTTGTAACTCTTGTTAGCTACTAGTAGTATATCACTTGTAGTACTTGTACCCCTTTTGTGCCGGCATTGTGTAAGCCGAGCTTTGGTTAACTTGTTATTATTCCTCCTCGTATTAGTCTTCCGCTGAGCATGCTATTAGTTCTTATTTAATCCTTGTCCATGAACTGTTAGCTTGGGTTCCGGCATGTAGTGTCGCCGATGACTTGGTTTTATTGTTTAACTGTTTATCAGGTTTAAAAGTTTTAAAATATCCCCGCTTGGTGCCGAGGCGTGCTACGTCTCTAATGTTCATCACGTCGTTTTTATAAATAAATTCCTTGCTTGTTTATTTGTCTTCTTGTTTCCTTCCTATTTGGGCGGTCCGACCCTCGGTTCCATTTCGGGCCCGGGCCGGGTCGTCACAGTAACTTTATAAAAAAAGGCACCCCTAAAGGCTATTACCTTTTAGAGCGCGGTGTGCTCGCTCTGTCCTTCAGGGAGAGGGAGTCTTTGTTGTTGTTGTTGTTGTGTTGTTGTTGTTGTGGTTCGGGCTGAATGAATGGTTATTCTGGATGATTTTGGCCTGTTCACTCGGGCATAATGACGGCTTATTTCGGATGGTTTCGGCCTTTTTGGTTGGGGGGAATAACGGCTTATTTTGTGTGTTTTTCAGCCTATTACTCTGCGTAGTAACGACTTACTTTATGGATTTTGGGCTGGGGAAGTAGGGTGGATACCTAACTAAAAGGCTAGGGATCACTTTTAACCGGTGGATTTGTGTTTTGGCAGAGTTTGGACGGGGTTTGAAAGCTTTGGTAGGCTACACACTCCCTATCTCACTTCTCTCGCTACTTCGGCATTATAAGAACGCGAAGAGTTTTCTTCAGCGTTTTTTGTCTCTGATTTTCGTTCTCTCCAAAGTGAGCCCCAACACTCCTATTTATAGCTAGAAGAAGGGACTGATCGGGAATTAAAAATTCCCTCAGCGCGCTCAATTATCGTGTACACCGGCCTTCGTCGATTGTACAATGTGTTAACTTTCAGAGGCACTGTAGCACAGTTGGCGTGGACATCACCATGGCATGGCGCGGCGCCAATGCAACCTTTTGGCCGCGCCATGGCCCTATTCCAGGTTCATTTTTGGCACTTTCACCCCTCACACTTTACTGTTTTGCGCATCCTGCTTTGCCTTTCGCATTTTTGACTCCTGTAACTTGACATTTGTTAAGTTTAAGCAGTTCTTGATATCACATGTCAGAGTCACATATCAGGGATACGAAATTGGGGTGTCTACAGCGCGCCCCGCGCGCCCTTGAATAGGGGTGCGCGTACGTGTGGATGCGGGACACCACTGCTCTCATTCCATTCTCCCTTGTTTAAGGGAAAACGAAATTAAAAGTGCGAGAGGAGTGCTGTCTAAAATAGTGTGTTGGAATACGCCTCGGTTGACTTTATTGAATTTTGGTCCAATATGGGAGCTTTGTGTTTTCTATGTCAAGTTATCCCTTGTTTAGGGGATACCAGGATATAGGAATGCATCACCCTTTCATTTTCATTCTCCCATTTTTAGGGGAAAACGAAAAAGTGCTAGAAAGGATGTTGCGAGGCCCAACTATGGATTTTATGAAAATAGTCTTATGGCCTATTTCGGATCACTGTGGGTGCTTTGGGTTTCATGTATCAAGTTATCCCTTGTTTAGGGGATACCAGGATATATGAATGCATCACCCTTTCATTCTCATTCTCCCTTTTTTAAGGGAAAACGAAAAAGTGCAATAAAGGAGTGTTGCGATGCCCCACTGGATCCAAAATGTTTTATAGAGTCGCCATCTTTATTTTAAGGCAGAAATAAAGAAAAACCAAAAAGAAAAAAAAACCAGAGATTATAAAACGGGTTCGGAGGCTAAGTTACAAGTTGGGAAGGTGTTAGGCACCCAACTCGCCCTTTCGGTCTCAAAAGCGGTATTTGGCTAAAGTATGCTTTTTGTTATATTTATTTAGCAAATAAACAAAGCATTAAAAGACAGGAAATAAAAGCAAATACATCCGCGGCTACATTATTTACGGACTTGCAGCCGTCTCCTTACAATAATTATAGATATATTTAAAAATATTTGGCCATTATAACGCCTCTTTTACAAAGTATTTCTTAATTAAATCCGGGCAGCACAACGACTTATATTTTCTACATTGGACCGGATTAGAAAATAACTTTTATAAAAATAACGCCCTTAAAGGCTATTACCTTTTAGAGCGTGGAGTGCTCGTTTTGTCCTTCTCGAGAGAGGGAGACTTTTTATGCTACTACTGATGTGGTTTGGGCAGAGTAACGGCTTATTTTTGGTGGTTTTGGCTTGCTTATTTGGGCAGACTGACGGCTTATTTTTTGTAGTTTTGGCCCATTTACTCGGGTAGAGTAACGCCTTACCTTGGGTGGTTTTGGCCTATTTACTCGGGCAGAGTAACGGCTTATTTTGTGGTTTTTGGGCCGGGGAAATAGGGTGGATACCTAACTTAAGGGCTAGGGATCGTACTTTGACCGGTTGGTTTTAGGTTTGGCGGAGTTTTGGCAGGGTTTCGAGGCTTTATAGAGGGATCACTCCCTATCTCACTTCACTCTCTATTTTCTCAGCGTAGGGACGATGCAGAGAAATTTTATCGACGTTTTCTCTTGGTTTCTTCCGGGGTCTGAAAGTGAGCCCCAAGCCCTTTATTTATAGCTGAAGGAGAGGACTCATCGAGAATTCTTTTTTCTCTCTGTGTGCTCAAATTCCTTGTACACCGCGCTTCAAAATTTGCACAATGCGTTAAGTCCGAGGTGTAGTGTAACAGCTTGGGCGTCGCCATATCCTTCCTTTGGCGCCGCGCCAGAGGCCCCTTTTGGCTGCGCCAGAGCACTATTCAGCTTTCATTTTTGAAGTTTTAGCCCCTGCATTTTACTGTTTTGTGCATCCTGCTTTGCCTTTTGCATTTTTTAACTCCTGTAACTTGACATTTGTTAAGTTTTCACAGGTTTTGATATTTCATGCTAGAGTCGCATATCAGGGGTACGAAATTGGGGTGTCTACAGAGCCCCTCAATGATGGAGTCTACGGGTAACCCGAGGCTTACTGAGTAGACGAACATCGTTGATAAACAATAGACTCTCCAATTTCGTTCAATTAAAATAGGAGAGGAATGCAACAAGTAACAGTTATAATGCAACAGTTTGTAATGCTAACCAAACTCCATAGCCTAGACATATTTAGTCGGTTATAGCAGGTTATCGTAGTTTTTAAGCAGACGTGCAATAAAATGCTCTAATGGTTGGACCTACTAGTGTAGGCTGCCTACGTATCCCTTAATAAAGGAACTCAGACAAAAACGTAGTTCAGGCCAAAACCTAAACTATCATGCATGCAACGGTCGTGCCTACCCAAATAGGCTACCTACGTATCCTTATACAAGGAATCAGACCGAAACGTAGTTCACCCTGCCGGGGATTAAATGTTGCGGTGCAAGTGCTGCAATGCTATTAAACAAGTGCTGCAAAGCTTATCAAATGAGTGCCGCAAAGGTAATTATCAAGTGCTGCGATGGTGGTGCCTACCGAAATAGACTGCCTACGTATCCTTATCCAAGGAATCAGACCAATCGTAGTTCGTCTGCTGCTGTGCGGTATGAAATGTCTCCTCAGGAACGCTGCCTTCATCGAAGAACAAAATCTTTCCATCTGATCTGGGGTTGCATGCCCCTTAAAGGAAAGTTTTCCAACACAGCTATCGATGCTTGAAATGCAATGTCTCCTCAGGAACGCAGCCTTCGTCGGAGAACAAAGCCTTTCCCTTGCTCCAGGGTTGCCTGCCCCTTTAGGGAAAGTCTTCCAAACATCACACAAATGCACAGAAAAGGAAAATACTTTCCTTTCCTTACCCTTGCCTTGCCCTTGCGGCAAATTGCCTTCTTCTTTGCTTCTTTGCTCTTCTTTTGCTATCTTTGCTCTTTCTTTGCTCTTGCTATTTCATCTTTGCTCTTTTCTTTGCTCTTGTTGCACTTGCTGAGGATTTTCTTTTGCGCGGTTCGGCCTTTCTTTGAAATCATTTCCCCTTTTTCCGCTATATTTTCGGCTTTAGCTGGAAAATCTTTATTTATGCTGCTGCATTTTTCTTTTTTGCTGCTCTTTCTAACCTTGGCTAGAAATTTTCTTTCCTTTGCTGCTGCATCTTCTGGTTCCAACTGAAATTTCCCTTTCTTTTCTTCTTGCTGTTGTATCTTCTTTTTGCTACATTTTCTAGCTTCAGCCGAAAATTTCTTCTTTTTGCCGCCGCATTTTCTTTTGTTGCATGCATTGATACATTTTTTCTTTTCTTTTACATGCATTTTTCCTCTCTCTTTTTTCTTTTTTTTTCTTTCATTATTTTTTTTCTTTCTTTTTCTTTCCGCATGCTTGCCATTTTTTTATTATTTGTTTTTTTTAATTTTTATTTGCATGCTTATTATTTATTTTCTTTTTCTCTCTCTTTTTTTTTCTTTTCTTTTTTCACAATTCTTACCTTTGCCGCCTGAATTTCTTGGCTTTTCTGCTTATTTTGCGTCTGATCTGCTAGGGATATACTCTTCCCTTGCTTTTGGATGGATGGCCGTTGAATTTGGTTAACAAAATTACTTTTGTTAACTTTTCGTCAAGCTATAGGGTCCATTTTGCAGCTTTTGGAGCCTAGGGACTTGAGTGTCGCAGCTTTAAACTTTGGAGGGGGGAAAAGGAAAAATCATTTTTCCTCCCATTATTAGGACGGGAGAGATAGAGGGGAGCCACTGCTCCTTTTCTTCTTCACTTCTTCCTTCTGCATTGATCGATGTCTTATTTTAATTATTTCCTTGCAAGTGGACAAGACTATTAGAGAATAGTTTTGGGAAGCAAGGGTCGAACCACAGAAACCAGAAGATCACAGATAGCACAATTTATCGGTAGCAAATTATTAATCTAAGGGGGTTTTTATATTGATTCTATTCTAAACTAATTATTATTATTCTGATGTTTAACTAATTAGCATCAATTACAAGTTATGAAGATCTTATGGTGGATGGAAATATAGGATTATGGTTTCACTTGTATCTCCTCTATGCTTATTTTAATAAATTATCATTCAATCTCTTGGGTTCGTTCACAAAATATAGATATATCCTGTTGGATTAGCGTTCAGTCTCCATCTTCAAATAATCCATCCATTCTATATCCTAGGCACAAGAACATATGATCTAACTGTCACTTAGGTCATATATGGAACCTGACCCTAACCTATCACTCTCGTGCATCGATAGGTTCAATTTATTGTGATGGTGAGCCAGTGTACGACATATGCACATTTATCATGCAGTTATCCGCACCTCTAGGCCTTTATTATTCACGATTACATTCATTTGTTCAAAGTGAAATAATAGAGGGATTGATAAACACCACAATCAACAAGAATTGAATGAATAAAAATATAAATTAAAGCATAAATTCGATACAAGTTACCTCCTACCTCCTAGATTAATGAAGATTTAGTTCATCCTTGAAGATGAACAGCACATGGAGATGATTAAATACATGAATCGATCTTCAATACTTGTAATTACAACAACTAATTATGTTATACAACCTAAAATCTATTCTAAAGCTATAGAAAACTACTTTCTAGCTGTCCTATTGCCTTGGCTACCGGCCTCTATTTATACCATGGAGTTGTAGGGCGATTAGATCTCTTGGCCTGAAGTGAAAACGCGATTTTCGGCATTCTGACCACCTTGCGATCGCAAGGTATAAAGCACCTTGCGTCCGCAAGGTCTTCAATTTTTCCGGGCTTTGATTCCTAATGTTTCTGCCTACCTTGCGGAGGCAAGGTATATTGCACCTTGCGACCGCAAGGTACCCAGTCTGGTCTTCTTCATTTCTTCTTCAATTTTACACTATGGCCCCTTCTCGGAATTTTCACCAAAAAGCCTTATAATTTATATACTTTCACCTAAAACCCTGAAACTCATAAAATCACTGAAAAACACACATCAGTAGCCAAAAGCCTCATGGAATTGTTCAATTTAAGTCATAGAAGTATAGGAAATCGACGTATAAAATACATCGATCAAATACCCCCAAACTTAAACTTTGCTCGTCCACGAGTAAACAATACTTATAAATACAAAAGCATTTAAATAACAAAATAACGAAAATCTTTTTGGAGGGTGACACTATTTACACTCCTCTAGAAACCCACAAACTCAAGGAGACTCTTACGAGTGACTTGACTATGCAGATAAATACAAAAACTGATAAATACAAAAACAGATAAAAATTAAACTAACAATAAAACAAAAATATTTTTGACTTCAACCTCAAGTTATAATAGCATGGCATAACAAAGCAGTCTCAGTCCGATGCTCACCACATATGTGCAGACTTAATCACATAAAACCAACTGACTTTTACTTAAAACTGCTACTTCTCTTAATTTCTCAGTGTGTGTGTGATCACCAATTTTAAAGAATATCTTAACTAAAACAGTTTTATTAAGCTAAGCACCACATTCATATGAAAATTAGCATTTAATTAGAACCCATGCATCATAAAGTATGAGATCTATCATCCAAATCCAGTCTATTACAGAAAGAGAGGTCACCAAGGATTTCAAAAACTTATACATCCATCCCATGCACTTTTATGTATGACATACAATGCTCTCCTATCCCAATTACTTGTAATAGCTAAGATTATGCTAACACAATGAGCTCTTGTCGAATAATATGAACATGAAGTGTTTGATCAATTCTATATGACTCACTTAGCAAGGAAAACACACACAAGCATTGGCAAGAAGATCATTAGGTCTTTATTAGCTTGTAATGTAAGGCCATGGTGTTGAGAGATTTGATGGAAAGGGATTGGAATTCAAAGTGAGAGAGTAAGACTACCCTTTATCCCTCATACTTCCAAGCAAAGGAAGTTTTCCCAATTTAGGCTAGGACCTGCAAAAACTACAAGTGGGGGGGTATTTTCTTTTTCTTATACTTTTAAGTTTTCTTCTTCCCCCCAAACTTGTTTTGGGCAATATATACTCTAAAAACATCTCATCATTTTTCTCAGCAATATTTTTCTAACATATTTTCTTGAAAGCTATGCTTTCTTTTGAATCTACTTGCACTCTTCTTCTCGCGTTTCATTTTTCGTCGGTCCATTTTTCTTTTCTTTTTCTTTTCTCTCTCTTTTTTTTCGATGGGAAGAAGAAGTCTTCAGAAAACTTGCTTGACTGAAAAATGGTCCCATAAAATTAATTTCCCACCCACATCCTACTCTCTCAAAGGATAGGCTAAAAGTATATAGGCTTTTAGGGTTAAGTGAATGTGGGTAATAAAAACGATGTCGAATGGGGGTTTAATGTGTGCTTAGCATACTCAATTCTTTTTAATTAGGCTCAAAATGGGACACTAGGGATATTTTTAGTAAAGGTCAGGGAATATTTAGGCTCTAACGATCCAAAGATGGCCTAAATCATTTCTTAATGTCAAATGCTCATGTAGTTTTTAAAGCAAGTAAGTCACACAAAATCTTATATCAACTATGGAGTTGTGGGATTGAATGTTTAGCATCACTGGATTTCACATAAGCATTCGCTAAGACAGATGGTAGGGACAATTGAGACTAACATGCAGACACGGTTCGAAAGTGTGCTTGAGATATATAAATGAGAAAAATCCAAGGGATCTAACTATCGTGCAATTGACCCTAAGTTACAATTTAATGCAACAATCATGTTCGGACAGCTATTCTTCATATTCTTGTGCATATCTTGTTGAAATGAAATGGGTGCTATAAATTTTATAAAACTATTCTAATCAATTCATAATTATGACTGGTGTAGGTGCATGAAGAATTTGAAGAAAAGCAAAAGTTTTGCAAAATCAAGTAAGTTCCAGAAGAATCTACGGAAAAGTTATGTGGTTCATTACATTAACTCATCATCGACTAGTATTACCAAACCAAAACTCGAGGATGAAATTTTTAAATTAAAATATATATATATTTTTTATTTTGATTTTGATTTTGAATTTTTTTTTTATTTTGATTTTGAATTTTTTTTTAAAGAAAATTGAAGATGATGATGACACAATTGATGATGGGTCCCCATGAAAGGAATCCACGAGCATCCAATATTATAGTTTTCTGGTCAAGGCAACATCTCCGAAAACAAGAAAAATTCAAAAGCAAGAAAGGCAGGTGAGGAGGAGACACGATAGAGGGAAAAGAAAATTTTCTCCATCCTAAAAACGTAGCCCAACTCCATTCCTCCTTAGGCTAGGACCTGCTAAGACTCTCGAGGATTTGGTCAATAAATGGCAAGGGAAAGTGGTCTTTCCTAGTTGCCGCATTTAGTTTTCTCAAATCAATACACATTCTATAACCAGTGATAGTTCTTGTAGAGACTAATTCATCTTTTTCATTTTTAACTACTGTAATTCCTGATTTCTTAGGAACTACCTGAACTGGACTAACCCATTTACTATCTGAAATCGGGTAAATTATGCCCGCATCTAGAAGCTTAAAGACTTCTTTTCTTACAGCTTCTTCCATGTGGGGGTTAAGTCTTCTTTATCTTTCTCTTGAAGGTTTACTACCTTCTTCTAAGTGTATTTTATGCATGCACATAGACGGACTAATACCTTTTAAATCTGCTAAGAACCATCATATGACTTCTCTATGTGTCCATAAAACTTGTAACAAACTAGCTTCTTGTTCTTCAGTTAGATCTGCTGCTATTATAACATGTAAAGTTTTACCTTCCCCTAAAAATGCATATTTTAAGTGGGGTGGTAATGACTTTAATTCTTCAACGGCAGGAGATTTAACAGATGGAATAAATTCAGAATTTTCTGGTTTAATTATTTCTTCTTCTTTAACCTCCTCAATATTTTCTTCTTTTTCATCCTCTATTTCTATTTCTTCAAAAAGAGATTTTAAAATTTTCACTTCTTCTTCTTCATTATTTTCTTCCTCTACTTTTTCTATTTTATCAGAATTAATTTCTGATTCTAATTCTTTCTCCATATTGTCTTTATTTTTAAGAGCTTCTAATTTCTCTCTCTCTCTCTTGTCTTTCTTCTTCTTCTATTTCTCTTTCTATCTGTAGACACCCCAATTTCGTACCCCTGATATGTGACTCTGACATGTGATATCAAGAACTGTTCAAACTTAACAAATGTCAAGTTACACGAGTCGAAAATGGGAAAGGCAAAGCAGGATGCGCGAAACAGTGAATTGCGATGGGTGAAAGTGCCAAAAATAGAAGATGAATAGGAGCATGGCGCTGCCTAAAAGGTGTTTGGGCACCGCGCCATGCTATGGTGGAGTCGGCCCCAACCTAGCTACTGTAGCTCTCAGACTTAACGCATTGTGCAACTCGCGAAGGTTGGTGTACAATCTGTTGAAGCCGGTTGAGGGAATTTCTAATTCCCGATGAGTCCTCCTCTCCACCTATAAATTAAGGTGTTGGGCTCCCTCTTTAGTGTCTGAAGTCACCCACAACGAAGCGCTGAAAAATTTCTCTCCGCGTTTTAAGAACGTCGAGTTTTAGTGAGAGGTGTGAGATAGGTGTGTGTAGCCCACCAAAGCTTCCAAACCCCGTCCAAACTCCGCCAAAACACAAATCCACCCGTTAAAAGTAATCCCTAGCCTTTTAGTTAGGTATCCACCCAACTTCCACGGCCCAAAATCCATAAAGTAAGCCGTTACTCTGCCCGGGGAATGAGCTAAAAAACACAAAAAGTAAGTCGTTATTCCGCCCTGTGACAGCCCGACCCGGACTCCAATGCGGAATCCCAAGGTCGTGCCGTCAAGACAAGCTAAGAGACAGACACGCACCTGCTAAGCATAATGGTACGAGTCAAAAGATGAGCCATCAAGCTCGAACAAGAAGGTAAAGCCATAACGGCAATACGGAACAACCAAAAAACTTAAATATGCGGAAGCAAATCATAAGTGGAACCCAAGCCTTTAATCCTAAAAAAAGGAACGCAAGGCTGAGAGATAACTATCTCTCGACAATCTACGACGCGCGTGATGCAACATTGCGCACGGGCAACAAACCATCGGCAACCTAAGGCCGGCGAATCAACAAAATACCCACCTGATAAACAACAACTCGACGGCTATAACATGCCGGAGGGACAAATCGACTAAAAGAATAAGATATTAAAATACTAACAACTAACCCAAGTCTCTCGACTAATGTCGTCGGAGATGACAAAACCGACAATACTAGAATAAGTGAGCTAAAGCATGCTCGAAATAACAAGGGAACAACTCTAAAGAGATACAACAGTTCGACCAAACAAGTCGGCTCCCCAAAATAAAACGATAACAAAATACTAGCATATTCTACCCAAGTAAAGTCTACATAACTTTACATTTGTGTCTCACAAATACGTGCCAAGTGCCCATTACTGTGCTGGAAATTCTGCCTGGTATCCTAGTTTATTTGTCCGACAGTCCAGTGCTCCTCTGTATGATCGCGAGGAAGAAAGGAGGCTATAAAAGAGAGCTATGAACACGGGTATAACAGCCGCATTGCGCCGAGGAAACAGGAGAAGGCGGCCGTCTCTCCATTTCCATATCACCAGAAAAGCCCACTCTAATCCAAAGGTGTATTCTCATAAACTCTCTTTCCAAGATTACAGCGTGCCATTACCTTTTAGATGTTTGGTCTAGCTTTATTTTCTGTGTGTATTTGAGTTTGCATGTGTAATATGTTGCATCATATACCATTATATTGCATTATATAATAATGTCTGTACAGGTTTCTTTTACATAAAAAAAAAGGAAAAGAAAGAAAGACTAATAAGTGCAGGAATCCAAAGCTAATGTGCTCGGGACGACTGGCTTCTATCAAGGCCACCACCCATGACCCAGGGACCTGTTGTGCCACCAGCTCTGTACCCCCGACCTCTGCCCCGTGGCTCGACCCGACATCATCATCATCATCACCTCGACATCTGGGCCGCCGCGCTGTGCTGCTCCCCCTGCAAGAGAATTCATCAGCTAGTTTCTGATAAAGTTTGCTGATACTGAAAAAACACCGCAGCAGCTTCTTGTAGGTAGACACGTTCACCTATAAAAAAGAAAGGAGTGGGACAAAAAAAGAGAATGTATTAGTCTCCAAAGAAAAATATATAATGGACATGCACGAAAAAATGAATGGAGAAAATACATGGGTGCATGATATATAAAAAAATATATGATAATAATGTGAAAAAAAAAATAGAGAGAGACAATAAAGGTAAATGTGTCTACCGAACGAGCCTGCTCCGGGACACGACGCTCCTCGGGAATCTCAACATCAGGAAGAACCTGCTCTACCATGTTACCACCCCATTGATACTAGAAGGTAGAGAAGATATCATCAGGCTTTGTTGATAACTGTATTTTATATGCAGTTATTGGGTATTATTCAGGCTTAAATTATGCTATTTCTCGAGGTTTTTGTTGTCTAATATGTGTTTTAGTGTTGTTTTATAGTTTCAGGGACTTTTGCAATAATTGTGCAAAATATAAGCACTTTTTGCTGAATTGAAGAACTTAAGGGACCAAACTGCAAAAGCTGGAGACTTAAACACTAAAAGCTGAAAATCAGATTTTCCAGCACAAAAATCAGTCGCCACTTTTGTGTTCTAATTGCCTTGGGAAACGTGCAAGTCATATTTTAATTCTTTTTAGTGTTGTAATTATATTGTATCTCATTTTCCTCCTTAGTGTATGATTAATTAGGTATAAATAGATCCCTTTAGTTAGAAAAAAAAAGGGGGAGAGAAGTTCTGTATTATTTTTCTTTGTCTATGAAGAAAGATTCTTCAAGAATGGTTCAAGGTTTTGTATTTTCAATTATGGAGAACTAACTCCATAATCTAGGAATTTGAGGTAACTTGTATCGAATCTATTGTTTTATATTAATTCTTATTCATTTAATTCTTGTTGATTGTGGTGTTTATCAATCCCTCTATTATTTCGCTTTGAACAAATGAATGTAATCACAAATAATAAAGGCCTAGAGGTGTGGATAACTGCATGACCAATGTGCATATGTCGTACATTGGCTCACAATCACAATAAATTGGACCTATCGATCCACGAGAGTGATAAGTTAGGGCCATCTTCATACATGACCTAGGTGACAGATAGATCATATATTCTTGTGCTTAGGATGTAGAATGGATGAATGATGCGGGGATGGAGGCTGAACCAATAATTCAACAGGCTATATCTATCTTTCGTGAACGAACCCAAGGTATTGAATGATATTTTATTTAAATAAACAATAGAATAGATACAAGTGAATCCTAATTCCTAGTCAATTTACAAATCTTTGATGTATCTCATATTTATATGTTTTGTTAGTTAGATTATTTTATTGCTTTCTAGTTAATTTAATTTATAAAAAAAAAACCAAAAAACCCCATTAGTTAGTAATTGCTTTATTTTAATAGATTAGTTAAATTTATTATAATCAAATCCAAATATATGTGGTTCGACCCTTGCTTCCCAAGCTGTTCTACAATAGTCTTGTCCACTTGCAAGGAAAATAAATTTAAAATAAAACATCGATCAAGTTTTTGGCGCCGTTGCCGGGGATTTGTTATTTTGATTTTAGTTAATTTAGCTTTTCTTTTTGTTATTTTCGTTTTTTTTAAATTAAAAAAAATTCTTAAAAATAATAATATTATAAATAAAAATTAAATAATTAATTCCGAAAATTTTAAAAAAATATTAATTAATTCCGAAAATTACAAAAAATATATAAATTAAAAAAAATTATTTAAAAAAAATTATTAAAAAAATGGAGTACAATAATTATCATTGAGGTATGGAAAATTATGCACCTATGAGAGTCACAAATGAATATGCCTACCGAAATGCTAGAATAAATCAACCATCTTTTCCTAATAGCTATGAACGTGATTATCACAATCATCCATCTTTTCCGCCCTATCATAATAACTATAATGAGTCACCATATTATAATCCGCCCTTTTATAATGAACATCCTCCTTATTCGTCCTATTATAATGAGTCTCCTTCTTATTGTAATCAATCATCTTTCTCCTCGCATAATTATTATAATGATCCAACACCTTTAGAAGAAGAAGTTTCAAAATTAGATGGAGCAAGCATAAGTCAAGCTGCCCTTTTGAAATATTTGTTAGAAGAAATAGAAAATTTGAAGGAGATACTTGCAAAAGCTAACAAAGAAAGAAAAGAGGTAAGTAATCCTATTCAACCTTCTGATATGCCTGATAAAGATAATTCTGATAAAGAAGTTGAAAAAGATAAAAGTGAATATAATCAAGAAAAAGATGAAAAAGTAGAACTAGAAGTGCGAGAGAAGGAGTTGATTCCTAAAGATGAAGAGATACCTATGGAAGTCACTAAGTGGGAATATAATATAGCAAGGGGTAAAGAAAACACAAATATTGAGGAAAAGGAATTGATAGTAGTAGAGGAGCCGATTGAAAAAGATGATGAGTTGATTTTAGAATCCCAAGATTTTCCACAAAATGATGTACCACCTCATTGTTCTCAAGAACCCGAAACAATTTCGGAGACTTTCACTGTAATTTATTCTCCAATTGATTCTCCGCTAGACACTTATGTGGAGTTAGGGACGCCTTCTTCATATTTTCTTGAAGAGAATCAATAACCTATTTTAGAGATACTTGAGGATGAGCAATGTTATGATGAAAAAGTGGAGGAAATTCTGGATAGGATTACATTGGAAGATTTAGGTGTGAAACTTACCGTTCCCAAATCAATTAAATGGCCATCAAGTAAAGAAAATTTCGCCAAGGAAGTGTTTGGTTTTAATGGTATAAAATTAGGACACTACATGAATGGTGGATTTTATGGACAAAAAATGTGTGCATTCCTAAGTGATCCGGCGATGCCTTCTTAGTAAAAAGGAGGATTTAAGTCAAGCTAACGACTATAACTTAGAATTACTTCTAACCCTTCTCTCTTTGTATTTAATTTGTTGCTTTTTGAGTCACTCGTTAGAGTCTCCCTGAGTCTGTGGGTTTATAGGGGAGTGTTAATAGTGTCACCCTCACAAAAAGATTTTATTTTTATGTATTTATATGCACTAATGTTTAATAATTTTATTTTAGTTTTTGTAGAATTTTTGTATTAATTTAAAACAGGTTGAAGGCTGCTCAAAAAAATTTAATTTACAGATTTAACTGAAAATAATAAAGCAATTTACAACTAAAACAAGAAATAATAAAAATTTAAGGGCTTAAGTGAAATTACCTTGCGGTCGCAAGGCCCCTTTGACCTTGCAACCGTAAGGTGCACAGAAAGTTGGTGCTGGAAGGAAGGAGTTCATGGTTCAATTACAAAAAAAAAAAAAATTTAAAAAAAGGGAAAAAGAAAAGGCGGCTGCAGGGATCCTTTCTCTCTATTCCCCCAGTTCATCTCTCAACCCCAACCTTCATCTTCATCGATGTCCCAGCCGCCGCCCATTCCTTAAACCCAGCAACTCCTTCCAGTTCATCTCCAGCGAAACAACAGCTCACAACCGCGACATACATCCAGCCGCCGGCCATCTCCTTCCATCATCCACGCCATCCAACTTTCCCCTTCTTCTTCTCCGGCGAACTAGCCGGCCCCGCCATCTTCAAAACTACCAGTCACCGAATCAATCCATCAACCCAGCAGCCTCGTCTTCTTCCTTCACCCAACCTGCATCTTCAACTCCCAGCTTCTTCTCCGACGAACCAGCCGGCCACGCCATACCCAGCACCGTACCCCTCTCCTCCATCCTTCTCTCTCTAGATAATCGAAAGGGGGAAAAGAATAGCGGCTGGGACTTCTGTCTCCCACTTTTCTCTCTCCTTAACACGCATGCCCCTATTCTCTGCTCCATGGCCAAATGAACCAGATTCTCACCCAACAGCCGTCGTTTTCCTCCGTTCCTGCTTTCGATTCTGGCTATCTCTCACCCATCTCACCTGTTCGTACCCCATCCTCACCGCCATCCTTCATCACAGTCCCAGCCATCAATCGGCTCAACCTAAAACCTGGGTGAGTCTCCAAAACCCGATCTTCAGCCTCGCGATCTCCCTCCTATTTCTTCCCTCTGTTCGATTCCGGCCAAAGCAGTTCAGCCGTCGAATTCAATCGTCATTGATCAGGCCACGGGAGGGGGGTGCCGAAAGCCTCGCCGTACGTGACTGGTCCGTGATGTCGTCGGTAGGATATCTGGTTGTTTGTCTGCAAAGAGAGAGAGCACCGTTAGGGAGCTGGGAGGTTATCCCAGCTAAAGCCCTCCGGTGTATGAGTCAATAACAAGGATAACATATGCCGGAGCTCGGGCGTTCCCTCGAGTTACCGGTGAAATAATGTATTGAGCGTGCAAGAGAAAGATATTTAGAAGTTGAGGAGTCCATCATCTATAATGAGGGAAGACCCCTCTATATATAGTACTTTTATGGGCCTTTACTTACTTTGGGCTTGGGCCCTTCCTTTGCTATGGGCCTTTCGGTGAATACTTTAGGGGGTGTATTTTCGGTGTACATCAATAGCCCCCTACTCCTTATTCCTTGAGGTTTACCTCAAGGGTAAGGAGTACTATTTGCTTGTGATTCTGTCTTGTCCTGCTGAGAGTTAGCGATTTATGCTTTTGAGACCGGAGAAGGCTTCATAATCTTGATCGTTTGAACACGGCATGAGATTCTTTGCGCAGGTGCTTGAGTCGACCGATGTATGATAATTGGTGCTAAAACCTCGAGTAATTGGTCTTCGGTTAAGTGAAGATCGAGGGTCTTCAAGAGAATGATAATTGGTCATCGCGTACCGAGGGTCTTCAAGAGAATGATAATGGTCCTCGCGTACTGAGGGTCTTCAAGAGAATAATAGTTGGCCCTCGCGTACCAAGGGTCTTCAAGAAAATAATAATTGGCCCTCGCGTACCGAGGGTCTTCAAGAGAATAATAGTTGGCCCTCGCGTACCGAGGGTCTTCAAGATAATGATAATTGGTCCTCGCATACCGAGGGTCTTCAAGAGAATGATAATGGTCCTCGCGTACCGAGGGTCTTCAAGAAAATAATAATTGGCCCTCGCGTACCAAGGGTCTTCAAGAGAATGATAATTGGTCCTCGCGTACCGAGGGTCTTCAAAAGAATGATAATGGTCCTCGCGTACCGAGGGTCTTCAAGAAAATCGGACCATGCAGCCATAATAAGATTTATTGTCGACTTGGGCGAAGAACAATAAGAAAATCAAGCCATAAGGCCGTAATAAGATTTGTCTTCAGCTTGGTGAAGAACAATAAGAAGACCGAGTCATAATAAGATTTATCATTTATGTTGCAATCATTTGGGCATTTGTAAGCTACTATGACACTTGTAAGCTACTATGGCATTTGTAAGCTACTTCGGCGTTTGTAAGCTTCTTCAGCATTTGTAAGCTACTATGGCATTTGTACATTGCGACCTTCCCCACGTACCGAGGATAAGGCCCTTGATCTCCACCTCGCGCACCGAGGATGGTATTGGCGTTGCGCTCTTGTTTGTGTGACCTTCCCGTGCTCAGAGGATGAGGCCGTTGACCCCCACCTCGCGTACCGAGGATGGGGTGGTTTCCATAATGGTTCATATCCAAGGTAAGAAGTACCATTTGCTCATAATTCTTTCTTGTAATGCTAGAGATTTTGCTTTGGATTTCAAGAGAGTTTATGTAGTCGACTTTTGAACCTTGGCGGGGAACCTGTGTATATAATTGACCCTTTGATATGATTCCTCAGCTTTGTGAGGGTTTTTGAGATAATAATAAGTGTTCTTTGGTTGGCGAGATCTTCCAGAAAGGTGACCCATAAGGCCATAATAAGACTTGTCCTTGGCGTGGCGAGGACTTTAAAGAAAACCGAGCTATATGATGCTGCGCGATATGAAACTCAATAGGAGTGTGATGTATTGATCCTCAATAATAATAATAATATAAAGCTCGGGCATTGGCGCGAGCGTGGCGTGCACGGGCACGAAAACGATATAAAGCTCGGGCATTGGCGCGAACGTAGCGTGCTCGGGCACGAGAATGATATGAAGCTCGGGCATTGGCGCGAGCGTAGCGTGCTCGAGCACGAATGATATGAAGCTTCGGGCATTGGCACGGCGTAGCGTGCTTCGAGCACGAGGAATAATATGGCTTCGGGCAGCGCGGCGTAGCGTGCTTCGAACACGAGAATAATATGAAGCTTCGGGCATTGGCGCGGCGTAAGCGTGCTCGAACAGCACGAGAATGATATGAAGCTTCGGCATTGGCGCGGCGTAGCATGCTCGAACACGAAAATGATATGGCTTCGGGCATTGGCGCTGGCGTAGCGTCTTCGAGCACGAGAATAATATGAAGCTTCGGGCATTGGCGCTTGGCGTAGCGTGCTTCGAACACGAAGAATAATATGAAGCTCAGGCATTGGCGCGAGCGTAGCGTGCTCGGGCACGAAAATGATATGAAGCTCGGGCATTGGCGCGAGCGTAGCGTGCTCGGGAACGAAAATGATATGAGGCTTAGCTGCGAGTTAGATGAGCTCGGGCATGGGCCTAGATATGGCGAGCGATGATGTTTCAAATAGTAGTCTCTATCATCGTCGACAATCTGATATGGATGAAGATGTCATGTAAATAATTATTGTGGCCGTCGTGGGGCTTTGTCATATAAGAGTGTCGTAGGATCTCATCAGCCATGGTAGTAGTAGCCCCCCACTTCTTGAGCGTAGGAGCATCCCCATAGATCGAGAAGTAGTAAAGATTTCTATTTGTTTCAGGCTTCAATAGCAGCCCCCTAGCTAACTTATTGTTGTTAACTGAGCAATAATAAACCAGTAAATGTCTTGGCTTCCCGTAATGTTGTAGTTCTAGATTCGGTATAATAATGTTTTTCGAAATCTTTCTTGTGAATAATCATGTAATAGAGGGACACATATGCTCGTGGTTTTTTAGGCTGTGTCAATTTGCATTTTATACTTGAAAATTTCGGAAGCATTACTACGAATCGAGCATGTTCCATATTTAACTAGAATGTGTATTATGAATTTGTCCTTGCGCAAATAAGAAAGTAATCATGCTCGCATTTAACATAAAACAGATAATTCACGCGTTTCGCGTAGACAATTTTTCGATTTATTGATATGAATAGGCGAACATATAGCTTGACATAAATTAATTTCAATTTGCATGTCATGTTTTTCAAAAGCAGGCGAGCTTGCACAAAACACTTAATTGTCTATTATATATCGATGAAAGTTAAATAATATAATATTTAAGTCGACGAGACTAACGAGCTCGTGTACATTTTTTTAATAAAAATAAGGTTATCAAATTTGTAAGAAAATATTTTTACTTGTTACGAGGAGCGCTAATGCATGTTCTCGTATAAGATCATCGAATAATTATGTACAATAAATCGTACTCATCGTGATAATTTATATTGCATCCAATTTATTAAGTCATATTATTGTTCGTCGTGCATTTTAAATCAATAGTTAATGTTTTGTTTCATCATTTGCTATATGTTGTATATTTTTCGTACTAATTTAATAGCAATAGTATGTTAATTTTATGTTGTATTAAAAGTCAAACATGTGAGTAGTCATTTAATTGGAAAGTCAAAAGTCGTTTAATAATTGATAGGATATGGACTATGGCCGACAACTCCAAGATCAATTAAGAGGATTCATTAATTTAATATTAAAAGGAAAGAATGCACCTGGTATTTTGAAAGGATAGCACATGCACGTCAAATCTCACCGACACAAGCAACAGCAAACTTGAAGCTTAAGCGTTGGGTGCGTGCCGGCGAATGGAGCTTCGGTGAGACTTCCAGCCGTTTCAGGTAGCGAGTGAGAGAGCGTTGGTGCTCCGTTTGTGGCGATTTCAGCAGCGTCGGGCTCGTCTCTTCAAGACCCAGCTACTGGTTACTTCTATTTTCCGGCCGCTTCTGACGGAACAACGCCGAGCCAGACACCACCGTTGCAAGAAACTTGTGATGGAGCGTGGCGGAGCCTGGGAGGTCGGATGGAAGTGATTTTGGTGTCGCTGGACTCGTCTTTCTGGGGCGCATCTAACGATGACCTTTGTTTTATGTTTCGTTTTTGTTTTCTTCGTCAAGCTCACATGCACGATTTGTGCGTTTGTGTTCGTCGGTAGTGTTCCGGCACCCTTAGAACAAGCTCCGTCGAGGTTGACGGAGTTAGTGACTAGAGAGGAACTAAATAAAAATCGTTCCCGGCAACGGAACCACTTGATCAGGCCACGGGAGAGGGGTGCCGAAAGCCTCGCCGTACGTGACTGGTCCGTGATGTCGTCGGTAGGATATCTGGCTGTTTGTCTGCAAAGAGAGAGAGCACCGTTAGGGAGCTGGGAGGTTATCCCAGCTAAAGCCCTCCGGTGTGAGAGTCAATAACAAGGATAACATATGCCGGAGCTCGGGCGTTCCTTCGAGTTACCGGTGAAATAATGTCTTGAGCGTGCAAGAGAGAGAGATTTAGAGGTTGAGGAGTCCATCATCTATAATGAGGGAAGACCCCTCTATATATAGTACTTTTATGGGCCTTTACTTACTTTGGGCTTGGGCCCTTCCTTTGATATGGGCCTTTCGGTGAATACTTTAGGGGGTGTATTTTCGGTGTACATCAGTCATCCCAAGCGATCCTGTATCCACACCCAGCTTCTCCAAACCAACCGGGTCATCCACAGTCAAGTCACTGGCCGGCCACTGTTTCTTCTTCTCAGTTCAAGTAGCTCAGCCGTCTTCCGAGGTCAACCTCAAATCCAACCACTCAGACACCCAGCAATCCAGCCACGCTCTCCGACAATTAAAGGCTTGAATTTTGGACTCCCCTTTCGCGATTTCAAGTAAGATTTTTCCAACCTCTTCCAATTAATTGTTGAATCATGTGATTAAATCAATTGCGATTCTTGCTATTTGCCAGTCAAATGTTGAAGATTTGTGAATTTTCATTTACTAGGTTACCTGCATTCATGCTTTTCTGGAATTCAATTCAATCGGAGTTTTGGTAAATTTGTGATTGTACCGATGATACATAATAGTTTGTTGTTGGAAAATTGCTGAAAAGTGTTGATTATATATATTCTGGATATACTAATTTTTTGTAAACTGAAGTGTTATAGTGATCGGGTTTATTTCACATTAATGCGGAAAATTGTATTTAACCAAAAACTTTTCAAAATATGATGGGAGGGTATAATTCTGTGATAATTTACATACTTGCGTCAGATTTGAATTGGTGGTGACCCAATAATCCATGTTGTATGCATACTCTAAATTGGTGGACTGAATTTGGATCTTCCTTTGCTTATGTACAATAGTGCCGAATAATTATGCTCTTTTTAAGAATGGCAAATTTCAATTTCCAGCTTTAAAATTGTTATGGAATCATGAGCTATTGTTAATTATTGTGAATTTGGCGGTTGGGTAATTTGATTATTTAGGAAGTGGGTATACATATGGGGTGGAGTTTTATGCGTAATTGCTGGAAATTTGTAACGTTCATTACGACTTGTTCAAATTGCCATGTTGTTGACTTTTCTTTACTCCCGTGTTTATATTTCACTCACATTGAGGACAATGTGAAATTTAAGTGTGGGGGTGTGAATTGCCTTGCGCTTAAATGATTTTTTTAGAAGAGCCGTTTTACCTGTTTTTAGTTAATTTAGTTTTTATTTTCTTTTTAGTTTTAGTTTTATATATAAAAAAATAGAAAATTTCAAAAAATTTCTGAGTTTTTAATATTGGCATGGTTACTTCTGCCAATGATAACATGTTTGTTAATAGCGATGCATGTAAACTTGTCTACGAGCCTTAACTTCATCTAGTTGATGGAACTTTATATCTCCAAAATTTTTGAGCACAAAAATACCATGGCTTGATTTATTAAAGAATTTGGATATTTTTATTGAGTTTATAGTGCACATTTCATTCCTTTGGACCTTATTATTGTTGTGATCATGAACATTTTAAACAGCCGTCATTACATGATTGTTGCATTATATTTGCGACTTAGGGTTGATTGCATGCTAAGTTAGATTTGTTAGATTTCTTTTGCTAATATATTTCAAGCACACTTTCGAACCGTGAGTGCATTTAAGTCTTGATTTTCCCTACTTCTTTTCTAGCGAAAGCTTATGTGAAATATTTGTAGAGCTCGTTTTTAAAACTTCTAGTTAGGGAATGATTTGAAACTTTGTTGAATTTCTGTGAAAACGAAGCATGAACATTGTGGTAGTTAGGATATGATTTAGGTCATCTTTGGAACGTTTGAGCCTTTTTATCTCACCATCCTTATATTATATTAATCTGTAGTGTCCCCTTTGAGCTTTATTAAAAAGAATGGTGTGTGCTAAGCACACATCGACCCTCATTCGACATCATTTCTATTACCCACATTAACTTAACCCTTAAACCTATACACTTTTGCCTACCCTTTGAGAGAGTATGATTGAGTTGGGAATGTTGTCTACATGGTGATTGATGCAGTTCAAAAATAGCACCAATGAGTTCTTGTATTGGAAAAGAAAAAAAGAAAAAAAAAATATATATATGGAAAAAAAATGAAAAGGGTGCGAAAATCAAAAATTGCACATGCCCTTCAAAAAAAAAAGAAAGAAAAAAAGAATAGAAAAAAAAAAGTAAAAGAAAGAAAGAAAGCAAAGAAAAGGATCATTGGGAAGAAAATCTTTATGATGATGATGATACCTTCTTCAACCCAAAAGTTCAAGTTTGGGGGTTGTTGAAGGAAAGTGAGTGTTTTGTATGGGAAAAAGGGAAATATTCTTACTCTCTCACTTTGTAATTTCTTATCCCTTTTATTATTACCCCTCACCTTGGCCTTACATTACAAGCTTAATAAAGTCCTATTGATCTAGTTGTCACATTTGTTTGTGTTAGTTGACATGGTTTGGAAGCATTGTTGATTTGACCCATGTTTTGAATTATATACACATCTTCATATAGCTCACCGTATTTGCATAATCTCAGCTATTATAAGTAATTGGGACTTGAGAGCATTGTATTTCATACATAGTTAGTGCATGGGATGGATGTATAAGCACTTGAATTCTAGCACGATCTTTCTTCGTGTTGTTAACCGGGTATTGATGGTATGTACATGTTTTGTGATGCACACGTTTTTATTTTTAAATATTTTGGGAATGAATGTTGTGCTTAGCTTGATAAAACTTTCTAAGTTTGGAGATAGTCAATTAATGGTTTTCACACACACACATGGAGATGTACAAGTGATATTGATGATGATTGAGTGAAAGCCTAGACTTGTGGCTATGTGTTGTTATTTATCATTCCTTGAGGCATTATGTGGTACCATGCCGATGCTTTGACTTGTGAAAGAAAAAAAACATTTTATTTGCTTTAATTTAGTTAAGTTTAGTTTTTATATTTATTTTTTTTATTTTACACGAGGACGAGCAAAAGTTTAAGTTTGGGGGTATTTGATAACTGTATTTTATACGCAGTTATTGGCAGTGTTCTAAAACTCCCCGCCTAGCTCTGCCTAGAACCCGCCTAGGTGCTAGGCCCCTCTCTACCGCCACGACTTTCTTAGTCGCCGCCTAATCGACCAAGTCGGCACCTATGTTGCCGGTCTGCCAGATAGATAGATGAAAGAAGAAAAAAAAAAGATGAAGAAGAAGGGGGCTGTCTCGAGACTCATAATTTAGAATGAGAAAGGATTATGGAGGATATGTTAGACTGTGGATTGTAGGAGCAGTAGGTAGATGGAGTAATATTTTTTTTTATTTTTAGTTCTAAACTTGGCTGGTTTATTACTTTGGGGTTGTTGTGAATTGAGATTAAAGGTAGGTTTGTATATTTTTGTTCATTTTACAAATATAGACAATTGTTTGATAAAATGACAAACATAAAAAAAATTAAATTTGTAGTCAATGTGTTTGATCTTTGATGTAAATTATAAAAAAAAAATGGTAATTATGCCTTAATTCTAGGCCCCGATACGCCCGACTAGTCCCTAGGCCTAGGCTAGCTTAATTGACCCGACCGGACAATGCGAGATCCCGAGTTGTGCCGTCCAAATAGTCAATATCACAAGCATGCGCAAGTAGGATTATAAAATTCATGTGGCGCAACATCGCATACGAATAACAACTCGGCTACACTTGGCCGGAAAAACAACTTAATATAAACAAGTCATCGGCGACGTTACAGCCGGAACCCAACAACTACTCCTACAATTTTAACACATGCTTATAAAACCTCAACGGCCACAACATGCCGGAGACAACAACAACAATAATATTTAAAAGAGCTTTAGCGGAAGAAACTGTAGTGAACCATTAACATATAAACAGGCACGACATATAAGTCGGCATACAAAAGATTACGAGTGTCAAATCATTAAGTTTACTACAATAACAAAAAAACCCCAAGTCAAGTCTATTTGACTTGCTTCCCAACGTCCTTGCCAAAATAAAAGACTAACTATCAAAAGTCCCAAAAGAGCAACCTTGAGCTCACAAGCAACCAAACGTGGAATGGCGAATCTAGCGCGAACCGTCTCCTCGGCTCGGATCTAAGGAAAACAAAGCAAACAAATAGGGTAAGTCGAAAGACTTAGTAAGTTACTAAAAATGCATGTTCATGTTATAGCATGGCATTTATCTCAATTATGGTACATGATCATCATATAGCACTTAGCACATTATTCACGTAAGTGCGGGAAAATAAATCATACAAGTAGGATATGATATAGTCACGGCCGCTTCGTAGCTCCTGCAATACACTCTGTTACTGGTTCGTGCCATCGATGTTTTGTGAATTCATCGACTCATACCGAGAACCTACTCGATTTCATTAGCAAGCCAATGCGGCACGTATTGATGACAAAGGGCTACTTCCCCACCGGCCCCAGTGGAGGTGTGTGTGAGGTCCCTGTGCGGCGATCCATAGCGAGCACGAATCCCACAATTCGTGAAGGCGATGCATCGTCCCACCCTGACTTAATAAACAAACCAAATAATGCCAGCTGGACTCAATGTGATGCACAAGTAGATGTTTACTTGACTTAAACCAATTAAGGATCGAATTCGACAAGAGCGAATTCATCCGACCAAGTAGGTTATTAATCTCTACCATAAAACATGTCAAGGCAATTAATTGCTCAAAACCAATCTTTCATAACAACTTGTTGCAAACAATTAAACCAAGCTCATATTTGAGTAAACTCAATCAAACGGTATCCAAACTTCGTAGGGATCGAAATTAGGGTTCAACATGTTCAAATCTTCCCTAGAGTCGACTCCGTTGAGTCTTTTCTCTAAATTCCCAATTTTGGAGAAATTGAAGCTATGTGCTTCATAACCCAACCTAGGTCATTTCTAAGTTCAACAAGGTTGTAAATTCACCAAGGCATTGCAATGAGATTCATGTTCATCATAGAGTCCAATATTGAGGATAGAACACATAACAACTTCACAACATACAATGTAGGCTCAAATTAGGGCATTCACATATTGCACTTATTCAAGCAACATATATAATACATGTTTCTAACATGTTCAAAACCTTAAATAGACAAGATGGAAGAGTATTATAAACTTCCATAGGCAAGAAATCATCCTATACATGCTCCTAGCAAGTTCATACTTTCAAAATACTAGTAGAAGGCATAGGAAGCAATTATGTGTCCTCATTGACCTCATACATCAAAAGCTTTGTTTCCTTAGGGTCAATGAGAACTAAAACAAGGAAGAAAAGAGGTAACTTACTTGTGTTCTACACCAAAGAAAGCAAAGAAGGAAACTAATCGGTTGAAAATGATCTACTCTTCAAGCTCTACACTTTTGATGAAGGTGGCTTGAGCAAATGGAGAAGGGATGAGGGAAGACCAAGAGGATAGCTTCAAGAAGCCATGGGAGAACTTGAGAGAAGATGAAATTCGATTTTAGAGAGTGAAGGTGAGAAATGAAGGTCAAAATCTGAAGATATGGCTTATATTGGTCTAGAAATTGAGTGGGACAAGTGTCAAGATGTTGTGGTCTCTTTAAAAATCTGATTTTGTGGTTTAAATGATCAACAAAGCTCTCTTAATCCATCCTTATAACTAGTTAGAGATGTTAGGACATAATCAAGGAGGGTTAGGGAGGTTTAAGTGAGGTTTAGAAAAGGTTTGGATAGGGGTTTGGGTGTAAAAATCGTTCAACAGCAAAACAGGGGAAAAATCCCGTAGGAGCTCCTAGCAGTTGAGGCGGGCGCCTCAAAGCTGGCCGAATGTCGGCTGAATTCATTTTGCAATGCTCTCGCTCTTGAGGCGGGCTAGTGATCAAAATCCGATGCGGCCGCCTCGTCTAGCCCTTGAACTTGGTCTAAACTTGTCCTAAATGGTCCCAAACTTATGGGCAACCATTCTAAGGTCTAACCCAACCCAAAACAAGTCGGAAACACACCCGAACAACATCTGGAACAAGGTAGAACAAGGCTCGAATCATGCGACGAATGGTTAACGAATCAAACACCAATCAAACACCAATCAAACTAGGATAACTTGGTCATGGAAAAGGCTTGTTTCAACATGGTTATGACCTGAATACAAAGCCGAGAACTCAACGAACACTTCACATGAAGAAATAGAAGCAAAACGAGCAACGAGGGAAAAATCGCTAAGGCCAAAATAAAGCAATCGAACCGGCGATTCAACAAGCAAGCATACGTGATTCTAAACATGTTAAGAACTTCATGAATGACTTATGAATGATTCTAAAACATTTATAGACTAAGTAACATGCTCACAATCAACAAGAAAACATGAAGGCAAGCACACAATGCACATGCAAGAATCCGGGGTGTTACAGCGCTAGTGTGCCGCCTAGCGACCGCCTAACGATTTTTAAAACCTTGGTTATTGGGTATTATTCCGGCTTAAATTATGTTATTTCTCGAGGTTTTTGTTGTCTAATATGTGTTTTAGTGTTGTTTTATAGTTTCAGGGACTTTTGGAACGATTGTGCAAAATATAGGCACTTTTTGCTGAATTGAAGAACTTCAGGGACCAAACTGCAAAAGCTGGAAACTTAAAGACTGAAAGCTGAAAATCAGATTTTCCAGCACAAAAATCAGTCGCCACTTTTGTGTTCTAATTGCCTTGGGAAACGTGCAAGTCATATTTTAATTCTTTTTAGTGTTGTAATTATATTGTATCTCATTTTCCTCCTTAGTGTATGATTAATTAGGTATAAATAGATCCCTTTAGTTAGAAAAAAAAAAGGGGGAGAAAAGTTATGTATTATTTTTCTTTGTCTATGAAGAAAGATTCTTCAAGAATGGTTCAAGGTTTTGTATTTTCAATTATGGAGAACTAACTCCATAATCTAGGAATTTGAGGTAACTTGTATCGAATCTATTGTTTTATATTAATTCTTATTCATTTAATTCTTGTTGATTGTGGTGTTTATCAATCCCTCTATTATTTCGCTTTGAACAAATGAATGTAATCACAAATAATAAAGGCCTAGAGGTGTGGATAACTGCATGACCAATGTGCATATGTCGTACATTGGCTCACAATCACATTAAATTGGACCTATCGATCCACGAGAGTGATAAGTTAGGGCCATCTTCATACATGACCTAGGTGACAGATAGATCATATGTTCTTGTGCTTAGGATGTAGAATGGATGAATGATGTGGGGATGGAGGCTGAACCAATAATACAACAGGCTATATCTATCTTTCGTGAACGAACCCAAGGTATTGAATGATATTTTATTTAAATAAACAATAGAATAGATACAAGTGAATCCTAATTCCTAGTCAATTTACAAATCTTTGATGTATCTCATATTTGTATGTTTTGTTAGTTAGATTATTTTATTGCTTTCTAGTTAATTTAATTTATAAAAAAAAAACCAAAAAACTCATTAGTTAGTAATTGCTTTATTTTAATAGATTAGTTAAATTTACTATAATCAAATCTAAATCTTTGTGGTTCGACCCTTGCTTGCCAAGCTGTTCTACAATAGTCTTGTTCACTTGCAAGGAAAATAAATTTAAAATAAGACATCGATCATCTGTGAACATCAGGTTCTCGTTGAGAGATGAAGTAGACGGCCCTGGTCTGGCGGAAGCATCAGAATGTCGCCTGGGCACAGCAGGAGCAGGAAAAGGGGGATGCATCACGGACCTTATGAAATCCTCATACTCCATAATTGGAAAATCTGTCGCTGGCATGAGGTATTTCGCCAGGTATTGATACCTGTTTGGCAGCTGATCGGGGTCTATCACCCAGAAAGGAGGCCGAGGAGGCACCACTGGAGGCACTAAAACAGACTGATGCTGGCGATTAACCCGCTCGCCCATATATAAGGAATCCACCATAATGGAAACCATCAGTATCCGGCAGCGGCTATTTGGCAAAGCAACAACATAATACCCCTCCAGACCCTCCCAAGGAAGGAAGTGCACTGTACCAGGACTCGAGCTAACAATCCGTTACCGCACTCTTTCCTTGCTCTTGCAACCACCGTCCTGGGTCGGATAAACCCTGTTATCATCAACATACTGGGACAAGTATGGCGGCTGGTGAACTCGCTGAATAAAAGGACCCAGCGAGAAATGGAAAAATGAGAAGGCCCAGACCTGCAAAAAAAAAAAAAGAGAAGAAAAAAAATATATATATGTTATCAGTAAAAAAAAAAGAGAAGTGTGTGCTGCGAAAAAAAAAATAATAAAATAAAATAAAAATGAATGAAAGAAAAAAAAAAGAGTACATATAAAGAAAGAAAGAAAAGCATAAAAAGCAGGAAAAGGCATATACCTCCCATGCCGGGGCAAATCCATTCAGAGTTGGCGAATCATTCCAGCAGGCCCTATCCATAGAAGCATATAATTCGGCCAAGCCCGCATGTCCCCAGTCATACGAAGGGATCCGCTCAAAATATGCTAAGCAGGCCAAGACAGAAACCCGCAGGGTGGTAGAGGAGTTGACAAAGAGCGATGTGCCAAGAAAGAAGAACAAAAAGGCTCTAGCCACTCGAGTCACGGCAGCTATATCATTCTGTGACACCCCGCTCCTTCGTTATCTCGGTTTGCGTGCTATACTTGCACTTCTTCCTTTGTCGACTGTATGTTTGGTTTGCGAGAGGGTCTAGATATGTATGAGAGACCATATTAAGACCGAAACAACATTAAGAGACTCCATATAGTTGTTGACTTGCTGAAGTCACAAGTCGTGACTCGACGATAGTCGGAATACGACGCGATTGAGGGTTTGCTTGCGTTTTGTGTTCGTGACCTCGGTTTGGGTCCTAGACCTCTTTAAGATGGTTTATTATCATGTTTAGATACCTTAGACTTCAAGTTGGAGGTGTTCCTTAAGTCTATCGATGATTTGGAAGTTTTGGAGATAGCGTTCGTCTCTATCGCGTAGTTCGGGAATCGAGTCGCGTAATCGTCTCTCCTTTGGGATTCTTATTTCCCCTAGTTTTTATTCAACTTTCTAGAAGTATTTAAGCTTCTTCATTAGCCCTTAGACTTGCCTTAAAAGTCTCCTTTCATTGCTCGTTTGATTTCGAGTTCGTTCGTCGTCCCGGTTGCACGTCGTTGCACCCCTTCCCGGTTTCGCTCCGAGTTGTTTCGGGAGTTCTTCGGGTGTGTTTTAGACTTGTTTTGAGTTGGGTTAGACCTTAGAATGGTTGCCCATACGTTTGGGACCATTTAGAACATGTTTGGACCAAGTTTTGGAGGTTCAGGGGCCGAGGCGCCCGCCTGGCGCATAGTGAGGCGCCCGCCTCAAGTACTGAGAGCATCCTTGTGCAAGACAGAGCCAGGCGGCTGCATGGAGGGGGGTGAGGCGCCCGCCTCAACCCCAGGTTGCTGTTACGGGATTTTTGCCCTGTTTTGAGATTGGACGAATTATACCTATTCTACCCTCATTAAACCCCCTCTAAACCCTTCCTAACCTCTCATACTTAACCCTAAACATGTCCTAACATTAGTTGGAAGTTAATTAAAGTTATATTAGTGATTGATTAATCCTAATCTCTACTAATTGTACCAAGGAATTCCCTGTTTTGCCCTTATTGCTTGGGAAGTATAAATAGCCTAACCCTTCACCATTTTCAGCCATTCCTCTTCATTTTCCTCCACACAACCGTGAGTTAGAGAGAGAGAGTCTCCATGGGAGATTTCAAGCCCTAGCTTCTTCTCTCTTCGATCCAAGACGATCCAACCAACCGATTGCCTTCAAACTTCGGAATCTTGAAGCCCTCGACGAGTAGAACAACTTCACCGATCGGATTTGTGTTCTCTTGAGTTTTCACTCAAGCTAGGTAAGTTACTCCCTTTTGATTTTGGTTCATTGGCCCTAAGGAAAACAACTTGTATGCTATTTGTGGGCAATGAACACTTGATATGCTTTGTATGTGTTAATTTGGGGATTTTGGAAGTATGAACTTGTTAGGAGTATTTGTAGATGACTTCTATGATTGTTGATGTATATGTTTATCCTTCATCTTGTGATTCTAGGGTTGTGAGCATGCTAGAAATCATGTTTACATTTTATTTGGGTTTATTATGAAAGTATGCCTATGGTTGGGGCTTTGGATATATGAACTCTCTATATACTATGGTTATGATCACTTAAATGAAATTATATGATTTATGAAATGGGTTTTGATCTATGTTGGGATTATTTGTGGATTTTAGGCTTGAGAGTCAATCCCGAATTATTGGAGAAATTATTGTTAGTTGAAGTGGGGTTAATGTTGAGATTGATGAAGGGTGTAAATGATGAAACTTGGTGTTTAGACTCAACGGAGTCGAAATAAGTTCAATAATGTGATAATGAACTCGGGTTGGAATCCTACGACAATTGGATTTCGTTGACTATGTCTATGATGAATTCTTGGATTTTAGGCTTGGGAAATAAGCCCGGATTAATTTTGGGATAATTTCTATAAACTTGAATGATGTGCTAAGTTTGGGTTGTATGAAATGTGTATTTAATGAAATGCGATATTAAGAGTCAATAGAGTTGATATAGGTTCAATATTATGTTGGTGAGCCTTAGGTTTAAATCCTTGATGTTCGGGTTTGGTTGGTTTTGATTGTGAGTACCCGAGCATCTTGAATTGTGTTCCAATTGTGATACCCACGATATAAAGGCTTATTGGGGATTTGATTAGGGCGTGCTCGTTAGGGCACGGAACATTAGAGATCAACCTATGAACTCGTATTACTTTAAGAAATGATTCATTGAATGAGTTCCCTCTTAGGGAATTTGGTCGCGTGCACATGAAAGCACTTGCGAGAATACGACTACAGCTTAGTTTTGGTACCCTTGAGATTGGGTTGATAATGTCGAGTATGTATGACAACTGGGACTATGGTTGAGTCTGGTGTACCTTTGAGTAAAGCTTAAATGCTAAGTCTTGGTTTATAGTTGTTCTTATACTAAATAATATCCGTTGGTTTAATCCTGAGTAGAGGGCTTTTGTAGACCTCATATTGTGATTTCTTGAGTTTATATGCTACGTTGACTGGGTTGTGACTTGAGGGTTATGAATACCTCAATTATGTGGTTCTTGGACTATACTGCTAAGTTAGTTGGATTGTTGAATATGTGCATTGTTAAATTGGTGTGTAGAGCCTTATGACCTACTTGATTTGATAAGTCCGCTCTTGACGGTCTTGGTTCATGTTTGAGCATGCGAGTAAATATCTGCTTGTGCATTTCATAAAAGCCCAGCTGGCATTATTTGGATTGGTTTTAAGTCGGGGTAGGGACGATACATCGCCTATACGAATCGTAAGATTCGTATTCGCTATGGATCGCCGCACAGGACCTCACACACCTCCACTGTTGGCCCCGGGGAAGTTAGCCCATCTCGTAACCAATAGAGCGAATGGATTATGCTAAGCTAGACTGAGAAAGGGCTGCCCTTGCGGTGTAGCCGCTCAGTGAAAGTCGATGTAATCACAGAGCATCGATGTGGCACGAACCAGTAACATTGTGTATTGCAGGAGCAACACAACGGAGCTATTTGGGTACCCTCTCTATCCCTTATGTGGCTTACTATGAGCACTTATATGAAAGATAATGTGCTATATGTTTTATGAAGTTTATGTTACTCGATGACTTAATACTGGTTTATTGTTGGTATACGATTTAGATGCCATGAGTTTATATATGCTTGTGCATTATGCCATGCCACGACATGCTATGCCATACATTTGCATTTAGTAACTTACTGGGTCATTATGACTCATTTCGTGTGTTTGTTTTCCTTAGTTTTGCGGTGATCCCGTTAGTATGCCGGATAGTGATTCCTAGAAGGTGGTCTTTCGGGCTTTAAGCTTGGATTTAATATTATTATGTTATGTATCTGTGAGAAACGAATGTAAAGTTATGTAGACTTTACTTGGGTAGATTATGTTAGTACTTTCTTATTGTATTATTTTGGTAGCCGACTCGTTTGGTCGAGCTGTTGTATCTTTTAGAAGTTATTCCCTTGTTATTTCGAGCATGCTTTAGCTCACTCATCCTAGTATTGTTGGTATTGTCATCTCCGACGACGTTAGTCGTGAGACTTGGGTTTAGTTGTTAGAATTTGAATATCTTGTTCTTTTAGTTGATTTATTCCTCCGGCATGTTAGCCGTTGAGTTGTTGTTTATCAGGTTGGGTTCTTGTTGCTTCGCCGGCCTCAGGTTGCCGATGGTTTGTTGTACGTGCGCAATGTTGCGTCACGCGAGTCGTAGTTTTGTCGAGAGATAGTCGTCTCTCAGCCTTGTATTCCTTGGTTTATAATTATAGGCTTTGGTCCCACCTATCAAGCTTGGATTCACTTATGATTCGCTTCCGCAGATATTAGTTTTTGATTATTCGGTTTTGCCATTATGGCTTTTCATTCCCGTTTAGAGTTTGTTGGTTCAACTCTGGACTCGCACCACTACGCTTAGCGGGTGCTTGTCCGTCTTTTAGCTTGTCTTGACGGCACGACCTTGGGATTCCGCATTGGGGTTCGGGTCGGGTTGTCACACATTCGCTGGCACCCGCCCGACATTACTAAGAAGCCATTTCCGTACGCTGTCGATGAAAATCTCATCCATTGATTTAAACCTCGACTCAAAGCCCAAGAGGTCCACCACCTCCTCTTTACGCCGACGGAGAGTAAAATCTGGGGCCAGGGTCTCCCCAACGCTGGTAGGAATGCCCGTGATAGCGGCAAAGTCGCACGGGGTCATGGTAGCCTCCCCCCAGCTGAAATGGAAGGTATGGGTGGTGTCCCACCAGAAGTCCCGGAGCACATCGAAGATGGGCAGATAGCTGGTAAAGTGGCGGAAGGAGTGCATGAAAGTGCTGAAACCAGAACCCTCCACCAAAAGCTGCGCTACCTCGGGCAACATGTCATAAATATCAGCAACATTAGCACATAAAGCCCGCATCCTCTTAAACTTCCTGCGAAGCTAAAAAAAAAGAGAAAAGAAGGGAGAAAAAGGTCAATCCACTGTCCTTATTTTCCTTGTACAATTTTGATAAGCAATAATAATAAAAAAGTATTAATAATAAGTAATAAACATGTCGCATGCATTGTATTATAAAATTGCAGCATGCTAAAAAAAACAACAAAAGCAAATACTTGTGTAAATATATTCAGTTTCTTTGATAGTAAGGAAGAAAAATAAAATATATGAATTTTTTGAAATATATGTCATTCTTTTACACCCTTTTAGTAAATAAAGAAGCATTTTGTGCGTCTAAACATATATTTCGAAAAAAAGAAAAAAAATCATTTTGATGTAAATAAACTATTACCATTCTTTTGAAAATAAAAATTCTTTTTTATAAATACGTACATAAAATACACATGTAAATAAACATTTAGTCTCTTTTAGTAAATGAATAATAGAAAAATAAAAACAACATAAAAAAAGTGTGTATATTTTGTAAATATATGTTGTATTTTTTTACATTCCTCCAATAAATAAATACATTTAAGTATGTATTTTGAATAAATTTTTTGTATTATTTTGCATCTAAATAGTCATTTTTGCATCCTAGGCATCATAAAAATACATGTTAAATATGAGTACTGCATAATTGCATTTGTCATATACATGTAAAAAAAAAAAAATCCATGCATCATGTTAATAATCATCCTATAATTGTTCTGCATTGCATTCGCATCAAATAGAGTAGTGCATGCATCTATCATATGCATTTTATTGTCCAATAAGCTGCATTGATGGTGCGCTAAAAAGAAAATAAAATACCACCAATCACGAAAATAAATACTTCCATGACATTCACTATGCCCCTGCAGCATAAGCATGCATGAAAAATGAATTTAAGGGCATAAAATATATCTGTTTTGTCTCATATTTATCCGAAAATATGCCCGAAAATAAGTTTCGAAAATTTAAATTGTATTCCAAAAAGTCCGTCTCGTGAATATATCGCATGCAAAAATGTGTTTTAGCATAAAACATGCATCATATAGCCTCATTTGCATTTATAGTATAAATCATGCATAGTACGGTCAAATAGTGACCACTAGTTCAATCATACATCGCAAAAATAAATCATATAAATTTCATGCATCATTACTTAATTACATCATTTAGGCATAAATATGACATGCATAAACATCATTAATAAGGTCAGGAGTGCTCAAAAGGTTCCAAACAGCGCAGAAATCTAGCAGATCTGAAATATGTCCAGGCAAATCTAGAAAAAGAAAGAAACTTACAGTGGTAGGTGGAAGATTGGACACGTGAGTGCTCCGATCTCGCAGAATGTTGCCCCAGTAATCTTGTGATTACCGATACTTGATCTTATTTCGGATCAAGGGAGGAAACTCATTCCTCCCTTCATCAGATTCTGGGTACATATGAGCCTTCCCCTTCCTGGATCGAGAAGAAGATGTCATCTGCTGGACAAAACACTGGAATTGGCGAAGAAAAATCGAGAAAAGGAGCAAAAATAAAAAGAAAATAAGAAAAAAAAATAGAAGACATCAACAATGGCGAGCTGAAGAAGAAGAGAGAAAGAGGAAAGGAGCAGTAGCTCCCTTTCCCTTACTCCCCGTCCATTATAAGGGTGGAAAAGAGATTTTTTCCTTTTCCCCCCTCCAAAGTTTGAAGCTGCGACACTTAAGTCCTCGAAATTCCAAAGTTCCAAAATGGCCCCTGAGCTTAACGGAAAGTTAACAAAAGTAATTTTGTTAACCACATTTGGCGACCATCCATCCGAGGGAAAAGAGGAAATATTATCCCCAGCAGGTCAGCCGCAAAATAAGCAGTAAAAAAAAAATCTTTCAAGCGGCAAAAGAAAAAAGAAGAAAGAAAAAGAAAAAAGAAAAAAAAAAGAAAGAAGAAAGAAAAAAAAAGAAAGAAGAAAAAGAAAAAAAAAGAAGAAAAGGAAAATAATGAAGTCCCTGGCTTGAAAAAGCAAGAGTGGCAGAAATGCCAAAATCAACCGAATCTGCGGCAGCCACCCGGGCGTAAAAGGTAAGAAAGGTAAAGTATTCTTACCCTAACTCTATAATACTCTTTTTCAAAAAAAAAAAAAAGAGAAATATTTCAAAAACACAAAAAAAGAAGAATATTTCAAAAACACAAAAAAAAAGGAATATTTCAAAAACACAAAAAAAAAAAAGATGAATATTTCAAAAACACAAAAAAAGAGGAATATTTCAAAAACACACAAAAAAAAGGAATTAAAAAAAAGAAAAAAAACAGAGAGAGTGAGAAGAAAGAGAAAGGAAAAGAATGATCTTTTTTACAGTTTTCGAAAAAACTTGAAGAAAGTTTTCTTTGTCGTGCTCGATGACAGATTTTGATCGGTTGAATGCAGTTTTCGGGAAATTTGAAAGTTTTCTTATTATGTTTGGAAACAAGGTATTGAGCATCCAGACACAATTTTGAAAATTCTTCTTAACATATTTCGATAACAGGTATTGAACAGTTGGAATATGGTTCCCGAAAAACATTCGAATTTTCATACCGTATTTGATGGCCGTCCCCCGACCGTTCGAATACGGCTTTTCGAAAAACACAAAAATCTTTTTCCTGTTGTGTTCTTGATCGGGTTTTGACCCGAAAAACATAACATCCTCATTTGGTTGTAGTTTAGGTTTTGGTCTGATTTCCTTTATTAAGGAATACGTAGGCAACCTACACTAGTAGGTCTGACCATCAGAGCACTTCAAATTCTTATCTGCTTAAAAACTACGATAACCTGTTATAACCGACTAAATATGTCTAGGTTATGGAGTTTGGATAGCATAATAAAATGTGCATTATAACTATTACCTATTGCATTTCTCTCCCGTTATAATTGAACGAAATTGGAGAGTCTATTGTTTATCAACGATGTTCGTCTACTCAGTAAGCCTTGGGTTACCCGTAGACTCCATCGTTGAGGGGCTCTGTAGACACCCCAATTTCATACCCCTGATATGTGACTCTGACATGTGATATCAAGAACTGTTCAAACTTAACAAATGTCAAGTTACAGGAGTCGAAAATGCGAAAGACAAAGCAGGATGCGCGAAACAGTGAATTGCGAGGGGTGAAAGTGCAAAAAATAGAAGATGTATAGGAGCATGGCGCGGCCTAAAAGGTGTTTGGGCGCCGCGCCATGCTATGGTGGAGTCGGCGCCAACCTAGCTACTGTAGCTCTCAGACTTAACGCATGGTGCAATTCGCGAAGGTTGGTGTACAATCTGTTGAAGCCGGTTGAGGGAATTTTTAATTCCCGATGAGTCCTCCTCTCCACCTATAAATTAAGGTGTTGGGTTCTCTCTTCAGTGTCCGAAATCACCCACAACGAAGCGCTGAAAATTTCTCTCAGCGTTTTAAGAACGCCGAGTTTTAGTGAGAGGTGTGAGATAGGTGTGTGTAGCCCACCAAAGCTTCCAAACCCCGTCCAAACTCCGCCAAAACACAAATCCACCGGTTAAAAGTAATCTCTAGCCTTTTAGTTAGGTATCCACCCAACTTCCCCGGCCCAAAATCCATAAAGTAAGCCGTAACTCTGCCCGAGTAATGAGCTGAAAAACACAAAAAGTAAGCCGTTATTCCACGCAACCAAAAAGGCCAAAACCTTCCAAAATAAGCTGTCATTTTACCCAAGTGAACGAGTCAAAGTCATCCAAAATAAGCAGTCATTCTGCCCGAATCACAACAACAACAACAAAAGACTCCCTCTTCCTGAAGGACAGAGCGAGCACACTACCGCTCTAAAAGGTAATAGCCTTTAAGGGCATTTCTTTTATTATTTATAAAAGTTATTATTTAAAATCCGGCCCAATGTAGTCAATATAAGTCGTTGTGCTACCCGGATTAGATTAGGAAATATTATGTAAAAGAGCTGTTATAATGGTCAAATATTTTTAAATACATTTGTAATTATTGTAAGGAAATGGCTGCAAGTCTGTAAATAATGTAGCCACGGATGTATTTGTTTTATTTTCCTGTCTTTTAATGCTTTATTTATTTGCTAAATAAATATAACAATAAGCATACTTCAGCCAAAAACTATTTTGAGACCGAAAGGGCGAGTTGGGTGCCTAGCACCTTCCCAACTCGTAACTTAGCCTCAGAACCCATTTTCTATCTCTGGTTTTCTTTTCTTTTTTTCTGGTTTTGCTTTATTTTTGCCTTAAAATAAAGATGGCGACTCTAAAACTTTTTGGATCCAGTGGGGCCTCGCAACACTCCTTCTTTGCACTTTTCCATTTTCCCCTAAAAAAGGGAGAATGGGAATGGAAGGGTGATGTATTCCCAGATCCTGATATCCCCTAAAAAAAGGATAACTTGATGCGGGAAACCCAAAGCTCCCATAGTGATCCGAAACGGGCCACAAGGCTATTTTTAATAAAGTCCATAGTGGGGGCGTCGCAACATCCTTTCTTGCACTTTTCCATTTTCCCCTAAAAAATGGAGAATGGGAATGGAAGGGTGATGTATTCCCATATCCTGATATCTCCTAAAAAAGGGATAACCTGATGCGGGAAACCCAAAGTTCCCATATTGGATCAAAAATTCACTAAATGCAACCGAGGCGCATTCCAACGCGCTATCATAGACAGCACTCCTCTCGCACTTTTGATTTCGTCTTCCCCTAAACAAGGGAGGGTGGAACGAGAGCAGTGGATGTCCCGCATCCGAACGTACGCGCACCCCTAACCAAGGGCGTGCGGGGCGCGGGCGCATGAACCCGGGAACCCACACTATCTCATCAATGTCAATTTTTATGGGAGGATAGGTTTATCATCATAAACTACAAATACATCTTTCTCCTAATCATCATCCTCACAACTTTCTTCAAACGTTTGAGTTGTTAATTTTTCGATTTCGTCTATGGAGAAACATGCATTAATGTCACTAGGTCTATTCATAGCATCAAAAACAGAGATTTCGACAGTTTCACCTAAGACTGACATTGTGAGTTTGCCATTTTTAACATTTATCATTGTATTGACAGTGGCCATAAAAGGTTTGCCTAACAAGATAAGAACTTCATTATTTGTGCAAATTTTCCTTTCCATCTCTAAGACCACAAAGTCGACTGGAATGATTAGTTTATCAACCTGAACTAGGATGTCTTCCACTATACCCAAGGGATGTTTAACTGAACGGTCAGCTAATTGTAAAGACATATTAGTGGGTTTTAGTTCTCCTAACCCTAATTGTTTGTAGACCGCAAAAGGCATCAAGTTGATATTTGCTCCTAGATCTAACATGACTTTCATCTTTTTAGAGCTACCCAAAGAGACTTGGATATTAAAGCTACCAGGATCTTTCAACTTAGGGGGAAGTTCGGGTTGTAAAACAGCACTTACGTTTTCAGCAACAATAATTTTTTCATTGTTTTCAAATTTGTGTTTCTTAGAGTGAAAATCTTTGAAAAACTTAGCATAAGCTGGAATATTTTTAATAACATTAAGCAAAGGAAGGTTTACATTCACTTTGGATAACATATTATAAATTTCTGAAAATTGTTTGTCCATTCGGTTTTTCATAAGTCTTCTAGGGAACGGAATTTGAGGAACATATGGTGGTGGAGCCACATAAGGTTCCTCTTCTTCTTGTTCTATTTCTTTTTCTACTTCTACTTGACTTTCTTTATTTTGAACTTCTACCTCTACTTTTTGATTAGATGTTTGATTATCTTCATTATTATCTTTTTCAACTTCTTTTTAAGAATTATCTACTTCATCAGGCACATTAGAAGATTGAACATGATCACTTACCTCTTCTCCTATTACTCTACCGCTTCGCAAAGTAGTGATAGATTTTACTTGCTCGGTTTGACTAGGGAACTTTCCTTCTTCTCTTTTCTCGATATCAGATTTTGCAATTTGATTTTTCAAATTTTCAACTTCTTCAAGTAAATATTTTATCAGGACAGCTTGACCTTTGCTTGTTCCATCTGATTTTGGACCTTCTTCAATTCGCAGTTGACCTTGATTTGGGAATTGTTGAGGCTGTGGTTGTTGAGACTGAAATTGTTGAGGTTGTAAAGGTTTATTTCCTCCCCAAGAAAAATTAGGATGATTCCTCCAACCAGGATTATATGTGTTTGAGTAGGGATCATTCCTTGGTCTTTAAGGATATACGTTCATGGCATTAGCCTGTTCAACATACATAACACTTGATGGACAAAAATTAGTAGCATGAGAATATAATCCACATAAAGCACATGCTTCTTGAATTGGCCAATTTTCAAATTGAGCTTGTGTATCTGGTTTTCCTTGAACTTGATATAGACCTCTATTTTTACCTCTTGCACTTTTCTGTTGAGAATTTATGCTTAACATATCAAATAATTCCTCTAATGCATCTGGTGTCATTCTATTGATCAAACCACCGGCTGCACTATCTACCATAGTTTGTAAACCCGGCGAAAGATCATGATAAAATTGAAGTACTAACACATGTTGAGCCAGATTATGATGAAGGCACATAATAAGCAAATTTTTAAATCTATCCCAAGATTCATGGAATGTTTCACCTGGTTCATTTTGGAATGACGTGATTTGTTTTCTCTATTCAGTAAGAGATGTATGCTTATAGTATTTACTCATAAACAAATCATAAAGTTGAGCCCAAGTATAATTAAACACTACTAGATGTTAGATTCATAAACCATCTCTTTGCCAAATCTTTTAATGCACTTGAAAAGTATTTCATTTTTACTTGGTCTCCAGTCAACCCTCCTAAAGGAAAAGTACTCATCATATATTCATAATCTCTTAGGAAACTTACAGGATCTTCGTTTAACATTCCATGAAAAAAAGGTATAGTATTAAAATAATGACCTTTTAATTCGAAATTCCTTATTGCTTTCGGTAAGACTAGACATGATGTTACTACATTTAGTGAAGGTCTACTGAAATCATTAATAGTTCTTTGATTTAGGACCACTTCCATATTTCTTCTAGCAGACTCTTCTTCTCTTTGATTCACATTAACCGGCCGAACCGGATTTTCAGGATTTTGATTAATATTATCCATTGGAGGATCAGCAAGAGGATCCTCTTGATTCAATTGTTCTTGATTATCAGGCTGTGTTGCTAGATTTTCAAGCTCTTCTTGATTCCTTCTAATATTATTTATATCTTGATTTAGTTCTATCGGTTTAGGATTCAAAGATCTACGACCGTGCATAAAATAAATAAAGCAACTAACTATTAAAAACAAATAAAATAAAATATTTTTTTGTATTTTTATTTTTATAAAATCTGAAAACTGAAATTAAATTAAAAATTACGCTACCAACAAACTAACTATATAAACTAGTTTGTCCCCGACAACGGCGCCAAAAACTTGATCGATATCTTATTTTAATTATTTCCTTACAAGTGGACAAGACTATTGGAGAATAGTTTTGGGAAGCAAGGGTCGAACCACAGAGACAAGAAGATCACAGATAACACAATTTATCGGTAGCAAATTATTAATCTAAGGGGTTTTTATATTGATTCTATTCTAAACTAATTATTATTATTCTATTGTTTAACTAATTAGAAGCAATCATAGATAATGAAGATCGTATGGTGGATGAAAATCTAGGATTAGGGTTTCACTTATATCTCCTCTATGCTTATTTTAATAAATTATCATTCAATCTCTTGGGTTCGTTCACAAAATATAGATATAGCCTGTTGAATTACTGTTCAGTCTCCATCTTCAAATAATTCATCCATTCTATATCATAAGCACAAGAACATATGATCTAACTGTCACTTAGGTCATATATGGAACCTGACGTTAACTTATCACTCTCGTGCATCGATAGGTCCAATTTATTGTGATGATGAGCCAGTGTACGACATATGCACATTGATCATGCAGTTATCCGCACCTCTAGACCTTTATTATTCACGATTACATTCATTTGTTCAAAGTGAAATAATATAGGGATTGATAAACATCACAATCAACAAGAATTGAATGAATAAAAATATAGATTAAAGCATATATTCGATACAAGTTACCTCCCACCTCCTAGATTAATGAAGATTTAGTTCATCCTTGAAGATGAACAACACATGGAGATGATTGAATACATGAATCGATCTTCAATACTTGTAATTACAACAACTAATTATGTTATACAACCTAAAATCTATTCTAAAGCTATAGAAAACTACTTTTTAGCCGTCCTAATGCCTTGGCTACCGGCCTCTATTTATACCATAGAGTTGAAGGGCGATTAAATCTCTTGGGCTGAAGTGAAAACGCGATTTCCGGCATTCTGACCACCTTGCGGTCACAAGGTATAAAGCACCTTGCGTCCGCAAGGTCTTCAATTTTTCCGGGATTTGATTTCTGATGTTTCTGCCTACCTTGCGAAGGCAAGGTATATTGCACCTTGCGACCGCAAGGTGCCCAGGTCTTCTTCATTTCTTCTTCAATTTTACACTCTGGCCCCTTCTCGGAATTTTCACCAAAAAGCCTAATAATTTATATAATTTCACCTAAAACCCTGAAACTCATAAAATCATTGAAAAACACACATCAGTAGCCAAAAGCCTCATGGAATTGTTCAATTTAAGTCATAGAACTATAGGAAATCGACGTATAAAATACATCGATCATGCATCTTTCCCTCCGACGCCATTTCAGCTGCCTTGCTCCATTTCTTCATTCTTGCTCCTTTTCTCATTTTTCTTCTGCCAACTTACGTGTTTTCTCTAGCAGATGGCTTCTTCATCGCGATCCAGGAAGGGGAAGGCTCCCATGCACCCAGAATCTGGCGAAAGGAGGAAGGAATTTCCTCCCTTGGTCCGGAATAAATTAAATATCGCTATTCTAAGGACGATTGGGGCAATATCTTTCGCGATTAGGACACCCATGTGTCCAATCTCCCAAGCACTTCTGTAAGTTTCTTTCTTTCTAGATCTTCCTGGATATTCTTCAGATCTGCTAGATTTTAATACTATTTTGCGCTTTTGGAGCATTCCTGACCCTGTTAATGATACTTATGCATGCAATATTTATGCTAAAATGATGCAATTTGGTAATGATGCATGAAATTTATGCAATTTATTTTTGCGATGCATAATTGAACTAGTGGTCACTATTTGACCATACTATGCATGATTTTATACTATAAATGCAATTGGGGCTATATGATGCATGTTTTAGGTTAAAACATATTTTTATATGCTATATGCCCATGAAACGGACTTTTCGGAATATAATGCAATCTTTTCCGAACATATCTTTGGGCACATTTTCGGATGAATGCAGGACAAAAAAGATATATTTTATGTCCTAAAATTCTTTTTTTATGCATGCTTATGCTGCAGGGACATAGTAAATGCCATGGAAGTATTTTCTTTTCATGATTGCTGGCATTTTATTCTCTTTTGTTAGTGTCATAATGCAGCTTATTGGACAATAAAAGCATACAGAATTTTAATAGCATTTTTGCTATCGTTATAGAAAAAATAAAAAATATAAAAAAATTCATTTACACATTATAAAATAAAAAGAATTTCGGATAAAATAAATAAATAATAATAAATAATAAAACAAAAAAAATATCTTTATCACATCCTAGTATATATATATATATATATATATATATATATATATATATATATATATATATATATATATATATTATGGGATGCTAAAATTTTTGAAAATACTAGGATGTGATAAAGATATGTATGCTAAAATGCAATACATATGTATTTTATTGCCGTGATGCTAAAATATACTTAAAATGCCACAAGATGCATTTATTTACTTATTTATACATGGATGCTAAATGCTTATTATATATATATATATATATATTTATTTATAACATGCAAAATGATGTTTTTATTATAAAATGCATCACAGGAACTAGCATGCTGCAACTTTATGATTTATAAAATACAATGCATGCAACATGTTTATTATTTGTCATTACTTATTATTATTATTTATACTTATTCATTCATTTCATCATTTTTTTTCTTTTTTTTTTGCGAGGAAAATAAGAGATAGTAAACTTACCTCTTCCTTCCCCTTCTCTTTGTTTTCTTTCAGCTCTGCAGGCCGTTTCAGAGGGTTCGGGCCACTTGTTCCAAGGTGGCGGATATTTATCATTTGTTGCCCCAGGCGGCACAAGTCTTAGTGGAGGGCTCCGGTTTTAGCGCCTTCCTACACGCCTTTCGCCCCTTTACGAGTTATCTGCATATCTTCGATGTGCTCCGGGATTATTGGTGGGACACCACTCACACTTTTCATTTCAGCTGGGGGGAGGCGACCATGACTCCCTGTGATTTTTCCACTATCACCGGCCTCCCTACCAGCATTGGTGAGACCCTGGCACTAGATTATACTCTCCGTCGGCGTCCTGATGAGGTGGATGACCTCCTAGGTTTTGAGCCGGAATTCAAATCGACGGATGAGATTTATATTAGCAGCGTGCAGAAATGGCTTCTAAGCAACGCCGGGCGGGTCCCAGAAATGACCCCGTAGCCGTGGCTCGCGTTGCTAGAGCGGTCATATTTTTCTTTCTTGGCACGTCACTTTTTGCCAACTCTTCTACCACCTTGAGGGTTTTTGTCCTGGCCTGCTTGGCAAATTTTGAGTAGATTCCTGCTTATGATTAGGGGCAGGCGGGCTGGCCGAACTTTATGCTTCCATGGATAGGGCTTGTCGGAATGACTCGCCGACTTTGAATGGATTTGCCCCGGCGTGGGAGGTATATACCTTTTCCTGCTTTTTGCTGCTTTTTTTTCTTTTTTTATTATATATTTTTTTTGCAGCATACATTTTTTATTGCTGATAAAATTTCTTTCTTTTATATATATATATATATATATATATATATATATATATATATATATATATATATATATATTTGCAGGTTTGGGCCTTTTCATTTTTTCATTTCACGCCGGGTCGGCTACGTCAACGTGTCCACCAGCCACCTTATCTGCTTGATTTCATTGATGAGAACAGAGTTTGACTGGATCAGGAAGGCGGTTGCTCAAAGAAGGAGCGGGTGCAGGAGCGGATTGCTAGCTCGAGTGCGGGTACAGTGCACTTCCTTCATTGGGAGGGTCTGGAGGGGCATTATGCTGTTGCTTTGGGACTGAGCCGCTGTCGGATATTGATGGTATCCATTATGGTAGACTCTTTATACATGGGCGAGCGGGTCAACCGCCATCATTATTCATCTTTGATATATGAGGATTTCCTGACAAGGCTGCTTCATCCTTCCTCCTCGCATCGCTGTACCTGCACCGATGCAGCCAAGGCCTTCCATCCCATCTCTCGACGAGAATCTGGAATTTGCTGAGCCTAATGATGTCTTCTCTACCTTTCAGTATGATTGGGGCGGTCATGTGGTAGAGGAAATGCTTCCAGATGTCGAGATTCCTGAGGAGCGCCGGGTTCCGGAGCAAGCCCGTTCGGTAGACACATTTACCCTCATGAACATATTTTTATTTATCATTTTTCTTTTTATGCATATCTATCTTTTTTTGGAGACTAATATATTTTCTTTTGCTGTCTCCCTTTTTTTTTTTCCAGGTGAATGTGTCCACTTATAAGAGGCTGATGTGGGGCTTTTTTAGCATTAACAAGTTTTATCAAAAGCTTGTTGACGAGTTTTCCTGCAGGGGGAATGACGCAGCTGCAGCATCAGCGCCGATGGTGATGACGATGATGCGAATGCCGGGCGCCGGGCGTAGGTCGAAAGCATACGAGTCGGTGGCACAGAGGGCCCTTGGGTCATGGAAGGTGGTCTTGATAGGAGCCAATCGTCCTGTGCGCATTAGCGTTTCGGATACCTGCGCTTATTAGTTTTCCCTTTTTTTCGTACTAAAACCTGTACAAATATTTATTATACAATGCAATATAATTTTATATAATGCAGAAAATATTAAAAATGCAGACTCAAAACGCATGCATAAAATAAAGCTATACCAATATCTAAGGGTAACGGCACACTGTATTTTAGAAACGGGTTTTATAAGAATACACCTTTGGGCTCGAGCGGGCTTTTCTGGTGATACGCGGGGAGGAAAAGGCAGTCGCCTTCTCCTATTCTTGCCCATATAATTGCCGCTGAGCTAGTATTCGTAGCCTTTCCTTCTTTCTTCGTGATCGCATGTAAATAATAGATCTGTTCTGAGCCGAAAACCGGATACCGCAAGGGACAGTGGTGGCAACCTGGCGCGGCCAAACAAGTCCTTTGGCGTGACGCTAGTGGGGGCATATGGCGGCGCCCAGAGTTTTTTCTATGCAATCCCTGCTCGAATCGTTTCGTACCGTGCTTTAAATCGCCGCTTTCTTGAATTTTCGGTATAAAAGGCGGACGGGGGATTGCTTGTTTTTTCACAAACTCATCTGCCTCTTTCTCACAAACTTCTATCCTTGCTTCTGCTCAGCCGTTGCCACCTTTATCAGATAATCCTTTCCATTTTTTCTTAAAAATGGCTGCACGAATTCATACAGCACTAGAGATAGAAATCTATGAGAATGCTTTGGATTTCTGGATTCTCTCCTTGCGCTCAGACGAGCGTGATCAGTTGATCATATTTTTTGAATAGGTGTCTGCTATCTTGGAGGAATATTGTCATTAATTGGGATATGCTGAGGGGAGCCTCCAGGTTTTGATCTCCTCAAGACCACCTCTTTAACTTCAGTATAAACGAGATGTGTCCCACTTATGAGGAGTTATGTGCAATGGTGGGGATGGCACCTTCCCGTCTGATCACCGTGCCTTCTCATCGGAGGCGGCCGTATATGGCAATTAGGGAACTGTTTCGTACCACTCGCCTTGCTACTCCGGGCTTTTTTGACGGAGTAACTTACAATTTAACTGTCCTTCCTGGAGACTTTACAGAGTTTAGGGAGGATGACGTGGATTATTTGAGGCGTCGGCTATCTCCACTTTTCCTTTGCTTGGTAGGGAGGTATTTGATGGTGGCCCAACTCGGATTCATCGATGTGTGGGTCGTGGACCTTGCATTGTAGGCACGGGATCGCCGGCTGAATATTATTCCGGTGATTCTGGTGGAGACCCTGGCGGGCCTGGATGCTTTTGCAGGCGGTGATGAATTATTCTCTACCGGCAGCCCCATTTTGCTCCACATGTGACTGGAGGAGCACTTTCTTTGGATGATGGCCCCTATAGCGCATGGAGTCATGTATGATCCGGGACTTTATGGCCTTCGCGGTCACTTTCCTCAGACCAATTATTCGAAGTATGATTGGGCTGAGAGCTTCTTTCGCACGGGCTCCATGGACATAGTCTGGGTGATCCACCACTAGCAGATTCGGCACTTCATCATCTATTCCGCAGAGTATAATCAGGTTGTCTTGCTGGGCATCGAGCAGACTTCTTTTATAGAGCGCATGATATTGCGCCGGCCTTGAGAGAGCAACTTATCCCTGACCCAACCCGTCCTGTATATCTGGAGGCGGATAATAATAACGAGGACCTAGGTACCACTATCCAGGGAATGTGGCAGCGGGATTTTGATAGGCTGGAGGTGGCCTATCTGTTCTATGATTATATGCTCCTCTCCCACGAGTATCCTGCCGTGGGATTATGGTGGAATGAGGGTCGCCCCGCGTGATCGCGTGGACCGGTTAATACCGGGCAGCTTAATACCGGGCCAGCCATATTAGTGGGACGTTGCTGCTTAATGGAAATAGGCAAGGACATTGATAGTTCGGGGCTGGTTGTCCCTCAGGCCCTACAAGAGGAATTCAGGCGGGTGCACGATCTTGGTGCCGAGACAGCTCCTAGATCAAATACAACAGGTCCTAGCAATGCGCCACCCCGGCATAACGCTGTGCAAAGACAACCCTCGGGAACCGAAGTGGCCGCTCCTCCCCCGAGATCGGATGGGGCACCGCTTAGAAATGATGGGGCCGGTCCAAGTAACACAATTGCCAGAGAATGGGGATGCCGATGACGAAGAAGAGGATACTTCCGGGGCTCTCAAGCGTATGAGACCGTAGCTTTTGCCTCGCAGAGGAGTATATGGGGCTCCATGACACCGTACATCGATGGACTACCTTGGGGCTTAAGCTGCAAAAGAAGGTATAGTTTGGGGAAACAAAAGGGGTAGTGGCAATAATAGATATGTACAGGGAAAATAATGCATAGTCTAAATTTCTTAACAATTATTCCTAAGTTGAACCTTAGGACTTGTAATTTTATATTTTAGTGTTTTATATGTGAGCTTTCGTCGTGGTTTTTCTTTTCCTTTTGTTAGTCGAGCCCTTTGCATGCTGAAGACTGGAGATAGAATGTCGAGGATTCAAATAGTGCCTTCCCTCCTCTTTTTCTCCTGATTTTTTTTATATGCTCTAATTTTTGCCTAGGCTGCCCTTTCGGGTTTTCAGCCTAGCGAGCCCTTATTTCTCCTTTTTGCTTCTTTTTTTTTATTTGCTCTAATTTTTGCCTAGGCCCCCCTTTCGGGTTTTCAACCTAGCGAGCTGGAGAGGGAAGGAACTGCTGGATAAATTAGCTCAAGCATAATACCTTTTGAGCTTGTCGAGGTTGAAGGGCTGAACAAGGTCTTCTCTTTCTTGGTTTGTGAGAAGTACGACACCTCCTGACCGGATCTCCTTGACAATATACGGTCCCATCCATGGAGATTTCCATTTTCCCCTAGTATCAACATAACTAGGGGTTTTTCTCGAAGCACGAGATCCCCGACTTGGATGTCGCGACCTTTGACTTTTTTATTGAAGGCCCGGGCTATGCGCCTTTGATACGTTCGGGTATGCTCCAGGGCTAGTAGGCATCGTTCGTCGATTAGGGTTAATTCTTCAAATCGCCCTTTGACCCAGTCAATTTCTGCTACGCCAGATTCTATCATCACTCTTAGTGATGGAATTTCAACTTCAATAGGCAGCACTACCTCCATGCCATATGCCAAGGAATAAGGGGTAGCCCAGTGGGTGTGCGAACTGAGGTGCGATAGCCCCAGAGGGCTAGCGGTAGTTTTTCTGGCCAGTCTCTTCCTGTGTCAGCCATTTTTCTGATAATATTTTCCAGTGTTTTGTTGGCTGCTTCAACGGCACCATTGGCTTGCGGCCGATAGGGGGAGGATTTATGCCTTTGGATCTTGAATTCGTCGAGCAGACGATTCACGTCCCCTCCAAAATACGTGTCGTTGTCAGAGATTATTTCGAAAGGTACTCCATAGCGATATATAATGTTGGTCCTGATGAATTCGGACACCTTTCAGACATTCAGGATTTTGTAGGAAGATGCTTCCACCCACTTCGTAAAGTAATCAGCGGCTACTAGGACATATTCGTGGCCATTGGATCCCTTCGGGTGAATTTGGCCTATAACGTCGATTCCCCAAGTTGAGAAGGGCCAGGGGGCTGTGGAGTTATATAAGACGTGGGGCACGTTGCGCAGATTTGCAAAACGCCGGCACTTGTCGCAATGACGCACCCACCGAATACAACCTGCTTTCAAGCCGCATCTAATAATACCCCTACCGGATGACTTTCTTAGACAAAGATATGGCTATTCATGTGGGCCCGCAGTACCGCCATGTAGCGTATCCATGATTTGCTCCTTTGGCCCGATCGACGATAATAAGTTAAGGCCTTGATAATTCCTTTTATATAGGCTGCCACCGCTGAGTACAAATTGTGAGGCCCACCTTCGCAGGGAGACTTTCCCTCTTTTGTCCAGGCCAGGAGGATAGGTTCCTTTCTGAAGCAGATTTAGGATGTCAAGCACTGTGGTTCTTGATCCTGCTTCGTGGCCTGATTAATTTTGAAGCAAGATGTCGGGAGTGACCTTCTTCCCGACTACTTAATGGTGAACATTGGTTTCTCAGGAATTTGGACTAGCGATGCCGTGAGTGGCCGAGGCATCGGCAAATTGATTTCTATCTCGTGGCAGATAGTGGAACGAGATAGAATCAAATCGGGCGGCCAGTGATGTTAGTTTGGCATGATAGAGCTGCAACCTGGGATCCTGGGTTCTTCATTTCCCTTCGACTTAATTTATAATTGGGGCAGAGTCTCCATATACTTCGAGATCTTTGGCTCCCCTTTGGAGAGCTTCTTCTATGCCAGCGATAGAGGCTTCATATTCCGCCGTGTTATTCGAGCATTCGAACTCCAACCTTATAGCCAGTGGGGTATGGGAATCAACTGGGTCAATGAGCAAGATTCCTATACCGAAGCCTCTTTTTTGGCGGCTCCATCAAAGAACATCTGTCAGCTGGTGTCATGATCAGTGATTTCTAAGACACATTCGTCTGGGAAGTCAGGCTCAGTTGCATCTTCTGTTTTTAAGGGCAGATCGGCTAGGTGGTCTGCAATCACGTTGCCTTTGATATATTTTAGTGTGACATAAGTTATGTCAAACTCGTTGAGAAGAAAGGACCACTTGGCCAGTCGGCTGGAAAGTGATGGCTTGCTGAAGATGTACTTCATGGGGTCCATTCTAGATATGATCTTGATGGACCGTCCTTGCAGATAGGTCTTGAGCCTTTGCGTGGCCCATACTAGGCCGGTGCAGCTTTTCTCTAGCGCTGAATAGTTTAGCTCGCTTCCTTGCAACTTCTTACTTATAAAGTATATGACATTTTCAATGTAGGAATCTTCTTTTTCTTAAGCGAGCATAGCCCCTACTGACGTGTCTGTGACGGTTAAATATAGGAGGAGCGGTTTATGTGTATGAGTTGGAGCTAGCACAGGGGGATTGGTAAGATAGGCTTTTATTTGTTTGAAGGCTAGCTAGCACTTCTCGTCCCAAACTTGGTCAGTATTCTTTTTTAAGAGTCGGAAAAGGGGCTCACATGTGGTTGTCGTACCGCGGATGAAGCTGTCGATATATCGCAATCTACCTAGAAGCCTTTGACTTCTGGTTGGAGTTTTTGGTCGTGGCATTTCTAGGATGTCTTTAATCTTTGCTGGCCCGATCTCGATGCCCGCCGGTCACTAAGAATCCCAAGATCTTGCTCTTTGGTAACCCCAAATGTGCATTTGGTGGGGTTAAGTTTCATCTGGTGCTTCATTAACCTTTCGAAGAATTTTCGAAGGTCTTTGATATTGGCACCGTTGGCGTCACTGGAGTGCACGATCATGTCGTCAACATAGACCTCCATTTCTTTATGGATCATGTCGTGGAAGAGGTTGGTGGCAGCCCTTTGATAAGTGGCCCCAGCATTTTTTAGCCCAAATGGCATAACAGTGTAGCAATAAGTTCCCCAGGGAGTAGTAAATGAGGTCTTCTCCTGGTCCTCTGCTGCCATTTTAATTTGATTGTAGCTCAGCATGCCGTCGTCGAAGGATCTGACTTTGTGAGCAGCAACGGCGTCTACCACAATATCAATATTGGGTAGAAGGAAATCATCTTTGGGTGACACCTTGTTCAGGTCGCGGAAGTCTACACAGATCCGGACCTTCCCGTTGGGCTTGGGAACGGTCACTATGTTGGACAGCTAGATCGGGTATTCTACTACCTGAATGAACTTGACGTGCAGCAGCTTCATGATTTCTTCTTGAACTTGTAGTGACCATTTCGACTTAATTCAGCGGAGCTTTTGCTTGATTGGCTGAGCATCCGGATATATGGGGATCCGGTGTTTGACTATGGCTGGGTCTAGCCCCGGCATATCTTCATAGGACCAGGCAAATATGTCCACGAATTCTTTGAGGAGATCAATGAGTGCTACCCTCTCAGAGCCTTGTAGGTAGCTGTTGATTTTGATTTCTTTTATTTCATTGTTGATCGATGTATTTTATACGTCGATTTAGTATGCTTCTATGACTTAAATTGAGCTATTTCACGAGTCTTTTGGCTACTGATATGTGTTTTCTAGTGATTTTGTGAGTTTCAGGGTTTTTAGTGAAAGTATGCAAATTATAAGGATTTTAGGTGAAGATTCCGAGAAGGGGCCAAAGTGTAAATTGAAGATTAAACAACGAAGAGCCAGACTGGACACCTTGCGGTCGCAAGGAGTTATCTACCTTGCCTCCGCAAGGTAGGCAGAAACTGAAGAAATCAAGGCCGGAGAAACCAAGGACCTTGCGGACGCAAGGTGCCTCAGACCTTGCGACCGCAAGGTAGTCAGAATGCTCGGATTTACGTTTTCACAAGAGATCTAATTGCCCTACAACTCCATGGTATAAATAGAGATCGGTAGCCAGAGCATTAGACGGTTAGAAACGGCTGGAGACGGCTAGAAAGTAGTTTTCTATAGCTTTAGAATAGATTTTAGGTTGTATAACATAATTAGTTGTTGTAATTACAAGTATTGAAGATCGATTCATGAAGTCATTCATATCCATCTGTTGTTCATCTTCAAGGATGAACTAAATGTTCATTAATCTAGGAGGTGGGAGGTAACATGTATCGAATCTATGCTTTAATCTATATTTTTATTCATTCAATTCTTGTTGATTGTGGTGTTTATCAATCCCTATATTATTTCACTTTGAACAAATGAATGTAATCATGAATAATAAAGGCCTAGAGGTGCGGATAACTGCATGATCAATGTGCATATGTCGTACACTGGCTCACCATCACAATAAATTGGACCTATCGATGCACGAGAGTGATAAGTTAGGGCCAGGTTTCATATATGACCTAAGTGACATTTAGATCATATGTTCTTGTGCTTAGGATATAGAATGGATGAATTATTTGAAGATGGAGACTGAACGGTAATTCAACAGGTTATATCTATATTTTGTGAACGAACCCAAAAGATTGAATGATAATTTATTAAAATAAGCATAGAGGAGATATAAGTCAAACCCTAATCCTAGATTTCCATCCACCATACGATCTTCATTATCTGTGATTGCTGCTAATTAGTTAAACAATAGAATGATAATTAGTTTAGAATAAAATCAATATAAAAACTCCCCTTAGATTAATAATTGCTATCAATAAATCGTACTATTTCTGATCTTCTTGTCTCCGTGTTTCGACCCTTGCTTCCCAAAACTATTCTCCAATAGTCTTGTCCACTTGCAAGGAAAATAATTAAAATAAGACATCGATCAAGTTTTTGGCGCCGTTGTCGGGGACAAGCTAGTTTACATAGTTAGTTTGTTGGTAGCGTAATTTTAATTTAATTTCAGCTTTCATTTTTTATAAAAAATATATATACAAAAAGATTTTATTTTATTTGTTTTTAATAGTTAGTTGTTTTAAAATAGCTTTATTTATTTTATGCACGGTCGTAGATCTTTTAATCCTCAACTGGTAGAACTGAATCAAGATATAAATAATATTAGAAGGAATCAAGAAGAGCTTGAAAATCTAGCAACCCAGCCTGATAATCAAGAACAATTGAATCAAGAGGATCCTCTGGTTGATCCTCCAATGGATAATATTAATCAAAATCTCAAACTCGCCTTGTTAATGCAAATCAAAGAGAAGAAGAACATGCTAGAAGAAATATGGAAGTAGTCAAATCAAAGAACTATTAATGATTTAGACCTTCATTAAATGTAGTAACATCATGTCTAGTCTTACCGGAAGCAGTAAGGAATTTCGAATTAAAAGGTCATTATTTTAATGCTATACCTTCTTTTCATGGAATGTTAAACGAAGATCCTGTAAGTTTCCTAAGAGATTATGAATATATGATGAGTACTTTTCCTTAGAGGGTTGGATCAAGACCAAGTAAAATGAAATACTTTCCAAGGCATTAAAAGAATTGGCAAAGCGATGGTTTATGAATCTAACACCTAGTAGTGTTTATACTTGGGCTAAATTTATGATTTGTTTATGAGTAAATACTATAAGCATGCATCTTCATCGAATATAGAAAACAAATCATGTCATTCCAAAATGAACCAGGTGAAACATTCCATGAGTCTTGGGATAGATTTAAAAATCTGCTTATTATGTGCCCTCATCATAATCTGGCTCAATATGTGTTAGTACTTCAATTTTATCATGGTCTTTCGCCGGTTTACAAACTATGGTTGATAGTGCAAATTGGTGGTTCTATTAATAGAATGACACCGTACACTAGAGGAATTATTTGAGATGTTAAGTATAAATTCTCAACGTAAAAGTGCTAGAGGTAAAAGTAGAGTTTATACCAAGTTCAAGAAAAATCGATACACAAGCTCAATTTGAAAATTGGCCAATTCAAGAAGCATGTGCTTTATGGATTATATTCTCATGCTACTAATTTTTGTCCATCAAGTGCTATGTATGCCGAACAAAGCTAATGCCATGAACGATACCCTCAAAGACCAAGGAATGATCCCTACTCAAACACATAATCTCGTTGGAGGAATCATCCTAATTTTTCTTGGGGAGGAAATAAACCTTTACAACCTCAACAACCACAAACCTCAACAATTTCCAAATCAAGGTCAATTGAGAATTGAAGAAGTTCCAAAACAAGATGGAACAAGTAAAGGTCAAGTCGTTCCGATAAAATATTTGCTTGAAGAAGTTGAAAATTTAAAGAAGCACATTGCAAATTCTCGAGACCGAGAAAAAGAAGAAGGGAAGTCCTCAGCCAAACCGAGCAAGCAAAATCAATCAAGAGGTGTAAGTGATCCTGCTCAATCTTCTAATGTGCATGATGAAGTAGATAATTTCAAAAAAGAAGTTGAAAAGAGATATAACAAGAAGATAATCAAACAACTAATCAAGAAGTAGAAATAGAAGTTCAAAATAAAGAAAATCAAGTAGAAGTAGAAAAAGAGATAGAACAAGAAGAAGAGGAACCTTATGTGGCTCCACCACCATATGTTCCTCCAATTCGCTCCCAAGAAGACTTATGAAAAATCAAATAGAACAATTTTCTGAAATTTATAATATGTTATCCAAAGTGAATGTTAACCTTCCTTTGCTTAACGTTATTAAAATATTCCTTTTATGCTAAGTTTTTCAAAGATCTTCACTCTAAGAAACACAAATTTGAAAACAATGAGAAAATTATTGTTTCTGAAAACGTAAGTGCTGTTTTACAACCCGAACTTCCCCCTAAGTTGAAAGATCCTGGTAGCTTTAATATCCAAGTCTCTTTGGGAAGCTCTAAAAAGATGAAAGCCATGCTAGATCTAGGAGCAAGTATTAACTTGATGCCATGTCTACAAACAATTGGGGTTGGGAGAACTAAAACCCACTAATATGTCCTTACAATTAGCGATCGTTGAGCTTAAACATCCTTTGGGTATAGTGGAAGACATCCAGTTCAAAGTTGATAAACTAATCATTCCACGACTTTTGTGGTCTTAGAGATGGAAAGGAAAATTTGCACAAATAATGAAGTTCTATCTTGTTAGGCGACCTCTTTATGGCCAACGCCAATACTATGATAAATGTGAAGAATGGTAAACTTTCAATGTCGCCCTAGGTGAAACTGCCAAAATCTCTGCTTTTTGATGATATGAATAGACCTAGTGACATGAATGCATGTTTCTCCATGTAAATCGAAAAATTAACAACTCAAACTTTTGAGAAAAATAATGAGGATGACGACTATGAGAAAGATGCATTTGTAGTTTATGATGATAGACCTATCCCTCCTATAAAAATTGACATTGAAGAAATAGAAAGAGAAATAGAAGAAGAAGAAAGACAAGAAAGAGAAAAAATTAGAAGCTCTAAAAAATAAGAATAAAGATAATATGGAAAAGATTTAGAATCGAAATTAATTTCGATAAAATAGAAAAAGTAGAGGAAGAAATTAATGAAGAAGAAGAAGTAGAGATTTTAAAATCTCTTTTGAAGAAATAGAAATAGAGGATGAAAAGTAGAAAATAATGAAGATGTTAAAGAAGAAAATAATGAGGAGGTTAAAGAAGAAGAAATAATAAACCGGAAAATTCTGAATTTATTCCATCCGTTAAATCTCCTCCAGAGAAGAATTAAAGCCATTACCATCCCACTTAAAATATGCATTTTTAGGGGAAGGTAAAACTTACCCGTTATAATAGCATCGATTTAATCGAAGAACAAGAAGCAAGTTTGTTAAAAGTTTTATGGACACATAGAGAAGCTATAGGATGGTCCCTAAGATTTAAAAGGTATTAGTCGGTCTATGTGCATGCATAAATACATTTAGAAGAAGGTAGTAAGCCTTCAAGAGAAAGACAAAGAAGACTTAACCCTCACATGGAAGAAGCTGCAAGAAAAAGAAGTCCTTAAGCTTCTTGATGCGGTATAATTTAAATTCGATTTACGATAGTAAACGGTTAGTCCTCCAGTAGTTCCTAAGAAATCGAATTACGTGAGTTAAAAAAAAAATGAAAAAATGAATTAGTCCCTACAAGAACTATCACCGGTTATAGAATGTGCATTGATTTGAGAAAAATTAAAATGCGCAACTAGGAAAGATCACTTTCCCTTGCCATTTATTGACCAAACTGAAAGACTAGACTAGTCATGAATATTATTGTTTTCTTGATGGTTTTTCCGGGTTATAACTCAAATTCCCCAGAGCACCCGAAGACCAAGAGAAAACCACCTTTACATGTCCTTTTGGTACTTTTGCTATTTAGGAGAATGCCCTTTTGGACTATG
>CM028378.1:116492529-116676609 GCA_013146195.2 Codonopsis lanceolata
TTTAACACTTGTAGTATTTATATTCCTTTGATGCCAAGATTGTGTGTCGAGCTTGGTTATCTTGTTAATAGTTCACTACGTATAAGTCTTCCGCCGAGCATCCTTTAGCTCTTATTTAATACTTGTCCATAAACCGTTAGCTTGGGTTCCAAAGATGTAGTGTCGCCGATGACTTGGTTTAAATTGCTTAACCGTTAAATCAGAAATGTTTTAAAATTCCTCGCCTTTTGGTGCCGAGGCGTGTTACGCCTCCAATGTTGCCACGTCGCTTTCTTAAATTAAGTCTTTGTATGTTTATACCATTACTTGTTTCCTCCTATTTGGGCGGCCCGACCGCTGTTCCACCTCGGCCCGGGTCGGGTCGCCACGCTTGGTATCGTAGCTATTTTTCTAGTTAGCTATCGGCCGTGATAGTTCCATGGCCTAGGTGGGTTGGTTTCTGTGTGATGTTCTAACGCCGAGTGAATTCTTATAGGTGTTTAATGGTGGTTCCTAGAAGAGCCGGTGTAGGCCGAGGCGCAGGTAGACCCAGAGAGTTCCCCGATGAGCCCGAGGCGTAGTTGCCACCTCCACCACTGGTCGAGTCGATATGAATGCACGATGGCGGATATGTATCGCCGCATGAGAGAGTTTATGACCGAGATGGCCCAGCCTTGGCCTGTGGTCGAATGTACCTCCACCTCCACCCCTAGCAACCGAGGCGAGAGTGTCGCCACCACGTAATGTTGTACCACCGTAAGCTGTAGAGCACGGAATAATGCTTGTTCTAGAGAGGTTCTCAAGATGAAGCCTCCATCTTTTGAGGGAGAGGCGGATGCTAGTATAGCCGAAGTTATGGCTTGAGGATTTGAAGAAGATCTTTGCAGCTCTAGACCGCACGGATGAAGAGAAGGTGGTGTTAGTCGCTTATAAGCCGAGGGAGCCGCCAATCATTGGGGGAAGTTCTACTTGCTAGTTGGGAGATGAACCGGTGGCACAGTGTGGCCTACCTTGAGACGAGTTTAGGGCTTCTTATGTGCCTAATGTGGTTAGACAATGGAGAGAGAAAGAGTTCCAGAACTAGAGCAGGATCTATGTCTATAGCCCAAGATTCTTCTAAATTTACCGAGTTATCCCATTATCACACATCCGGTGCCGGATGAGAAACACAGACCCAAAGGTTCGTGGAAAGGGTCAAGACCGAATATAGGAAACAATTGTTATCTCTACGCTAGACACGGAGTGGATCGTGCTTATGAGATTGAGCGGACATTGAGGAGCACAGCGTAAGCCTTCAGGCAAGCTTCTCGCCAGAAGCTCGCAGCGACCCAGAGGTCGGCCATTCCGGGAATCGGTCGCTATCGTGGCAACCATCGCAATGGTGGTCGATAGGCCCTGGGTGATGTAATAGGCGTCCGTCTGAGAGTCGTGGTAGTAGTGCTCCTACTCCTCGGGCGCAGACTCGTGGTAGTGGACCTTGATTTGTTCTTACAGTAACAAGATTGGGCATTCTAGTGAGAAGTGCGTAACTGTGCTTGGTACTTGTCTTAGTTGTGGAGATCCTAGTCATCGCCTCAAAGACGCCCTAAGTCTAGAGCAGCTCACCCATGGGGTCGGGCTCAGCAAGCTGGGTCCAAGAGGGATGATGGGCGCCCTAAGGCGCAGCTCGTTTTTCGCTGATCACGAGGTGTTCCCGAAGTCTACTGTGATCTGGAGGTATTCTCTCGCCTTCGGTCATCATGCTCGAAGTTCTTATAGATCCGGGTCTACTCATTCTTATGTTGCATCGCATTTCTTAGGGAATTTATGTGTATTGCCCGCCCGCTGCCTTATGTGCTTGAGGTGTCTACACCGCTGGGTGATTGCTTGTTGGCCTCGAGGTCTATAGAGACCGTGATGTGCTTGTTAATGATCGAAGTCTTGCATGCCGATTTGGTAGTATTGCCTATTCGAGACTTTGATGTGATTCTTGGTATGGATTGGCTTTGTGTACATCATGCTTTAGTTGATTGCCGCCGTCAAGAAAGTAACTTTTGCCATGCCCTATTCCGAGTTTGTGTTTTCTGGGTGATCATGCTATGAATGGGGTTCATATTATTTCGCCATGGCTAGACAACTTTTATCACGTGGGTGTACGGGTATTTAGCTTGTGTACTTGATACTAGCATGTCTATCGCTAAGTTAGAAGATATTCCTAGTTAATGAGTTCCCTCGATGTCTTTTCTACCGAGTATGCTTTACCTCCCGACCGAGAGCTAGAGTTTTGTATTGAGCTATTGCCGTGGACTTCGCCTATTTCTAGGCACCTTATCGAATGGCTCCGGCGGAGTTGCGTGAGTTGAAGGATCGCCATGTGAACTTCTGATAGGGAGTTTATTAAACCGAGTGTGTCTCCCTGGGGTGCACCGATTATTTGTGAGGAAGAAGGATGGTAGTCTACTACGTATAGACTATCGACAGCTTGAACCAAAGTTACTATTAAGAATAGGTATCCCTTGCCACACATTGATGATCTCTTTGATCAACTTCGGGTTCGCTTGTCTATTCCAAGTTTGACTTGAGGAGTGGTTATCACCGCTGAGGGTTCGGGCGAGGATGTCCCGAAGACGCCTTTCGCAGCGTTACGGCCATTATGAGTTTGTTGTGATGCCGTTTGGGTTGACGAACGCACCTGCAGTTTTTATGGACTTAATGAATAGGGTTTTTCATGAGTATCTTGATTGCTTTGTGGTGGTATTTATTGATGACATTCTTGTGTACTCCAAGTCACGAGAGGAACATAAGAATCATTTGAGAGAGGTTCTTTCTATCTTGCGGAAGAAGCAACTTTATGCGAAATTTAGTAAGTGTGCTTTCTGGCTAGAGCAAGTTTCTTTTCTAGGACACGTGGTGTCTAGTGATGGTATCGCGGTGGATCCATCCAAGGTTGAGGCGGTTACTAAGTGGAAGACGCCTAGTACGGTAACCGAAGTCCGTAGTTTCTTGGGCTTGGCGTGTTATTACCGTAGGTTTATCGAGGGATTTTCAAGATCGCTACTCCGATGACTAATTTGACACGTAAGAAATCTTCTTTTATATGGAGTGATAAGTGCGAGGCTAGTTTTCAGGAGTTGAAGAGGAGGTTGACTACGGCTCCTATCTTAGCATTGCCTAGTGGTTCGGAGAACTTTGTGGTTTATAGCGACGCTTCATTAGAAGGCTTGGGTTGCGTGCTTATGCAGAATGGGAGAGTTATTGCCTATGCTTCGAGGAAGTTATCACCTTATGAGCAGAATTATCCGACACATGACCTTGAGTTGGCAGCTATTATTTTTGCGCTTCACAAGTGGAAACATTATCTTTACGGGGCTAAGTTTGAAATATTCACCGATCATAAGAGTTTGAAGTATCTCTTTTCACAAAAGGAGTTGAATATGCGATGAGCGATGGATGGAGAAACTTAAGGATCATGACTGCACTATCTTATACCATCCGGGGAAAGCTAATGTTGTTGCGGATGCCTTGAGTAGGAAGGCGTATATGTCTTGCTTGATGATGAGGGAGTGGAAGATGCTTGAGGATGTCCGTGAATGGAGTCCAGTTGTGAGTGAGCATAGTGTTATCTTTGCTAGTGTGCGTGCTACGCCCGCATTGTTTGAGTTGATTAAGAAGGCTCAAGCTTCCGATTCTGAGTTGAGGAAGATTATTGATGGATTGGGTGATAGTAAGACACCGGAGTTTGCTTTAACAATGATGGTATCTTGACTTTTCGAGGTAGAGTTTATGTTCCTTCTACCGATGGAGGTTAAGCGTATGGTTCTTGATGAGGCTCACAAGGCCAAGTATACTATACATCCAGGGAGTACCAAAATGTATAGGGACTTGAAGAGACAGTTTTGGTGGAATGAGATGAAGAGAGAAATAGCAGAGTATGTATCTAGATGTTTGACATGTCAGCAGGTTAAGGCTGAACACCAGAGACCTGCCGGTTTACTACAACCACTTGAGATACCGGAGTGGAAATGGGAGCATATCACCATGGATTTTGTGACAGATTGCCACGCACTCGCCGAGGTTTTGATGCGCTTTGGGTTGTTGTGGATAGGTTGACAAAATCTTCACATTTTATTCCTATTGCGATGACTTATAGTTTGAGTCGGCTTGGCGCGTTGTATATTCAGATATCGTGAGATTACATGGTATTCCTAAGGTTAGCATTGTTTCGATAGAGATCCTGTGTTCACTTCTAGATTTTGGCATTCCTTGCGGAGGCTTTGGGTACGAAGTTGAACTTTAGTACGGCTTTTCACCCACAATCTGATGGTCAGTCGGAGAGATTGATTCAGGTATTGGAGGATTTATTGCGTGCTTGTGCCATGGATTTCAAAGGTAGTTGGGATTCTCATTTGCCATTAGCCGAATTTGCGTACAATAACAGTTACCAGTCCAGTATTGAGATGGCGCCATATGAGGCTTTATATGGGCGTAAGTGTCGTTCGCTGATTTGCTGGGATGAAGTTGGTGAAGCTAAGCTTTGGGGTTCGGAGATGGTACAACAGTCAGCTGAGAGTGTGAAACTTATTAGAGACAGATTGCTTACAGCTCAGAGTAGACAGAAAAGCTACGCAACAGACGGAGATGACTTAGAGTTTCAGGTTGGTGATTATGTATTCTTGAAAGTATCGCCCCGGCGCGGTACTAAGCGATTTGGGAAGAAAGGTAAGCTTTCACCTAGATTTTTTGGACCGTTCGAGATCCTAGAGAGGATTGGATCTTTGGCGTATCGGTTAGCATTGCCACCTTCTATTTCGGATGTTCATGATGTCTTCCATGTATCAATGCTACGCAAGTACTTGAAGGATGAGTCACATGTCCTTACATATGATGAGATTTCTATTGAACCTGACCTTTCTGATGATGAGAAGCCGGTGAGGATTCTTGATACGAAGGAACAAGTCTTGAGAACGAAGAGGATTCTGTTAGTGAAGGTCTTGTGGAAGAATCATGATATTGAGGAAGCCACGTGGGAGACCGAGCTTGATATGAGAGAGAGATACCCTTTCCTATTTGATGATCCCAGTAAGAATTTAGGGACTAAATTCCTTTTAGTGGGGGAGGATGTGAGAACCCAAACCCATTACTTGTATATCATGTCTCCTATACTTGATTAATATGTTCATTATGTGTCTTAACATGTTTTAGAGTCCATATTGTTCATACAATGCTCACATTAGGTCAAACATGATCGTAGTTGCTTGTATGCCTTCTATACGTTGCATGCCTTGTTATACCTGCTTCATGTATCATCTTAGCACTTAACTAAGTCCTACTAGAACCTTAGTACCTTTATAACATGTTTTATAACTTCAATCTAGGTCATTGTATGCTTGGTTGAGAGTTTGGAAGCCTTCTTGCTTCATTTGACCTTTTTGACTCTTAGGGTCTCTCGGTTTGTCTCTCCTTGCCTCATTTCGTGTCTTTGAGACTCGTGTGATGTTAACTTGAATCCTAGACCTTGTATCCTAGTCTTAAACATGTTTAAGAATGTTCATTCATGCTTGTTGTATCTTTGTTTAACTCGTCATTGATTCGTTTGATGTTCGTTGCGAGTTTCGCCCTTCATTCCTCCTTGTTTCGGGTGATGTTCGGACCTGTTCTTCTCGTGTTTTGAGTGTTGGTTTACCCCCTTGAATTGCTTGGGTTGTTTGGGGTTCATTCTAGGCCAAATTTGAAGGCTTTTCAATCTGGAGACCTTGCCCTCGCAAGGTGGTTTGGTCTTGCCCTCGCAAGGAAGGCAGAAACTTGGGAAACAATGTTCTGGAGACCTTGCTATCGCAAGGTGTAGATGACCTTGCGACCGCAAGGTCATCAGATCCTCAATTACGGGATTTTGAAATCCTGACGAGCCTTGTCTTGCACACTTGACCCTTTGTACGACCCAAGGCAGCCCCAACTTGACCCTTGACCCTTTTAAGCCTATTTTCAGCCCTTGGATGTGTTTTAATCAAGGGTACTCTTTCATCCACCAATGAGAAGCCTAATAATTCTAATCTTGGATTGACTCTTTTAGTGAGTTCATCATCCCTAACCTCCAACTGATCAGCCATTTTTCTCTCATTCCACCATTGTTGAGCTGGGTTCTTAGAGAGAGAAAGCTTGGGAGCTCTACCTTGGTTGCTTGATTGCCGGAGCTCCGTCCATCCGTTTTTCAATCCGAGACCACCGAATCGAAGCTCTTCTCCTCTAGTTTAATAATCTCTGGTTTGTTTTAGCATGCAACAATTGGATTTCGAACAAGGTAAGCTATTGATTCCCTTAGGATGTATGCTAGAAATGCCATGCTATCCCCCTTCTTTCATGTCTCTCATACCTTTGCCATGTTAATATCATGTTTTAGGATGATTTGAGATTTTGGGAATTTTGAATGATATATTCATCTTGTTGTTTTGGTCCTAAGCCTAGAATTAAAAGTGTTCTATGCCCCCTTAGGAATAACTATTGTTCTTGGACCATTGGCTTTTATTGACTTTTAGAAATTATGATTTCTAGGGTTCCATGAAATATTGAATTGATGATAATTCTTGGCTAGGGTTATTATTTGGATTAATGGCCTAGTCTATCCTATACGAGAACTTAGAAAAGAGTTTTTAATACAATTAGTGTTTTTAACTCTATTGGATGAATTTGTAGACACGACTCAACGGAGTCTATTTTAGTGAGCCATTGAACAATACCGGCTCAATGATCAATCCCTACGACGTTCTAAATGCGTTTCACTAAGAATAATAATTCTAGACTCTTGAATTGGATTGATTACCATGCTTGATTTAAATGTCATATAATAGAATGCCTATTTGACATGTTGAGTTCGCTCTTGTCGAACTCAATCCTACTTGATTTATTGATGAGAATAATTACTTGTCATGAACGAGATCGCTCTTGTCGACCTCGTTCTCAACTTGAGAATTTGTTAAGTAAACACTACTTGGCATTTGCATGAGTCCAGCTGGCATACCCGTCTTTGTTCACACACGCCTCCACTGTGGCCACAGTGGGGAAGTAGCCCATTTGCTGTAACCATTAGAGCATCACTGGTGTGTCTATCCCGGGCATCTCCTCGGAAGGTCGATGTACTTACACACATCTGACACCTCACATTCCAGATAACGCTTGTATGCAGGAACTACGTAGCGGCCCGGCTCTCCATATATCCTTATCCTATGTGATTTAATTACGAGCACCTATGTGAAACAATGTGCATCTTGGATATATGATCTCTATGCTTATGTGATGATATCTTGCCTTGTATGTTGCATATTGCCATGACATGCATGATTGATAGCTTACAAGTCTTTATGACTTACCCATTCCCCTTTACTGCTTTAGATCCTAGCAAAGCAGGTCCTGCTCGCTGAGGCTTGCAGTGTTCGTGACTCCTTTATTCCTCTTTTGGTCCGACGTTGCAGTTGAAGAGGTGGTTTAGATGTTCTCTTCCTTCCTTTTATATTTTGCAAGAACGATGGGTTAAAGCAAGTCAATTAGACTATGCTTGGGAATATGTATAGAACTTGAACTTGTTACTTTTATTAGCTACTTGTAGTTTAACACTTGTAGTATTTATATTCCTTTTGATGTCGGCATTGTGTAAGCCGAGCTTGGTTATCTTGTTAATAGTTCACTACGTATAAGTCTTCCGCTGAGCATCCTTTTAGCTCTTATTTAATACTTGTCCATAAACTGTTAGCTTGGGTTCCGGCATGTAGTGTCGCCGATGACTTGGTTTAAATTGCTTAACTGTTAAATCAGGAAATGTTTTTAAAATTCCGGCCTTTTGGTGCCGAGGCGTGTTACGTCTCCAATGTTGCGTCACGTCGTTTTCTTAAATTAAGTCTTTGTATGTTTATATGTTTACTTGTTTCCCTCCTATTTGGGCGGTCGACCCGCGGTTCCACCTCGGGCCCGGGTCGGGTCGCCACATTTTCTCTCTTTAAACATAAAAAATTGTAATTAAAACAAAAATAATAGTTCCGAAATCAAGAAAACAAAAATATAAGAGGTTAGTAAAAAAAATTGTGGAACAATTCATAATAAAAATAAAAGTTATAGAATCAACAAAACAAAAATAATTTAATGCGAATGTTAGTAAAATAAAATAATTTACGGAACAAAAGTTTAAAACAAATTCTTTAAAATATATATGTAAAACAAAAATACATTAGTAAAATAAAAATATTTGATGGAACAAAAATAATAGTTACGGAGTCAATAAAACAAAAACAATTTAAATTGAGGTTACTAAAAGAATAAAAAAATACGGAACAAAAGTTTAAAACATTTTTTTTAAAAAAAATAGCTATATAAAACAAATTAAAATACATTAGTAAAATAAAAATATTTGATGGAACAAAAATAATAGTTACAAAGTCAGTAAAACAGAAACAATTTAAACCGAGGTTAGTAAAATTATAAAAATAATTTACGAAACAAAAGTTTAAATAAATTCTTAAAAGTAGTTATGTAAAAAAAATATGTTAGTAAACTAAAAAATATTTGATGGCAAAAAAATAATAGTTATAGAGTTTTATTTTTCTTGTAGGGGTTTTTCCATAAGGAATAAAACAAAACAATTTAAACTGAAGTTAGCAAAATAATAAAAATCATTTACGGAACAAAATTTTTCCATAAAAATAATTTTTAAAAATAAAACAAAAATAATAGTTACGAAGTCAATAAAACAAATATAATGGAAGTTAGTAAAATCAAAATAATTTACGAAACAATAGTTAACGGTAAAAATAATTTCATTAGTTTGATTTTAGCTTATTTTCTCATCATAAATTTCTTTATTTATAAAATACAATATAATTTAATAAAAGTAATCATTCAAAATAAAGAACTTATTTGAATTCAAATTCTATTTGTAGGGCAGAAAAAATTTAAGTTTGTTCGAAAACATTCATTTTACAGAGTTTTTGAATAGTATAAATTGTTCGGGGTTGCCAGACCATGAATTGATACTTAAAATTGGTGTTCCAGTAATGCTATTGAGAAACATTGATCATGATGTATGGTTGTGCGAATGGAACAAGACTAATAATCATAAATCTTGAGGATCACATTGTTGAAACAATTTTTTTGAAAGGAAGCAATGTTCGAGAAAATGTTTTTATTCCAAGATTGTCATTAACTCCATCCGATATAAGTGTTTTTCAAATTCCAGAGAAGGTTTCATTGCTGGTATTATATACAATGACAATTAACAAGTGTCAAAGTCAATAATTACACGTAGGTCTCTTTTTGAAGAAACTAGTATTTAGCCATGGGCAGTAAGATTTTTTTTAGAATCTACAATGATTAGTGATATATTTATGTGTAATTGTTAATAAACTGATTCTTCTTATTTTATTCTTTAAGATTTTGCATCCTCTTTATTTTGTTTATGTACGATTTAGTTGACGTGCGTTTAACGCACGAGTTTAAAAAATAGTTATATATGTAATGAATAAAGGCTCGTTAAGTCACCAAATATATGTAACCTATGTTTTCGATTATGATTAATGAAGTTATTTTGTACGGTTATAACTGTTTACAATTTTTTTTCGCTTAAATCGTAATTTGGTCACCCTACTTTTTCACTTTTTGCAATATGATCACTCTACAAATTTTTTTTTCTATTTCATCATTGTACTTGGCCACATATAATAATTTGGTCACTCTGTCTCCTTTCCGTTAGTTATCTTGAATGAAAATGATCAAAAAAACATTAATGTCTTTTGTGTTGTTTGCGTGCACATATTGAAACTCAACACCTACAACAAGACACCCATAACTCGTTTTCAACAATACCTCTGAATCAACACTACCCACCATGACCCTGACTACGCCACTGCCGTCTCCTTCCTAGCCACCCTTTCCCACTCCATCCATCCTTACATCAACTCCGTCCCCACCGAGCACTCCAAGTGGACCCACCCTCCCTTCTCCACCCAGCTCGACCTCCTCACCGACAACTTCTTCGGTCGCGGTTCCCAGGATGACAAATCTATCGCCATTCAATAACTAGAAGCCATCCGTAACCTCTTCCATAACGATTCTAATTTCAAACTCGTTCGTACTATTCACATCTCTTACGTTCCCGAAGAAGAAATTGGTGGGTTTGATGGGATGGCTAAGTTTGTGGAGTCTAAAGAGTTCAATTAATTGAATGTTGGGTTTATGTTGGATGAAGAGCAGGCTTCTACTACCAATGAATATCGGGTTTTTTACACAGATAGCTTTCGTATCTTCTTAAAAGTAAAGATGAAGCAATGAAGAAATTTATTCTCTATAAAGCTGAAGTAAGCTCAAGTTAGGAATCATTGTTGTACATGCTCTAACGAGAGCAATGACTAGAGTTGAGTCAAAACAAAAGCAATAATCGATCAAGAGCTCGGTTGCTGAAGAGAGAAACCAACCTAAAATGGTTAAGACATCCCAAACATATACATTTTGATTTGACACCATTAACAATAAATTAAGGGTTATTTGAGGAAAATTACTTAAAATTCATTGGTATTTTATATTCAATATGTATATTAATATTAGAATATGTTTCTTGTAATTATTCATATCTAGTTTTTCGTGATATTTTATATACAAACACCCGAAAATATTTTTCGACATGTTTTTAAAAAAATTACCAAACACTTGAAAACGAAATGTCTTAATTTTTCAAAAAGCATTTTCTAAAAATCATTTTATGTAAAACAAACAAAGCCTTACTCGTGTCGGACGACGTTCACATTTCATATCCATATCCTCGTATTTGTGCCGACACCAAAATGATTTAGACACTACGTTCAAAGAAACAAAAACAAACAAAAGAAAAACTATGGCAATGGAAATTTCAAGCCTTTGAATTAGATAGAAATATAGGAAATTGTTTCATGCAAAATAAGCTTGAAATTACTACATTTATTAAAGACTAGTATACGTGTTCGTGTCATAAGCACAGTGTCGGTATGCGATCAGTTCAATAAATGATCGGGATAAACAAAACCATGATAGGGTAATTCAAACAAAACTCACAAGTGAAAGTTTTATACTCCATATGTAATTGTAAAGGGGTAATTCAAACATAACTCATAACTGAAGGATTCATTTGTCACTCACATAATTAAAAATCAATCTGAACCATCAGTTGTATTTAGTACAATTTGATCAGAACCACCAGGTAGACCCGGACCTTGAGCTCTTTTATAATATAGATTATAATTTCATTTAAAAAAAAAACAATCATTACCCTCTTAACGGCAGAGATCAATATAAACATACCACAACCAGAAACAACAAAAATTCATAGCTCAAAGAAAGAACCCTTCAACCATTATATTAAACCAAATAAAGAAAACCCCTCACGAACTCCGAGGATTCTTTCTTCGTCAATTCAGTAATTTTGTCAAACACGCATGGTTGACTTGTCGTCTAGAGGAATGGCCACACTCAGACGATGCTACTTCCAACTTAGTAAGTACAACACACAGGAAACAGCCTTCTCCCTCAACCATGAAAACTAGTGGCTGGCTTATGGTGTGGCAATCAAGTCCATAGCCCCCTTGTCACAAGGCCATCGATCTAAGTTTTGACCTTGCAGTTTTTGAAAGTTGTAATGACTACTTTCAAAGTGTACTCTCTAAATGAAAAATTGAGTATACCAAAAAACAACATACAAACAAACAAGATAACCTTGCGGGAACTTGCACCAAAAATACCAGGGAATCAAATATTTTGAACTTGTGAAAGCACCTTCACCGGCATGGCTTGCAGTTTCCAGCTTTAGTACTAAGGAAAGGAAGATAAGAATAAATTAAGCAACTAGAAATCAGATCTAAACATTACTTCCAGAAAAGACAACAGAGAGAGAGAGAGAGACGAGAATATAAATGAGAGGCTACCAATGTTAATCAAACATTGCGGTCATTACTCTGAAACCACAATTATTGATAGACCCAAAACATCCACTACATGGCACCAAATCATTTACTAGAACCAAAAAACTTATGAATCACTTCCTTGAATGACTTGTCTAAACTGTCAGTGCTTAACAAGTCTATAAACAAGCTTGATGTGTTTGCATCTGCGGCGAAACCAGCATCAGTCATTCTTTCAAGAAACTGAATTGCTTTTGAAATCTCATCAAATCGGATAAGTCCCCTCAAAATGGAATTATAAGTGTATTGATCAGGCAAGCAGCCAGTTTCCTTCATTCTGAAGAGCAACTCAAATGCTTCGCTAAGTTTACCTGCCTCAGTGTATCCATTTATCATCACATTGTATGTAACCAGATTGGGTTCTAAATCCTTAGCAGAGAGATTACAGAAGAATGCATTTGCGGCATCAAGTTTCCCAGCTTTGCACATACCAATTATTAGGCAATTGCATGTAAAAATATCTGGAAGTACCCCAGTCCCTTCCATTGTTTTCAACAGTGCTATGGCCCCATCAAGTTCTCCATTTTTACAAAAGGAATTCAACAGGGTATTGTAAGTGAAGATATTAGGAACTTGACCAAGACTCTGCATTTCATCAAATAAAACAAGAGCATCCGCAAGTCTGTGAATTCGGCATAATCCAGCAATGAGAGTGGTGTATGTTACAACATCAGGAACAATTCCTGTATGAGCCATTTCTCGGAAGAGACTCAACGCTTTATCTATCCCGTTATTCCTATAATACCCAGTAATTAAGATGTTATAACTGAAAGTATCGGGTGCAACACCCCGGCTAATCATCACATCAAGCAGTTTTGCAGCATCATCAACTTTGCCTATGAGACAGTATCCATCCATGAGTAAACTGTAAGTGACTATATTAGGCTCCTCGCCTCTTTGTATCATAAGATCAAGCACATTGTGAGCTTCTGCGGCCAACCCTTCTTTACGGAGCGCATCTATTATAATGTTAAAAGTTTGCACACGTGGATGGATGTTTCTTACTTTCATTTCCTGCAAAAACCTCATAGCTACTTTCCACTGACCAAGATTACAGAATCCTTGAATCAAGCAGTTGTAAGTTACGACATCAGGTAGGATTCCCTTAGCAATCATTTTTGAAAAGAGATCAGATGCCTCGGTAGTTCGTTTGTCCTTGCCGAGACTGCAAATGATGGTATTATACAACACTGTGTTAGGTTTGCAAGTCCCTAAATCATCCATCTTTTGGAGATAGGCAAGGGCAGCGCTGGTGTTACCCACTTTGCATAACCCATTAATAATTGTTCCGTAAGTTATTAAATTCGGTTGGAAACCAAGTTTAATGATTTTCCCAAAAACAGAGAAACCGAAATCAACCCTCTTCAAATGGCAAAAACAACTGATAGCGATGTTAAAAGTACAAATGTCGGGGTTGACCAAAGGATTGAGATTGAAGAGGTGGAATTGTTGAATGAGAGAAATTGGAGTGGAATAATACTTCATCTTTACAATTGCAGTTAGGACTTTATTGAAGTGTAGAATGGGGGGAAGAGGACGACTCATAGCCATCTGATTGAACAGAGCTACGGCTCCGCCATGGTCAGTGAAACTATTACTAGTAGATTTAGCATTAGCACCAGTTGTAAAATAGCTTCTACCAATAAAATCAAAGACAAGATTGGGAAATGAAGGAAGCAAATTACCTTTGTTGTTGAAAACAAAAACCCTACCAACATTCTTCACATCTCCACCACCATTAGCCCTAAATCGCCCCATCCCTCTCTCTCTCTTCTTGTCATTCGCTGAAGCTCTCTCTGGAAAAAGTGGGGAAAAAATGACTCATCAATTTGAGAGTTTTAAGGTTTACAATTAAGATTTTATATATTTTTTCATCTGTTGTCACTTTGCCATTAAACTAACGATTTCATCCGTTAAGTAGCTGTGTGTGTGTGTGCGTGTGCCCGCGCGTTGAGTATGAGTATATTACTCTTATACTATAATTCAATAAATATTTGTTTGGACAAAACTATCGTTTAATATTTGTATATTTAAGTTAACTAATCAAGTTAATTATTTTTTAATTATTTTTTAAAATTATTTTTTAATTTATGAATAATATGATTAATCTATTAATTTTTTTATTTTTTAATGGCTTTAAGCTTTATTAATTGAACAATATTAGGTTCACCACTACTTTTACCATTATTACTACAATTAAGTTTTAATGAAGGACAAAAATAGTGGTAGACCTCAACATTTTTGTTATTAATTAATCTTATGACAAAAGTTATATTGTATAATAAAAAAAGTATCATAAGAACATTTTTCTTGTCTATGTACCAAACTTTGAGTAAATATGTTTTCTTTTGTTATGGAAAAAAAATTAAAAGTGAATGTAATTGTAAAAATTGGATCCAATATAGTAAAATCATAGTACGACATAGTATCGTCGAATTTTAAATCTTTTGCCTACCTTATAATAGATTCAAAATTTTATTTCTTGAGTTGATTGAAAACAATATTGAGTTTGATACCTACCGTATTAATATTATTTGTAAGTTCAGATTGCAACAGTTAAGGCTAGAGAGGGGGGGTGAATAGCCTTTAAAAACTTCGAGGTTGATTTGTAAAAAATTACAAATTCGGCAGCGGAAAACTAGCTTTATTAGTCAGCTGAAAATTGGTCAGCTGGCTGACACTTTGAAATGCTTAAGTTGATGAAAGTTGGTCAGCTAGCTGACACAACTGTTTTTCAAAAGAAGTTGTTTTTAAAGTTGATCAATGAATATAGAGAGGAAACTGAAATACAAATTAACTGAACAATTAAGCAAACAATTGTTGTTAACTGACTGACACTTAATTAGTTAAAGAACTTCTTAAGTGTTGAGTCAGTTTGCAAGAATATAAGAAGCGGCTGACAAATCAGTTGAAGTGGTTCACAGATAAACTGTTACGTCCACTACCAAGTTGGTCAGACTTTGATTTTTGAAGTGCACTAATTTTATTAAAAATATATTTGATCTCTAATGGATCAGTGTACAACAAAAGACCGGTGTTTGTGGAGAATGATTGAGAAACAATCAAACTCGTGAGACAAACTGACTTATTTTAAAAGATATGAAGTAGAATCACTCAGTGTTTGCCTAAACAATAACTAGAGAGAATAAATCAAGGAAGAGTATCTAGCTAAAGTTTTTCTAAGAAGACTAATGCATAGAGAAATTTCTTGAAAGTATAATGGCTTTAGACTTCTGTAAAAAATTGTTGTCTTCAAGAATGCTTCCGATGGGTATTTATAGATAATCTTCAAGAGTAACCCGTTAGGAACACATTTTGAATTTGAAAATGTGTTTGGCAGATGCAAGATCACAAAAGATCCTGTGAAATATTATTTTAGCAGAATATCTACAAAAAACACAAAGTAGGAAAGTGTCAGTACAAGTATATGATCAAACAAATAAGGAAAACAAACTAACACTAAAAACGTTAAGGTCAGCTGAAGTGAATAACTGACAAAATAATTTTACGAGCTGACCAAAGATAATTTAAATTTTTGGCTGACAATCAAGTGAAATGATTTTAAGCAAATCTAATTTCATGCAAGATTCAACATTATTGAATTAAGCTTTCAAAATCATATTTTTAAACCAAATTAATTTATTTTAGTTTTGATGATAATATATACGGAATACAATATTTTCTAAAATTTTGGTAGAAAAAACATTAATTATATTACTTTAATGATAATGGAATATGAGATGCGAGAGATTAGAAAATTTGACAAAATATATTTATTACGAAAAAAGAGAAAAAGTACCTTATTTGTTGCGAATTAAAATGTAAAAATAAAAATTGAATAACTATGTTATTCATTGATATTTGGACTAAAAATTAATGTTAGAAGGTAATTAGAAACGTAATTTTATTAGTCAACTTAAATTAAGAAGTACTCACGGGATAGTTTTGTCTAAACATGTATTTAATTAATACAATAATTAAGGATGTAGTGAGTAAGTAAAAAAGATAGTGGAAATAGTTTTTTCCAATTTTTATTCACCAATAGTATAGACTAGATTTTGTGCCCGTGCCTATGGCACGGCGCCAATGTGAGATGATATCAGTATGAGACGGTGTTAGTATGAAACTTGATCAATCTATACTCGAGATGTTATAAGGGATAAAGATGATACATTGATTCAGTCTTAAATAAAGAGATCTCTCTCTAAGCCATGAGCCCTCCCTTTTCTCATTGTTGATCCCTAAAACTTGCTACAAATTTACAAAATGAGCAAACACTAAAATTTTGTGAATTTGAGTCTAAAATCATCACTTATAATCTTTTCTACTTTTAAAAATTTTTATTATTAGGATCTCGAAAAGTTGTTGATTGTTAATTCTTTTAGATGACATATCCTATTTAGATTTTGGTCTTGCAATCAGATTATTTGTAGTCTTTTACAGATGCCATTAAATTTTTGGAACTTATAAATGACTATGCAATGACAATTAAGCTTCCTGAATTTTCAGTACTTGTTATTCAAACTCTTGACTATTCTAAGAAAAAGTAACAATTTGGACTTTGAATATATATATATATCATAATTGTGGATATGTGTGTGTTCTTGGTATTCGATTCTACATTCAGACAGTAACAAAATCGATTATACACCAGAAAAACTCAAAACTTTTGTTGTAGTTGTGATTTAAATGATTAATCAAGCTAGATGGACGAATAATCGAACTAAAACGAAAGCAAAGGTCCTGATCTTGGATTTATAATTTTTTAACTATTTACTCAATATTCAAAATGTGGAAATTGTAGACCATGAAATTGCAAATGAATTCTAATTTAGTCATTTCCATCATTCCATGGTTAATCAGTGACTCAAACCTTTAAGAATTGGAATTGGGTTTGTTGACATTTCTGCTCATGATAAAGATACTTGGCATTGAATTATTAGCATAATTATCTAACATCCTGATCAGTCAATCACTGCGAGTGAACACTGAAAAATAGGACACAGGAAAAAATCAGTTTATAACTCAGCGGCAAACAAATCAATATACAAATCTTGTTAAGTAGTAATATTTTCAATTCTCAGCAGACGGACAACACTACTTGCAAAAATTCTCCGTTCACTGAATCATGACTATAAAAACTTCAACAAAAAGTGGGATAGATATAACAATTGGTTCATGTTTTCAAATGCAAATGCTAGATTAGAATTCATGAAGGGAAATCAATCAAGATTCACCAAGTGCAACCAATATTAGGCATCATCAGTCAAAGTAACCCATAATTTCTAAGCCTAAAAATTGATTAAGAGACAAACAATCAATAATATCAAACAGTTCACAACCCAATAAAATTGATTAACCCAAAATCACAATTCTACAACCACCAGGAATAAAGAACAGGATGTAAACCATTGCTATACTGGAAAACTTGGGAAGACATGAAGATGGTCATACAAATACATTTCTTTAGGATGTAAACCATTTTTTTTAATTTTTTATTTTTATAACTTGCAAAATAATGAGAAACTCTCTAAAAATAATTTCCATGCCCTTATAGGGTAAAATATCATCCAGCCGCACAAAATGAAAAAAAAGAAGAGATGAAAACTGGTTTTGGCATTTCATCTAACACTTGGCATGCACAGGAAAGTGGTTGCCAGATTCTAATGTAGTCTAGGCTCCCTGTCATTTTAAAACTAAAGAGAAAAAGAACAGGATGTAAACCACTGCCAAATCTCCTTCTCCCATCCTCCGCTAACGCACGCCAAGCGAACTCCACCATCTCGGTCTTTGCCCGGCACCATCTTCCTCTGTTCAAATCGAGCAGGCCCTCATCTTCTCCCCTTCTTCTCGGGTCCAGCCGCCTGCCACCTCCAATCCATCTCACTGTCCCCTCCATCTTCGGCGAATCAACATTCTGAAAGGCGGAGAGTGACCAAGACAGGTTGAGGAGTGGGAGGGGGCGGGGTTGGGGAACCGCTTTCACACAGAGAAGAAGAGAGGGAAAGAGATAGAGATGGAGAAAGAGAGAGAAAGAATTTCTTACCTCGATTATGAAAGGGTAGCAGATGAGTGATCCTGGGCTGTTGTTGAGAGAGAAAAGGCTGGAGTGTGAGAGACGTGGGTTTGGAGGGGGAAATTGAGGGGGAAGTTGGGGGAACCGCTCTCACACGCTTGGCGTTGAAATTTGATACAGGCCGTCAGATCTCCATAATTAAATGAATCTCAGCCCCTCATTAGCCTTTATCAATTGTACATGTGCAATCAAAGACCTATTGTAATATAGATTTTTTAAAAAAAATAAGAGGCCCTTGGAACATGACACGTGTCAATCACAATCTTCGTGTTCATTTTTTTAGATCTCGGTTGGCCACACCACGTGTCATTTTCCAAAGAACACTTGTGTAAAAAAGATTGTTCACATCTAGGGGTGTAAATCGGAACTACAGAACCGAACCGAACCAAGCCAAACCGGTCGATTTGCTGCGGTTTTGGTCGAAGACGGTTCGGTTTCGGTTTCAACAATTGGAAAAACTTTTCGGTTCGGTCGATTTACGTTTTTTTGTATCGAACCAAACCAAACCAATTTATATATTATGACTAAATCAAGATGATCTAAAAGTTTAGAATAGTTAACAAACAAACAAAATCTTGATTGTTGGAAGAGTATTATTTCTTCCATTATTTGTGTTTATTTTGGAACTTGTATTATAATCTTTATGATAATTTTATTTTACTATGTAATATATCTAATTTTGATTTAATTTCAGATTAAAAACTTATTTTTATTTTTATTTTTATTCTTAATGATGGTTAAGTTGATTAAAAACAATTTACATAAACCACAAAACCGAACCAAACTAAACCAAGTGGTTCGCTTCGATTCGATTTGAAATTTTTAAAACCAATGTGGTGCGTTTCGATTTGTGATTTTGGCCTAAACGAACCAAACCAAACCAATTACACCCCTAAATTTAGCCCTAAACCGCCCCATCTCTCTCTCTCTCTCTCTTCTCTCATTAACTACTTAACTTGATGAATTCTTTTCTCCACCGGTTTACCCATTTTAGTTTATTTTAGACGTAATTTGTAACAAATTAAAAAACTGCATTAATATCAATAACTTGATGGTATATGTCTATCCACTACATCTACATTCATTAAAATTTAATTAAGTTAGCCAACACAATTATGGAATTACCGTTTAACCCACCTCAGATAAGAATCTTGTTTCCCTTTCTATTTTTCGTCTTTTATATGTCTTTTGCAAATAATACTTATATTCAATCATATAGAAAAAAAAAATTATATACCAAAAATTAAACAATATAAATGAAACATCTAAACGGAAAAAATAACATTACACATGTCAAATTATTTTTTCTTAGTTATTAGAAAACACTATATAATGACAAAATAGACTAAACAAATGAATGATATGTTATATAATATTTAATACAAAATAAAAATTATGAATATTAGAGAAATAGCTTGAATTATAGATTATTTAATGAATATATGTTCAGCGATTACTTAAAAATCTTTTATAATAAATTGGCAGTTGTACAATATCTTTAAGTTTTCTTGACATTAAATTCAATTTGCTTAAAAAAATTATTTGAATAAATTAAATGGATAGATTTCATTGTTTAGTGTTGACAAATAGGCATAACTTATTTGAGAATATAAGAAAAGCAACAACAAAAATGATAAAAGGAAATCAATTTTAAAAAAAGGGCAAGCAACACATGCAAATGGTCCCTATAAAATTTAGATTTCTCGATTTTGGTCCTTAAACTACATTTTTCAAGTTTTTGCTCCATGTACTATTTTTTTTTGCGGGATTGGTCCTTCTATCCAATTCTGTTAATTTTCTATTGGTAAGTCCAACAACGTGCATATCATGTGATGCATTTTGAAGGGTATATTTGTCTGTGCAATCTTTTTTTTCAAATCAACCAAATTAATTACTTAAAGGTATATTAGTAACTAGTTTTATATCCGTGCGTTAAACGCACGAACATATATATTTTTCAATCAAATTATACTCAGTTAAATTATAATCAAGCAAAATAAAGCCAAAAAACAAAACTAAAAGAGGGGATTATTTCAATGAATAGAAAAATATCATTTGATTCATTTGATTAAAAATTATTATGAAAATAAAGAAATATATGTGTCAGTTGATTAACAATAATAAAATAAATAAATTGGAATAACTGCAATTTATGAAAATTAAATAAATAATTAAAATGAAAATACAAAAAAATATGTATCACGGTGTATGGATTTTTAGTAGCGATACGTCGATTTGGATTCGCGATGCATCAATTTAGTATCACAATGCATCGCTATGAATTGGAAATAAACCAGTTTGAACGTGAAGCATCGATTTAAAATCGTGATGCAGTGATATGTAATAAGAATGATAATTACACAATTTTGAATCATGCATGACAATGTATGAACTGATGCTTGTCACAAGCGTGTCCGATTCATTAAAGGTATACTCGTCTTTTTACATCAAAAACGTTTTTTCCAATTAAAAAAGCATAGTGGACAGCGGTTGAATATCTGTCAAAAGAGACTGACACAATTTTCACCATATTTTTTTCAAACCTTTAAATGACAAAAAATATAAATGAGTTTGACGTGTTCATAACCCGACACATATTAATTGAATGACAAAACTTGCTCTAAACAAATTTAAGTGACGATGATCAATTGAAAATTGACTCAAATAATTCTATTTGTACTGATTTAAGCCTGTTTATGGCTTATTTCAATATCAATAATCAATAACAATTAAAAAGACAAATGTAATCTCTTGGCTTAGTTACTTCGCCTCACTCACGGATATTAAAACGACATCGTTTTAGAGTATATATATGTATATATATATATATATATATATATATATATATATATATATATATATATATATATATATATATATATATATATATATATATGTGTGTGTGTGTATATATATTAAAAACTCTTGTCTTGAGTCTCGCTATCTCTTGTCATGATATTTATTTCAGCAACATTGCCCTCTCACCGAAGAAAAAACAAACTATTAATTCAACTTATGGAACCAACTCTCATTTTAGTTTTTCTTCTTCACTCCCTTTACTCTTTATCCCTATTCCCATTCTCTATCATCGAAAATATAGAGCTCTATAAAGGGGGATCATCAAGGTAGCTTTCCAAGTGAGAATACTTGGGCACTCTACAATTTGATGTAAATCTGATTACTTTTCGAACACAACGACAAATCAATTCGTTCATGATTAAATGGTCGGTTCATTTTTTTAAAAAGAGAGGTAACTTTGCACTTCCGAAACATTTCCTCTTTGTTAGAGGAAAAATTATGTTGCAATATTGTTTGTTTCGTTTTGTTATTTACCATTATATAGTCCTTGTTACTTGAAGTATTTGTTAAATTTTATTTATTTTAAATCGATATATTTTTTAGATTTGTCAGTCATTTATAATTAATCATGTGCATTCGTGTTTTAGATGAACTTTTGATGATTTTTAAATTTTAACTATGATGAAATGGACAACAAAATTTCAAATCTATATATTTTTGTTGGTCAGTCATATATTTAATATCAATAATGAGTATTTGTAATTTTGTTCATAATATTTCTTTTAAAAATTTTGATCCGATGAAATAAATAAAAAAATATTCATATATTTCATTTAGTTATAATGAATTGTGAGTTTTTGTGATTTCATTGAAAATATTTGTTTTAATAACTTTTAATCTGGTGAAGTAGACAAAAAAATCATAAATAAAATCATATATATATATATATATACACACACACACACACAGATTAGTCATTCAGTTAGAATTAATTGTGAGTATTTGTGATTTCTTTCAATGAACTTTCTTTCACAAAGTCATCTATGATTTTTCTGAAGTTTATTTGACAACAATGAAAAACTAACAGTTGTATGCATAAAAGGTTGTGTCTGGATAACAAAGCAATGAATGCAGTGGTTCTAATTCCTAGACTCTAGTTTCAAGGAGTTATAAGTATTTAAATTTAAATTATTTAATTATAGAATTCATTAAATATTTGTTATAAATAGTGGTTACTATTTTAGGGATGCAAATTTTGACAAAAAATTACTATTTTTAGACTACCTAGACTTTATATATATATATATATATATATATATATATATATATATATATATATATTACATAACAAAAAATAAGAGTATTGTTGTATTTAAAAAAAAATTATTTTTTACACCACTTTCTTTCTCGTTCCAACATCTTTCATTTGCATTCAACCATAAATATCACCACCCATCAACCATAGACATCACTTTCTCTCTCTCGTTAGTCATTGTCCTCTTTCTCACCTAACCACCCAACCATCACCTTCACAACGTCCACCGTAACAAGTCCAGTGGCCTATCCATAGATAAACTTTGACGGTAACACAAATTAATATTATTACATAATTTTTTTTAGAAATTACAAATTTACAATTGTCCCTTACGCGTTTTCATACGTTGAAAACATTGAATTACATTATCATTTGTGACGCTCATTAACAAGTTATTTTCAATAAAACATACAAGAGAGTCATTTAAAAATTGATCGGACATTCAATTTCATAAATCAATCTTGACAATAATCAAGTAATCATTATTTAAACTCAAATTCAAAAATCAAAAGCCTTAATAAAAAACAAATGCAGAGGAAAGAAAGAACAAAAAAAAAGTAAATAAATCTCCCCTTCTGGCTAATGGCTATAGTAGAGGAAAGCCTTGTGCGAAAGTCACATCTAATAAAAAACAAATGCAGCAACAATGCAAGTATGCAAGTAATGCAACATAATCAAGTAATCAACAGATTAACCCAGAAAAGAAAGTCACAAACCATACCAAACCACTACAATTTGAAAGGGAAGACAATACCGATTGGCAATTACCAAATGGCAAATGGAAAATCACTAATAACGAAAATGCAGAAAACTTGAAACATACCAATGACTGTGAGGCTGTGATTCGTGAATCGTCACCAATGTTCTAAAAGTCGTTAGTTGACCGCACTGCGGTGAGCGAAGTTTTCCTAATCGGATCGGACCAATGGAACCGACCGCACATCAAGAAATGGATGGACCGACCAATACTTTGGATTGGTCCCGGATCCGAATTTTACGTAACTGACAATTGGGTCGGTCCCTGCCCAAACAAAAACGTAGAACCGGACCGAACCGGACCAATGTGTATTTATTATTATTTTATTATATATAATATACTAATATAGTACTCCCTCCGTCCCTTAATAATCGTCCTGCTTGACTCGACGCACAGTTTAAGAAAAAATAATTGACTTGATTATTTATATTGGTTTAATGTGTAGTTTCCTTTAAAGCTCAAGTGTATGTGGCCCATAATTAAAGTAGAGTGAAAAAGTAAGGGTAAAGTGGTAAAATGGATGTTCTAAAAAAGTAAGTTTCAAACTGGACAATTATTTTGGGACGGACAAAAAAGGAAAGGAAGACGATAATTTAGGGACGGAGGGAGTATTTATATATATATATATATATATATATATATATATATATATATATTGATAAGAAGATAATAAAAGGGATCCAACTTACAACCTAAAAAAATATATAATAATTTGATTTAATATTCAACCAAGTTTCCTTATTTGATTAAAGGGAAAATAGGAGGGAAAACATTGTTCTTTCCTATTAATTAATTTCCTACCTCTTTTTGTGATTCCAAACATTATTAGTTTTAAGGATTATTACATGTAAATTAATTAAATTAACCATAAGGGGATCGGAGAGGAAGATGACTTGCAATAAATTTCCTTACAACTTTCTTTTTCATTTCTCTTTATTAATTTGGAAGTAATGATTTTTACCTTTAGTATATTTTCACAAGAACAACGAACCCAACAAAATGTTGTATGAAGGAAGAACATGATTTGATTATTGATCATTGTTTTTTAGAAAATCTAGTTATCCTCTTGATCAAAGATACGCATCGTATTGGTCCGGTCCTGGTTCTCGTACGACTTCAATTGGTTCTGGACCGGACCAATGTATTGGTTCTTAGACATATTGGGTTGGTCATGATTCTATATTTTTAAGAATCAGACTATTGGTCTGATCCTAGTTCTCTCAGTTTTTCCAAAAAAATGGACCGAACCGGACCAAGCTCACCCCTAGCACCCGGGCCTAGCGCATAGACGCCTAGTCGGGGATTAGTTGTGGCCTAGAAATAAAGACATAATTATACTCCCTCAATCCCTAAATTATCGTCCACTTTTCCTTTTTCGTACGTCCAAAATAATTATCCAGTTTGAAGCTTAACTTTTTAGAACATCAATTTATCACTTTACCCTTACTTTTTCACCATACTTTAATTATGAGCCACATACGCATGGGCTTTAAAGGAAACTACACATTAAACCAATATAAATAATCAAGTCAATTATTTTTTCTTAATCCGCGTGTCGGGTCAACTAGGACGATAATTTAGTGACGGAGGGAGTAATATTTTTCTATTTTTAAAAATAAATTATAACATTATTAATTATTAATTAACAAATATTAAAACCTTTAAATGTACTCACAAATAACTCTAAAAATATCAAAATAATGATAATAAAAATTGTAAAATACTATTGTAATTGTCAAATACTAATGTAACTATAAAATACTAATGTTAGACTATTAGTCAAAATGAAAAAAAAAACACCCTAATCTAAAAAGACTAAAACCTACCGCCGACAACCATCCCCTGTTACCACCCCATATCCAAAAAAAGAGGGGAAACTCTCCCCCCGAGAGCCCCCACACCCCAGTCCCATGAGAATGTGAGAGGGAAAATCATGGTGACTTAGCGATTAGGTAGCTAGGAGGACCCGTGCCTAGTACCTGCAAGGAGCCACCCCCACAAGAGGATGAAACCCCCACACTGCGGTTGCTAAGACTCGATCCTTGGACATGTATCCAAATCAAACTAGTCGCATCACACTTCCCAAACCTCTTTTTTTTTTTTTTTGTAATGCTTGAGCTACTCTCATTTTACACCAAAATATGAGTACTCTATGATGTGGCACATTCTCATTGGTTAGAGTGGTGAGACCCACAAAATTTCCAACCAATGAGAGTATGCCATATCATAGAGTACATATATTTTGGTGGAAAATGAGAGTGACCCTAGCATTGCCCTTTTTTTGGATCTTTTTTTTTCCTTTTCTTCCATTGTAAGGTTAGATTGAGTGAGATTTATGGAAAAAACAGAAGAAATTTTTTTTCCCTCTATATCTCCTTGCCAGTTATTTCCTTCTTTCCTCTCCATTCAACTGCTTTTCTCTGCTTTCATTTCTTCCCAGTTCCCACTTCCCACGGTCATATACATCTGAATTTCTCACTTTGTTACCCCTCTCTCTAACTTTCTCCTCTCTAGTCTCTACCTGCCCCCATCGACTCTTCCATCCCAAAACCCAACCACACAAGCCACTACAATCTTAGACAAGTCGCTCTCCACCCTCCTTGCTAAGTTCAGCAGACTAGCTAGTCGGTGATTAGGGCAACTAGCTGGCGCTGAGAACGACTTGTCGACGATTTTTCTCCAGAGCGATTTTTTGGGCTGATTTGAAGAAAATTGCAGCGGATAATTTACGCCTAGGCCGATTTTTAGAACACTGATTGTGACTCGCGAGTGCTGCCTTGCCTACTCCTAGTTGCTTGCCTTCTTTCCCGCAATTCTGCCGCCATCAACCCCCTCGCCAGTCGCTAGTCACTTCAGTTCAGATTCGGAGTCTCGGAGAGACAGAGACGAAGCCCAGTCGGCAGCCCTTCGAATTGCCTTTAGATTTTTTTTTGCCTCTTGTTGTTTCTGTTTGCGGCATAAACTAACCCTAGGTTTGGGAAGGAAAATTTTGGGCGGTGGTAATCCATAAAATGGCGTCGTTTTTACGAGGTAAAAATTAAAAAAAAAAACTATGACAGGTGCACTCGCCCCCTAAGTGGATAAGGTGCATTCGCCCTAGTAACAACCTCCGGCCACATTCACCTTCACAGCAGCCTCTTTCTTAGCACTGGCGTTCACCGCTGCGAATTCCACCACTATCATTACCACATCACTCACTTCAGTATCAACCACTCCGTATCTGGCACCACGACTACCATCGCCAAAACCCATATCTGTTTTCTTAAATCCAGATCTGAAATCGGAAAACCTCTTTATTGAAAATAGAAATAAGTTGCAAAAATGAAATATACCTTTCGAGTAGATTAAGTTGATATATTTATTATCTCAAAACCAATTTCGGGTAAAGAAGATATTAATGCTCAAAGTGTGCAACTTAATTTTGTTACTTGAAGAGTTATTGGAATATGGAAAGCTATATCTCACATTGGTTTAATAAAAGAGCTTCAAGCACTTTATTAATTGGTCCACCTTAGGAAGGAGCATGAAGTGTTCCCTCAAAGCGCAACCAAGTGGAGTCACATGTGTGGTTAACCTCGACTAATCCAAGCCACCGCTTGAGGATCATCTGAGCCGGAACTAGAGCACGTAAGTCACATTGGGCGCTTTAAAGGTGCACTTTGCACGTTACTAGGAGCTTATTGGTGTGGCGACCAGACCTCCAATCTCTATACGAACCTTAGGTCGAGCGTTAAACAAACACATAAACCAAACAAAACACGTATGAAGCCCCTATTAAAAGTGGGCTAAATAAAACTTGATTAACATATAATAATCACTACTACGGATAAAAATACCACGGCTCCAAAAAGGTAGGGAAACAAAATAACAAGGTCAAAAGAGCCTTAGCCCATACAACACATGCTCCAACACCAACCAGCTAAAATCATCATATACACAAGCATGACGTTACATATCGGCATCAAAATAATAATACAATACACAAAACCCAAGGAAGAGTTTACATAACTCCCCTATAAATGCATGTCCTCACAAAACATAAATACAGCCTCCTGAAGCGTTGCATACCAAAAGACAATCGACGTCTAACGAATCTCGTTGATCTCACCGCGAACTTCTTGCCTTGCTGGGATCTAAGGAAAACTAAAGGAACGGGGTGAGTGATAAACTCAGTAAGTTACTACAGGTAACTACATGGCATGTTGTCATGCATATATACACAATACACCATGTATAGCAATTCATATACTTGCACACAAACATATTGGTCATGCTATAATGCACATAGACCAGTATAAATAAACACGTAGTCAAGATATATGATATATCAGTATCTCAATTTGATCTCGGTCTGAACTGAATTTGCAAGACCGCTTTCTGACTTGTCCTAAAAGATACATTGTAGTTGTGTTGCTAAGGCAATACACACGCTAAATCGTCTGAACCCTATAGTATCCAGAAAACACCGACCTTGGGACTCAACCAAAAGTATCATTACTTTAAGTGTTACCCAATAGTGTAGCATATATTTGTTATGTGAATTGTTCTAACAAGGCTACTTCCTCGTTATGGCCAATAACGAGTGACACGGAAATTACGACACGAAACATCTATGAGATTTGACTTTCATAGCTATTTCTAACACCATGATGTAAAACACCCACATATGCTAGCTAGACTTAATGCAAATGCATAAGTAGTTGTTTACTTGTAATAAAACACATTGTCAAGTTCCAATTACGGGGAGCTCAACACACATGCAAGCATGCTTAATTACTTTAATTTAAACACGGAACCATTCTCATTTGCTTTCAAACAATGAATACACATATATGATATTTTATATCAAATGTCTAACCCAACACATTCCCCAATATCATACGAACTCGATACAAATCATTATATTTCATTATTCCTAAATCGACTTCATTGAGTTATTCATTTAATATTTATAGATTCCGGGCATCACATCGATTAGCAGGATTTATCTCAATAAAAGCTCGCCGATGTTTAATTCAACCCAAATAATAATCTCAAGCATTTAAATACTCAAATCAGTTCAAATAGTCAATAGTTCATAACGAGAGTATTTGTACTCCGTATTCAAAACAAATCACGTAGGAGTAGCCCACAGTACATGTATGTCAATTTTATGTACAAAGGGAAGGGGTAGTAATTTACATCCTCCAAAAAGTATCAACGAAAACAAAAAATAATCGGGTACAAGCGTAGCCCGCGACGTGTACAACACTCTTGCGAAGTCGGAATCAAAAATCTGAAGAAATTAGTAAGAAATCAAGCTTGGAAGAAAAATCTCTCAAACCCTCTCTCTCAGTGCGGGAAATGGAAGAAATTTTGATGAAAAATGAGTTAGAAACTTATTTTACGTCTAAAAGGCTAAGCTACTGGCCCCACCACCGACTGGCCAAAAGGGGCAATGGGATCTCATTGTCCACTAATCAATGTGATCGCATCGCAATGTGTCCACGTCTCACACTTGAATGCGAGCGCACTAAATAGAGATGTCAACCGTGTCGTGCCGGGCTGGGCTGGTCCGGCCTAAGCCCACCGGGTTTAGCTTAACATCGGGTCGGGCCTCAAGACAAGCTCAACCCATGTCAACTCCGGGCCTCTAGGAAAAAAAACTATTTATTTTTATTTTAAAAAATCATAAATTGACAATGAGTATAATGAGTATGTCCCAAAAAAAATATCTTGACTTGCAAATGCAAAGTAAATTAAGTTATTACAGATTCACATCAAAGTACATCATTTTTTATTTAAAGAATGTGTAAGTCCAATAGGCAACGAAATAAGGTTAAAGGGGGGGGGATGAATAGTCTTTTAAAAGCTTTAAGGGTTATTTTGAAAACCTTCAAAAACTGGCAGCAGAAATAATAAGATATCAGTAGATAGAAAGATTGTTCTATCAACTGATGTCCAAAACACTACGTTTCAGATTGTTGACACATGTTTAAATAGTAAAGGTTTTTAAGCAGATCACTTATTATAAGAAATGAACTGAAAGGCAATTTATAAAACAATTAAGTAAATGATTCAAGAATGTAACTGACTGACTTTTAATTAAATTGAAGCTGCTTAAGTGTGAGAAACATTTCTATCAATTGAAAAAGAATTGATAAAGTATTTAGGAGTGGTTCACAGTGTAAAAACTGTTATGTCCACTACCAAGCTGGTCAAACTTGGATTTTAAAGTGCACTAAGATTATGTATATTCTAAGAAATCACTAACGGATCATTGTACAACAAAATCAGTGTTTGAGGAGTATGATTGAGAAACAATCAAACTCATGCAACAATCAAAGGTTCCTTAAAGATTCGAAAGAATAAAGGAACAATCTAAACAGTAATTGTTTAAACAAGAACTAGAAAGGAATAATATATGAGAGACTATCTAGTAAGTGTTTTGAGAAAAGAAGCTCTTCAAAGAAAGATTGAATTTCTGAATCGAATGAAGGCTTCAACGTGTTGTCTCTGTTAATGTGATTTGGAGATTTATGAATTCTCTGCACGTAATTCTGCAAGGGTGTTTTTCTTTAATCCTTGCTTCAGACATTTTATAGAGATCTTCAAGTTTGGAGTCGTTTGAAAGAGCAAGGTTTCTTGAATTTTTGAAGAAATGATGATTAAGATCTTTCATTGAATGCACAGAGATCTTGCAGAGGATTAGAGACAAAGAGTATTTCCTAGTATGAAATAATAAAGAGGGTGGTTAGCTATGATATAATATATTTGAAGAACATTTAAGATATACATGAAAGTCTTCTATTGACAAAACAAACAAAGAGAAAGTCACCTGTGAATAGTTTTATTGTTTGAAATAGATGACCAATTAAGAATTTATATAAGAGCGTGAAGGCCAATCGTTTCAACAGTGTATAATTGTAAGTCCAGTTGGCAACAAAATAAGGCTAGAGGGGGTGAATATCTTTTTAAAAACTTTGAGGGTTGTTTTGAAAACCTTAAAAAGTTGCAGCGGAAAAGAAAAGTTTTTAGCAGCTGATATAAAATCAGCAGATAGCATCTGCTGACTGTGAAAACAATTTGGGTAGTAGCTGTTGAATGTAAAACGGTTTGGCTTGGTTTTCTTTTGATCACTTAAGTATGGAGATTGAATTTAAATACAATATATATAAGATCAACTATGTAAATAATTCAGAAATGTAACTGTTAAACACTTAAGTAGATAGAAGTTGTTTAAGTGTTGAACAGTAAAAACAGCACGTAGTCGAACACAGTATTTGGAGTGGTTCACAATGTTAAAACTGCTACGTCTACTACCAAGTTGGTCAAACTTAGATTTTGAAGTGCACTAAATATATTGAAATTCTAAGTGATCATTAACGGATCTGTGTACAGCAAAAACCAGTGTTTAAGGAGTATGATTGAGCAACAATCATACTTGTACAACAATCAAATATTCTTTTAAGATTTAGAAAAAGTAAGGAATAATATAGTGATTGTCAAAATAAGAACTAAAAAAAGAATAATATGTGTAAGCCTATCTAGTAAGTGTTTTAGGGCTGAAACACATCAAGGAAAGAAAATAGGTTGGAAGAATGTGTTGAGTGTTCAGTCCTGAGTTGAAGCAAATCAAAGAGAGAATAGCTTATGAGAAATGAATGATTGCTTCAACTTCTGTTTTGGAGAACTAGAGTATTTCAAGAGAGAATAGCTTGAGGAAATATGAGAAATACTTTTGTCCAGTTCTACACACCTTCAATCTTTGCTCCAATGTCTTTAAATAGAAGTCTTGAGTTTGGAGCCATTGGAGAGAAAGGTTGAGTATTTTGAATTCCATATAAAAGAATCAAGATGAGATCTTTTCATTTAAAGCTTAGAGATGTTGACCGATCAAAATATTCATTCCTTGAAACAATGATGAATTTGAGTTCTCTTTTTAAATGAAGAACAAGATCTTCTCACAGTTTATGCATAAGGGAATTAAATACAGACAAACAATATGTAGCTAGCATGATATAATAAATAGAGTGGTTGGCTAGTTGATATTTTAAAAGTGTAAAGCATTTAATGTGATGACAAAAAGTCATCTATGAATAGTATGGAAAAAAAATGTAAGTTTACTTTATAAAATAAAATAAACAAGGAAAGAGAAAACTCCATTTAATGTTGATGTAGAAAACATCAGCTTGTTTACTTTCCAAAGTAAACATCAGCAGCTTGTACTATTCATCGTCACTATTCATCTATTACAGTAACTTCGTCTGCTACAATACCTTCAGCATGTACAGTAATTTTAGCAGCTACAGCTTCCTGCTTGCAGCTTCTTCCAGCTACCTGCTTGCAAAGCTTTTAGAACAGTCTGAATAAAGTTGCCTTCTAGAGTGTAGCACGCAGTCTACTAATAAATAAGTATATAGGCAATTCTTCTAAGACTTAAGTAATGGTTACAAGCAAATCCAATATAAAAGGGAATATACAAAATGGTTTTAAATAATTAATCAGGTTAATATTCCTAACAATAATATTCAGCAGATAAAGAATTCGAAATATAAAGTAGGCGTTGAAACTGTGTTATCAACAGCAGCTGCTAGCTGCTGATGAGTGATGACTAAGCTTAAGTAGATAGGATATCTATTTGTAAGAAAGGTTGTTTAACAAAGACTGGGAGGCATCTATTGCGTAAACAGTAGGGTATCTATCTACAGAATATTTTAGCACATAGGTTAGACTTGATACAACAAGTAAATCTAAAGCATGCAATTAAGTTTTTATAGTATGATTTTTGTACTCTAAATTCTCTAATATCTGAGCATACCAATTAAATTAACAAAACACACACCAATTGAATTCAACTCAAAACTAACAATATACTCATCACTCCGCCATTTTGTAACAAAATTAATTGTAAACTCCAACATTTTGTTGTAATGTGAATGTGTCCTCATTAACCAAAGACATACCAATTAAATTTTAGTTTTTTTATTTTCTAATATTTAAAAAAAATTACATTTGAATTTAGTTGAGCTTTTCATGACCGAGCCAAGTTCTCCCCACTGGCCTATCAAGTTGGGTATCTTGCGGCCCAGGCCCATAAAATATAGGTTGGGCTAGGTCGGGCTTATGGGCCAGACTCAATTTTGACAACTCTAACACTAAAAGAGGATCTCAAAACCCAAACTCCCAGTACTTAATGTGGTCACGCCCTCAAGGGACAATGCGATCGCTTTGACCAAACGACCACCAATGCGGTCGTACCCTAAAAGCCATGCGATCACATCAAGATAGAAATTCAAATACTTAGAAATTCAACATAACACAAACCTGCTACACCAAGTCCTCAATATGGACTCCATTTGCTAATCAAACACAACCAAAGTCCTACCTTGGACTTCCAACACAAACAACACACGCTCGAACGCTCATGAGCAACAATAGACTCTACAAAGAGTCTAAACTTGTCAATCATAAAACCATAAACATAATTAACACAATTCGACTTCAAAGGTGCTATCGCACTAGTCCAAACACATAAACACAAATAAACTACTATTAGGCATACTAACACATTGTTAAACCGATGAGGAAGTAATCGGGCGTTACACCCTCCCCCTAAAAAGAATTTAGTTCCTAAATTCTTTTGCGGAATCCATCGAAGTTTCCCTTTCTAATTTTTGTCTTTTATTTATCTTTTGCAAATAATATTACATTCAATCATATACAAAAAAAAAGTTATATACAAAAAATTAAACAATATAAATGAAACATCTAAAAGAAAAATAACATTACACATGTCAAATTATTTTTTTCTTACTTATTAGAAAACATTATATATTGACAAAATAGACTAAACAAATGAATGATATGCTATATACTCCTTCCATTCCAGACACTTTCAAATGTTGCTCCAGTTCCCCTAATGTTTCCAAAAGACGATTCGAAGTCCTTAAGTTCCCATACCTTGCATTTTAGTAGAAAATCAATTTAAAGCTTTGATCACCATCATTTTTAATGCCAAAAGTGACATATTTAAGGCAAAAGCGATGCATTTATGGTAAAAAAGTGACACACATTTGTGATGACTCTTATACATTGAAGGATTAAAAGTGATACGTTTATAGGCAAAAGAAATGCATCCTCATACATATTGACTTACATATTGAGGGACTTAAAGTAACACATCTGAAGACAAAAATGACATATTTAAAGGCAAAAGTGACACACTTTCATACATAATGACTTACATATTGATGGACCAAAAATAGCATATTTAAAGGCAAGTGACACATTCAAGACCAAAAAGGTGACGATTATCATTTATAAAATCTGAGGGGTGGTGCTATAATTTCCAAAAATTGAAGGGTGATGCTGTAATTTTTAAATCTTTGACTTATTTAACATAAATAGCTCTGTCCTACGAATTAAGATCCGCAAGACCATTTTAGAAAATATTTTTCCTTTTACTCCCTCTGTTTTTAAATTATCGTCCTCCTTTGTTTTTCGTTCGTTTTAAAATAATTGTCCTCTTTTAAAACTTTCCATTTAAGAAAAAATATTTTTACCACTTTACCCTTACTTTTTCTACCTACTTTAATTATGAGCACATGCTCAATGATATTAAAGGAAACTACACATATTTACCAATATTATAATATAGTCAATTAATTTTTCTTAAATAGTGTGTCAAATCAAAGAAGACGATAATTTGAAAACAGAGAGAGTAGTAATTAGAGAAAGTAAATATTTAGGTTCTGTGGACATAAACTTTTATGAAAAAAAGAAGACGGTGATCATGCGTCAGGGTGACGCAGAAGCATTTATCCAAATTCTATTCTACACAAACCATGTCATATATATATATATATATATATATATATATATATATATATATATATATATATATATCCTCTGAGGGACAGGTCGGTGCCCGTCGCCCTCCGGCTAAGCCGGCATGTGACGACCCGACCCGGATCCCAATACGAGACCCTAAGGTCGTGCTGTCAGAACACACAAATAGCAAGCAAAGGGTAAGGCTATAACAGCGAGCCGCCAACGACTCAACACATACGGAAGCAATTAACATAATGGAACCCAAGCTAACAAGCTCCGAAATACAAAACAACCTAAGAGATAGTAAAACTCTCGACCTTAAAATTCAAAGCACGTGACGTAACATTAGACACATACAACAAAACCACATGTTACAATTATAAACAATAATATATCCAAATCATCGGCGACGTTACAGCCGGAACCCAACATTAAACTAAGTCTACAACTCTAGTCTACACACTCCACGACTAACATGCCGGAGTACAAAATAAACAACAATAATACTACTCAAGATGGGTAGAAACAATATAATAATATCAATATGGCACGACGAACAGTTGTCAGCTCACAAAAGACTAAGTAATACATTAACAAGTACAAGTACCAATAAAGCCCCAAGTATTACTACCCATAGTGAAGTTTATATAACTTCACTTCCCAAACGTCCTTTCTGAAACCAAGGCTACAAAATATTAATAGTAGCAACCTTCTTAAAGAACCATACGTTCTATCGTAGACTCGGCGGATTCCTTCGAATCACTAGCTCGGCTCGAATCTAAAGAAAACAAAGTAAACAGAGTAGGTCATAAAGACTTAGTAAGCTACTAAAGATGCAATGTCATGGCATGACATTATGCTCAAGAAAAACATGCATGTATCATGTCATACTCATAATATATCATTTCATGGAATAATCCTCAACACAAACCAAATTCCATCAATAGTCACATAGAACATTGTTCTGCATAATTCATCATAAACTAATCCATATCAATAGAATATGATTCTTAATTCCAATATATATAACATATTATCTTCCTATTGTAACGTCATCAAAACATCATCCACATAACCCAATTATACTATGACTCTCATACTTCATTATTTAACATAATTCATATAATAATTCATATATGGGAGACTATGGTTTCCATTCCAATCATGAATAGCATGTTATATTTCTAGTATAACATTATATCATAAAATCATCATTTCATTAGCATGTTATATTTCTATTATAACATTTCATCAAGCAATCATCATCTCATGTAAATCATATCATTAGCCACGTAGCACAACAATTCATATAAGTGCTCGTAAAATAAACCACATAAGAGAGAAGATGATTCCTTTTTCGCATCCGTCGTGTAGCTCCTGCAAAACACGTGCAACCAAATGTGTCCTCGATATCCCTTTCGTGGTATCAACATCCCCGAGACAATCCCCGCTCGAGTTTCATAGCTATCAAGGTCAGGTTTATTACTCTAACAATGATCAGCTACATCCCCATCGTGGCCATCGATGGAAGGGTGTGTGTAACTCGGCATGGCGATACATTGCGATCACGAATCTCACAATTCGTGAAGACAATGCATCATCCCGCCAAAGACTCAAACCAAAACGACGCCAGCTGGACTCAAACGCAAGCACAAGTAATATATACTCGAATGCTCACCAAAGGAAAAGTGCTACATAGCACACTAATCCAATCAAGTAGATATTTACTTTTAAATCACATAGTTATGCATTTCTATGCTAACTAGCACATAAACATATTAGAGCAATAATATCAAGTATCTAATACCCAAGTGTTCTTCATACACTTGAAAACGCTCAGAGGCTTAACCTCCATCAAAACTACCCCGAATTCCGTAGGATTTCAATATGTAATTCTCTATATTCATATTAATCTCATAATTGACTCCGTTGAGTCATTTCTACTCTTTCCAAATTCGAAGGCGTAGAAGCTATTTTTTCATCATAACCCTCCTAGTGTTCATTAGCTAATATTCATGGCTAAGTTCTCAAGGTTAACAACATTATGTAACCCAACATAATCCATACCTTCCCAACAAGTCCCCAAAACATGGTTCATAGATCAACACTTATTAATTATAGTCAATCATCACATTTCAAGCATGTATCACAAGATAGAATTTTATCTAGCTTGCTTTCACCCAAAATAACCATTCATCTAACATGTTCATAACCAAGATATAAATTCATCTAGCATGTTCACAACCTTAAATTCGTGAATTAAAGTTAAACAACATACTCTTATATACATGAAAGTCAACTTAATCCATAAAAGTCAAACATTACATTTCAATCATGTATTCCTTAGTGATAATTCATTTTTACATGCTCACAACCAACAATAGAAGTCCACCAAGCATACTTCCAAACTTTAAACATATAACATATGTAATTTCAATAATTCATAATATTCCATAGAAATTCCCAAAATCATTCATGTCATCGATAACACATTTACTACATAAGCAACATGTCAAACCCTAGGTTTTTAGGAATTATATGACCAACATGCTCAAAGTCCAAACTTATAAAATGAAGCTTAATAATACACTCAAACATAGGAATCAACCTACTCATGCTTCTAGCAAGTTCACTCTTCCAAAACTCAAAATAAAATCACACAAAGCATGCATGTGTACTCATTGACCTCAAATAGCAAGCCCTTTGTTTTCCTTAGGGTCAATGAGCACAAAATACAAAATAGGAGGAGTATAGTAGCTTACCTAGGTTGAATGAAAACTCCCAAGAATCAAAATCGGATCGGTGAAGTTGTTCTACTCGTCGAGGGCTTCAAGAATCCGAAGTTTGAAGGCAATCCGACGGTTGGATCTTCGTGGATCGAAGGAAGAAGAAAGCTAGGTCTCAAAGCCCCCAAGAACACACACACACACACTCTCTCTCTAAAACGTATAAGGAAGGAGGGGAAATGAAGGGGAATTGCTGCAATTCACAAAGGGTTTGGGTATTTATACCCCCACAAAGGGAATTTCCATGGAACAATTAGTGAAGATTAGATGTAATCAACCACTAATCCAATCTTAATTAACTTCCTATTAATGTTAGGACATGATTAGGACTAAGTATGGGAGGTTAAGGAAGGGTTTAGAGGGGGTTTAAAGAGGATAGGATGGGTAATTTCCTTTAAAAACCAAAACAGGGCATAAACTGTACCGGGGGACCATGTAGTCACATGATCCTTAACCCATGCAAGCGCATGCTCCATGGCTGCGCATTGTGATTCTTTCTGTTGACCTTGCGGGGGCAAGGTTCTTCCCACTTGCGGCCGCAAGCCTCCCATGCCAAAAAAAAAGGGCTTAGAAATCAACCCCAAATGACCTCAAACACATAACCAAATCAAACAAGGTTCAAACACCATCCAAAGTAGGTCCAGAACTCCCACAGAACACCCACAAACAACCCCCGAAACAACTTGGAGCGAAACCGGGGCAAGGCACAACAACTCGCTAACAAATTTACGAATGGACTAGCGATCAAACGAGCAATACCATGAGAGTTAAAGCAAGTCAAAAGGCAAATGAATAGGCTTAAATACTTCTAAGAAGTTAAACCATGACTAGGAGAATAAGGACTCCCGAAGACGAGATGCTAGCACGACTCAATCTCGAACTACGCAATAAGAACGATTGATATCCTCGAAGCATCAAAACATCACTAGACTTAATGAATGCATTAAACTAGAAGTCTAATACATCTAGACATGTTAATCAATCATCATGTAAAGATCTAGAACCAAACCGAGGTCACGAACACAAAACACAAGAAAATCTCAATTGCGCTGCATTCTGATTAACGTCGAGTTACGACTTATTACTTTAGCAAGTTAACAACTATATGGAATCTCTTAATAGTGTTTTGGTCTTAATGTGGTCACTCACACACATATAGACTCTATCACAAACCAATCATGCAATCAACAAATGAAGAAATACGAGTATTGCACGCAAATCAAGCTAACCAGAAATCAGGGTATTACACGGCACGACGGCGGGGCACGATCGTCGTTCAAGAGAAGCAAGCTAGGAGCTTGCGAATATCTTGGGCAAAACAGGAGCTCCTCATTAAGGTTCCATGCCCACTTAAGGTTCCATATCCGAGACACCGAGCAAACTCCCCATGAGCCAAGCCAATGCGACACCGCATAGGCAGCGTCAATCAGGTGAATCATGTGGCGCGCTTTTAGGTTCGCCTGTTTACAAGGCAATTGTCATTCTTCGTCAACAAATTCCAATGCCCTCTGGTTGAGGTATGCAACACAGTGGACCCCTTGTTCGCCCCAAGCAACGCTCAGGAGCAATGACTGAAGAGGCAACAACGATATATATATATATATATATATATATATATATATATAGATTGATGTGTCTAATTTATTTAACTTGCAAGTGCACAAGACTATTTTAGAATAGTTGTATGGTAGCAAGGGTCGAACCACAAAGACAAGAGGTATCTAAGAGCAAGTAAACCGGTAACAATTAAACTAAGGGGGTTTTTGTTTATTAAACTAATTTATTCTACTAAAAGTAAGTAAACTAATTAACAGATTAAAGCAGTAATCACAGTTATAAAGATCTTATGGTGGATGGAAATCTAGGAATGCGGATTCACTTGTATCTTCTCTATTGCTCTTTTACCTAATGTATCAATCAATTTAATTTTGGGTTCGTTCACTAAAGATTGGTATAGATTACCAAATTATAATTCAATCTCCATCCTAAATAATTCATCCAATCTATACCCTTAAACACAAAAACATATGAATTTCCTAACTATCACTTAGAAACATATATATGAACCTAACCCTAACTTATCACTCTTGTGCATCGATAAGGTCAATTTATCACAGTGGTGAGCCAATGTACGACATATGCATATGGTCGTGCAATTATCCGCACCTCTTGGTCTTTACTATTTGTGATTTCATTCATTAGGAGAAAGCGAAATACTAAATAGATTGATAAACACTGTGATCAACAAGATTTGATTGAATAAAAATATATACAGAGCAATAGATTCGATACAAGTTACATCCAATCCCTAGATTATGGAGTGGTTAGTTCATCCTTGATGATGAAAAGATCAATGGGATGAAAGAATACATGAACGATCTTCTAACTATAATTACAAACACTATAAACTAAGTATTACACACTAAAATTGGAGTAAAAACCGTCAGTTGCTTGTGGCTACATGACTTGTATTTATACTAATGTTATCGGGGGAAGGAGATACAATTAGGGTTAAACACCCGGCTTCTGAAACTGAAGGGCTTGTGGGGGTAAGTGTAGCTAGGAATGCGGCCGCAAGGCTTTGACTCCAATTTGGCTTGCACGCTGGACACCTTGCGGGGGCAAGGGTTGGCCACCTTGCGTCCGCAAGGTGTTTCCTAATTCAATTCATTCTTCTTTTCTCTTTTTGCACTTTGCACCCTTCCTTCAATTCTTCACTTTAAGCCGTGTAAATCCCATAATTTTACCTAAAACCCTGAAACTCACAATAAATCTCAAAAACACATATTAGTAGCCAAAAGCCTTGTGGAATTGCTATTTCTAAGCTATAAAATTACCCAATAGATGCGTATAAAAAACATCTATCAAATACCCCAAAACTTAGACTTTGCTCGTCCACGAGTAAACAATACTAATAAATACAAAAGCAATTGCACTACAAAAATTATGAAAATATTTTTAGAGGGTGACACTATTTACATAGAAACCCACAAACTCAATGAGACTCTTACGAGCGACTCGACTACGCAGATAAATACAAAATCTATTAAATACAAAAACATATAATAATTACATTAAAAACAATAAATACAATTAAATACACACAAAAAATCTTTTTGGGTTCATCCTCAAGTCACGATAGCATGTAATATTCATATTTGCCTTAGGAAGATGCTCACCACATATGTACAGACTCATCCACAGATCAAACAGACTTATACTCAAACTGCGACTAGTGCCAACATCTCCGTGTGTGTGTGCTAACCAGTCATGGAAAACTTCCTAACTTAAACAATTTTATTAAGCTAAACACAACATTCATTCTAAAAATCAGGATTTGCAATAAAAACATATGCAACACAGAATATGTAATCTACCATCCGAACCCGGTCTATCACAGAAGGAGAGAACACCATGGATTTCAAATGCTTATACATCCATCCCATGCACTTCCTATATATGTATGACATACAATGCTTTCATACGCCAATTACTTGCAATAGATAAGATTATGCTAACACAGTGAACTTGTGAATTGTATGAATATATGAAGTGGGAATCAATTTACATGTATTACAATCAAATCAACCAACACAAGTAACTGGCAAAAAGATCAATACGACTTTATTAAGCTTGTAATGTAAGGCCTAGGTGTTGGGGGATATGATGGAAAGGGAATAGAATATAAAGTGAGAGCAAGACTACCCTTTTCCCCATTTGCTTCAAAACAAATAAAAGTATTTCCCAATTAGGCTAGGACATGCAAAGACCACAAGTGGGGATTTTCCCCCAAACCTGTAACGACCCGACCCGGATTCCAACACGAAATCCCAAGGTCGTGCCGCTGGAACTAACTTAATAAGAGGACAAGCACTTGATAAACAGTAGTGCTAGTCAAACAGTCGAGCAAACTCGCTCTAAACATGAACATAACACCGCACTAAAATACGGTATTTCAAAAATCAAATCAGCGGAAGCAATATAAGAAAGAAGTCCCAAGCTATGAAGCTCGAAACCAAACAACAATGAAACCAAGAGAGACATTATCTCTCAAAGGAGGAAAAACAAAACTTCGCGTGCATGACATTTCGAGCGCTAATCAAACCATCGGCACTCGGTAGGCGTTTCAACAAAGAACCAACGATATAACAATTACCCAATGGCTAAAGCATACCGGGGTCAACAAACAACTATAAGAAGTAGAACAAGGAAATTCCCCCAAAGCTACTGCGTGCCCGGGAGACAACTGAAATAAATACTAAAACCACAAACAAGGCACGACACAACACGTCGGCCCAAGAAATAACCAATACCAATACCCAAGTATTCTACCCGACTGTAAAGTCTAAATAACTTTACAAAATGTCGATCTCACAAGAATAGCAAAGTACATGAAATCAATGACAATGCTAAAAAGGAACAAGACTCCACAAGCTGCTACTCGAGAAAGTCGACTGCTACAAACACAAAGCACACTATCTAACCTCGATCTATCGACCATATCGCCGCTACGATCTCGATCTACTCGACCTCGGTGCGACTATCGATTCTTGCAACTAAAAACAAGTACGAGATGAGTCATAATGACCCGATGCGCTATTACAATATATATGCAACATATAATTATGTAACATAAACATAACCGGGTGTCATTTAATATATGACGGAAAAACCGTGAAGGCGTCGTATCGTTTCGATACTCCACAAGATATCCACTCCTTCTTACTTACTAAACCGTCCAAATGAACGAGGTGTAATTCCTGTTCACACACAAATCAAATGAATTAGATGGTAGTTCCCACAAGACATCATATGCAAGTATACATATCATTATATATACGAATCAAGCTATTCACACTTGTTACCACGTGTAAGGGTGCATGTTTATATATATACACCTATACCAGTATGTATATCTCTAATATACATATCAAATCTCCCATAAAATCATCATGCATAAGTGTGCATATCTATATATATACACATCAAGTCTTTCATATATATCTCATATACAAGTATGCATATATCTATATATACATATCAAATCTCTCATATAACATCGACCAATACAAACATGGTCAATAAGATCTCATGTTCAACTAACACTTTGTTGTCACATAAGTGCCCATAGGAGGCCACATAAGGGATAGAGAAGATACCAAATCACGTCGTCGTATTGCTCCTGCAATCACAAGCTGTTAATCATATCGTGCCAATGATACCGTGTTCGGTATCAAAGTACCGAGCTCTCTTCTCGGTGCGAGTTCTCTACTCGGGAAAATAGCCCTAGCCAATGTGCTCAATTGGTTACGACAAAGGGGCTACTTCCCCAGTAGCTAGCGGTGGAGGTGTGTGTGAAACCGAATCCGATGCGGCGATACATTACAACCACGAATCCCATAATTCGTGAAGGCAATGCATCGTCCCACCATTATCATCATGAAAACTCAAGTAATGCCGGTGGACTTATATGCAATGCACAAGTAGATGTTTACTTGCTAATTCTCAAGTAGATATAATGACCTACTAAACTCATACGATTATGCACATTGTTACATAAATCACAAAACCACAATAGGAACTCATTTAAGTCTCTAAATCATAAGTGCCAAGTTTGTTCACTCTATTCAATTCAAGTCCCAAAAGCTAGTAATCTAGTCAACTGGAATATAATTGTCATAGGATCTCACCACGATCCTCGTAAGGTTCAATTGTTCCTTAACTTCGACTCGGTTGAGTCTTTACTACAATTCAACCAAATAGAGTTTGAACACTATATGTGTCCCAAGACTCTTTTCTATGTTCTTGTTTGAGGCATAGCAAGGTTCTCATTCCATTTAGGAATCTTAGTTCAAGTCCCAAGTCAATTATATAAGGGAAGCCTAAGTTGATTATTGTGAAATCAAGCTTAGTTCAATTTTGATTCATAATTCCACTTAATAGTAGAATCCAAGTTCACCACAATTCATTAAGCGTAGAGCAGATCGAGGCACGAAGGCAAATACATTCAATATGCTCATAAGTCATATCATAGAAACACATAGAAGAATCAATTCTTGACAAGGTAGGAAATCATGCATTTAGTCATAATGTAAAATATACATAGTATTCCACATTCACCTATGAAATTCAACAGAGTCACAACTTAACCATCAGTCCATTAAGTACTATCCAAGACTACTCCGTTAGTCTCGGATCATGAAGCCATTTACTAAACTCTTCCTAGAGTAGTAACTCATTCAATAACACAAAAGTCTATGGTAGTCAAAGTCTTAAGCAACACTAGAGTGGTAATAACCCGTAAGGTCAAACCATACCGGTGAATCTTAGATAACAACATGGTCATCCTAGCGACTTATACAAGTAGACTCCATGTATAGAGTACTAAAGATAGCCCCAATCCAAATCATCTTATAGAATAGTCCTCAAATTCATTATTTCAACAAGTAGGTGTTTTTACTCATTAAAGAATCAAGTAGGAATTCGACAAGAGCGAATTCAACATGTCAAGTAGATACATCATTCTACAACATGCTCTCAATTATGCATTTGCTTCACACAATCACATAAACCACATAAGAACTCGATTGAGTCTTATAATCACTCATATCAAACATGCCCTTCAATCCATCCCAAAGTCACGTAAGCTAATATATTAGTCTAACGCACTACAAACGTCGTAGGGATTGAATGTGGAGTCGGTATTGTTCAATAACTCCCTATTCTCAACTCCGATGAGTTTTACTAAAATTCAACCAAGTTGAGCATTGATACTATATGCATCACATTGCCCTTTCCTAAGTTCTCCTTTCATTTAGAACTCGATAACTAGGCCGTTCATGATCTTAAACTAGCCTTAAGCACAATCCCGAGTTTCAAACCCTAGTTTCGGTGATTTTGTTAAACCTTGAATTGAAACATATTCCTTCACAAGAGTTATTCCTAAGCTCATTATAAACAACATTCATGCTTTACAAAATGTCAAAATCACAACTTCATAGAGAATTCATAAAATCCTACACATGTTTCAAAGGTTGAATTGGAGGATTTCTCTTCACAAAATGTGTTCACAATCATTAATAGAACAACTATAATGAAGGGGTCATGCTATTTTATTGAACATGAAAATCTCAGGGATTTCCCAACGTACCTTAGTCCTAAGATTAATGGAGGAAAGGTTGATTAGAGCAAGGATTGTTGTAGAGAAGATCGAGAGCTTCGATTTGGCGGTCTCTTCGACGATCGGACGATCGGACGGATCTCCTGGAAATGGTCTCATGGACCTCCAGCTATTTGGAGCTATGTCTCTGAATCTCTGGTTATGGATGAACAAAAATGGCTGGAAGGGATGAATTTTGTGTTTATATACTTCCCAAGAAGTCCCTAATCCAAGTGAAGTGATTAAGAGGCTTTCTATTGGCTAAGGCATGAAGACCATTGATAGGCCATGATCCAAGGGTTCACAAGGGTCTTAGACAAGTCAACAAAGGTGGCTTTGAGTCACAATGGACGTCCAAGGGCCAAGGGTTCAAGAGTCAATAGCCAAATCCACTCAAAACTCACAAAACCAGATTCTGGAAAACAGACAGTCAATCTTGTAAAATAGACCAAAAATAGCTCACACCTCCAAATGAGGTGATTATTGATTTTTATGAAACTAGACTCTTTAAACTATAGTTTAGCATTTTAAATTACTCAATTTGGACTTATATACATCAAAATATGGCTACTACAACTTCAAGTACAGAAGCTGATTTCCTGAAAACATAATTCTGGCACAGCCGTAAGTCAAGACCTAAATGAGGTACTTATACACCTTGGAAAAATACCATATTTTACAGAGAGTATCCTAACATATGTAGGTAAAACATACTAAAGTTTTAGAAAATTATATTTAGTAGATTGGTACCATAATTTTCCCGAAGTTCGCCCAAAAACAGGACTGAATCTGTGAAGTGATATGTTGGTCATCTTATTTCCAAATGCAACAAATCTATGAACATTGATTGTGCAAGCATGAGAAATACTAGTACACTTGGTCTAAAACTTAAATGAACTTCTTGCAAGTTGAAAGCACAAACAATACAAGCAACGAAGGCAAACACGAGAAACCCTAAGGCTCAAACGAAGCAACAATGCTTCTAAACTATCAACCAAGCATACAACAACTAAGATGAACATTGTAAATCTTATATGCAAGGTACTAAGACTCCAATGAGACTTATTTAGGTGCTATCATGTTAAGACGAACACTCAACGCATTAACAACAAAGCATGCAACACGAGAAAGTCAAATACACGAAGGTTCGGGGTCTTACAAAACCTTTTTTGTTCCATATATCAAGCTAAAAATAACTAGTGATCCATTTTTCAGCAGAACTTTTTCTAACATATCTATCTATTGAAAGCTATGCTTTCATTTGAATCTTCTTGCACTCTTCTTCTTCCTATTTATTTTCGTCGAACCAATATTTTTTTTCTTTTTCTTTTCCATCACTTTTTTTATTACGACAAGGAAGAAGAAGTCTTCAGAAATTTTTCTAACTGATAATGGTCCCTTAAAATCAATTCCCACCCACATCTTACTCTTCAAAGGGTAGGCTAAAGTGTATAAGCTTTAGGGGTTAAGTTAATGTGGGTTAAAGGAACGAAGTCGAATGAGGGTTGTTGTATGCTTAGCATATATCATTCTTTTAACTCAGCTCAAAAGGGGACACTAGGGATATTTTTAGTAAGGTCGGGAAATATTTAGGCTCAAATGATCTAAAGATGGCCTAAATCATATCCTAATGCCAGATTACTCATGCCAGTTTTGAAGAAAGTAAATACACATAAAATATCATATCCATTATGAAAGTTGTGGAATTGAAGATTTAGCATCACTAGATTTCACATAAGCATTTGCTAGAAAAGTGGTAGGGACAATCAAGATTAACATGTAGTCACAGTTCAAAAGTGTGCTTGAGATATATATTAGCAAGAAAAATCCAAGGGATCTAACTGACATGCAATTGACCCTAAGTTACAATTTAATGCAACAATCATGTCGGGATAGCTATTCATCATATTCTTGTGCATCAAACTATTTATGTTAGAATGAAATGTGCACTATAAATTTAATAAAAATATTCAAATTAATCAATGATCCTTGACTGGGAAAAGTGCACAGAGATTTGGAGAAAATCAAGAATTTTGCAGAATCGAGTAAATTCCAGAGTGATCTATAGGCAAGTTATGTGGTTCATTGCACTAAATCATCATCGACTGAAGTGACCACGCCAGGACTCGAGAATGAAAATTTTGAATTAAATTTTTGATTTTTTATAAAAATTAGAGATAGTTGATGACCCAATTGATGATGGGTTCCCGAAATAACCAAATATTAGTGTCTTCTGGTCAGGGCAACATCTCCGAAAATGAGAAAACATAAAAAAAACAAGAAAATAGAGAGAGGAGAAGAGATGATAGATGTGCAAAAAATGTCCCTAACCCTAAAAAATATAGCCCAACTTCACCCCTTCTTAGGCTGGGTCCTGCAAAGACCCTGGACTTAGAAATTAGAATTCCTCCCCCAAACTTAAAATTTATTTTGTCCTCAAAATTAAGGGTTATCCTATAAGAGGGTTGATGAATGAGAAATATCAAAAGGACATATCTGGTTCGCCTAGCGAAAGAGGAAGAAACTTGGGCTTCGACTCATAGTGAGTCGGGACGAAATAATAAAGGAGGAAGGAACTCATGGATAGTACCGGGTGGGAATCCGTAGAGTCCGGACACATTCTTCCCCACCCGGTTAATCCAACCATAAAACTCATTCTGGTCAATATGCATTTGCGCCAACTGCTGGTTAATCATTTGTTGTTCTAACGAGAGCTCCTCCTGCCTATTGGAGATGGCCTCCAAAGGATCCACATCATCCTCAATATGAGCCTCCCCTTGGGGATCCTCACGTGGCTGGCGCGGGTGATCAAAAAGAAGCACCACAGTAATGTCGGGTACTGCCCGAACTCTCTTAGAATCTGGAGTCCAAACGACTCCAGCCCCTCCATACAATCCTGTAATCAAACTCGAGAAAACGAATCCCGAGTTCGTCCTACCTCTAATGAGGGTCTGAATATGGGTGTTGATTAGACGCCCAACGTCAACAGACCCACCGGTCAGGAGGGTGTAGATCAAATCAGCCTTAGGCCATGACACCGTGTGCTGGTGACTGGATGGCATAAGGCGTGCACAGATAAATTTAAACACGGCCTTGGTCGTGTTTATCAGATGTGACTCGTCCATGGTGCGGGGGCCGAACGGTGGACCTTGATGAAAGGTCCATACCGTGTCAAGAGTTGTGATCATCGCATTGACCTCCTGAAGAGAGACGGGACGGGCAAAGTGGACACTGTAATGGCAGTGCCCGCCTCAAAATTAGGGGTGCCAAAATAACGGTTAATGTTAAAAGGCAAAAAACTGACATATCCCTATTTCAGACATAACTGGTGTTGGATACCTCACCAGACACGGAGATATGCCCGTTGGCATATAATTCATGGACAATGGCCACGCCCGGAGTCGCACAGAGAGCTGCCCATCTTCGCTGGGCAAAGTGGGTAGGGAAGGCAAAGTCTCTAACCTGAAATCCCCTTTCAGGGATTATACTCTTGGAGAGCTTCCTCGTGTAGCTCTCCGATTCCTCAAAGGAGACGAACCTAAAGGGGTCATAATCTTGCTCCTCTTAGGAGCGGGAAGTAGAAGGTCCGGTATTCATACGTTTAGGGGCCATTGGGGACACTAAAAATCTACTCTCTAAAAATATCAAAAAACCCAACAAAGTAATAAAAGCATGCATGTATACAATTTAATATAAAACTATCACCCTAACATGTAAAATTTTGGCAAATCAAAATTTTAAAAGAAGAGGGATAGAAGATACATGATTTGTGCAATAATTTTTCTGTTGTTGGTTGCCGGATTTGTAACAGCTTCATGTTAGCAATGGTGGTGAGTCGGCAGTCCTTCAAAGCTTCCAATGAGGTGAATGGAGAGATGGGAATAGATTGGATGGTGGAGACTCAAAGATCAGCAACTTCCCTTCGTTGACTTAGCCAAAATGGACACTGCTACCGCCGAAAATTGAGAGAGATAGAGATAGAGAGAGAGAGAGAGAGAGAGAGAGAGAGAGAGATGATATCCTGCCAAAATGTTTAAAATTGCAGGTTTTTTGTGAACTGCTCATGGCTGCCTTGACATCGTTTATAAAGAAGGCCTTGTGGCCGCAAGGTGTGTATACCTTGCGTCCGCAAGGTTCACAGTAATGGTGCACGGTCACTGAGGTAAGGCTTGCGGGGGCAAGGCCTAAGGGCTTGCAGCCGCAAGGGTTCCGGACGTTCAGAATTTAATGAGGCCTTGCGGCCACAAGGTGTTAAGGCCTTGTGTCCGCAAGGTTCACAGAATGTTTGCCTTTGGGAAGCTGTTACACATTTTCGCACCGTCTTCTTTTTCGTCCTTCCGTTACGTTCCGTTAGGGTCGTTTCTTTCCTGTACTCTGAAAATTCTACAAAAACTAAACTAAACTAAACTAAAATATTAGATAACATATAAATACAACACTATGATGCTTTTCTCCCCCAAACTTGAATTATGACATTCTTGAAAAACATTAAATTAAAATGCTCATAATCAAATAAGATGGAGAAAAACATATTTAAATTACACTACGAAAGCAAAATTTTTTTTTTATCAAAGTGGGTTACCTCCCACCTAGTGCACTTGTTTAATGTCTTTGGCTCAACCTAACTGCAAACCTATTCTCTTGGGGGCTCGGTGTCAGAGAGACGAATGATTTCAATTGTTCTCTCTACTAACATGGGTTCAAAATAAGGTTTGAGTCGGTGACCATTCACTTTAAAGACCTCATCGGTCTTTGGGTTTTTCACATCAACTGCTCCATGTGGATAGATTCGTACTATTATAAAAGGAGCAAACCATTTTGATTTTAACTTTCCTGGGAATAATAATCTTAGTCTAGAATTGAAAAGAAGGACTTTTAAACCTGGACGTAACATCTTTTTGGTGATTCCCATATCATGGTATCTTTTGGTCTTTTCCTTATATATTTTAGCATTCTCGTACGAATTTAGCATGTGTTCTTCTAACTCATTTAGCTGAAACAGTCGTTCCTCTCCAACCAAAGCTAGGTCAAAATTAAGAGTTTTAATGGCCCAATAAGCTTTATGTCAATTTCCACTGGAAGATGGCATGTTTTTCCATACACCATTCTATAAGGACTCAATCCTATCGGATTCTTATATGCAGTTCTATATGCCCAAAGAACATCTTTGAGTTTTGGTTCCAAATCTTTTCTGTTTGGTCTAACAGTCTTTTCAAGGACTGCCTTGATTTGTCTATTACTGACTTCTACTTGGCCAGAAGTTTGAGAATGATATGGCGTGGCCAATTTGTAAGCCACACCATGTTTCCTAAGGCACGCATTCATCAAGCGATTGGTGAAGTGTGTTCCTTGGTCACTAATTATTGCTTTCGGTATTCCATACCGACTAAATATTTGATCATCCAAAAACTTGACAACCGTTTTACCATCATTGTTTCGGGTAGCAATGGCTTCTATCCATTTTGACACGTAGTCTACTGCAACTAGAATATATTCGCAACTATTTGAAACTGGAAAAGGGCCCCTAAAATCAATACCCCACACATCAAAAATTTCAATCACCAGATTATAATGCAAGGGCATCTCATTCCTTTTACTAATTCCACCGGTCCTTTAACACTTATCACATGTTTTGCAAAATATTTCAGCATCTCTAAAAATAGTAGGCTAGTATAAACTAGATTGTAAAATTTTCCTAGCAGTTTTAGTACTACTAAAATGTCCACCACAAGAGTATTCATGGCAAAATGCCAGAATACTTTGTTGTTCTTGATCTGGAATACATCTTCAGATTAAAGAATCTGAACATATTTTGAATAAATAAGGATCTTCCCAAAAATATTTTTTAGCATCTACCGAAAAACTTCTTCCTTTGATAATAATCAAAATCGGGATTAATGATATTCGCTACATGATAATTCACAAAGTTAGCATACCATGGTTCATGATTTTTAATTGCTAACAGCTGTTCGTCAGGGAAGTTTTCATTCATGGGGATTTTATTATCAAGAAGTTGACGTTCAAGTAAAGGTAAAAATTCTAATCTAGACAAATGATCAACAACAACGTTTTCTGTTCCTTTTTTTATCTTTAATAGTAATGTCAAATTCTTGCAATAACAACATCCATCTAATGAGCCTAGGTTTAGCCTCCTTTTTGCTCAAAAGATATTTTAGGGCTGCATGGTCATAAAATATAATAACTTTTGTGCCTAACAAGTAGGATCAAAATTTTTCTAATGCAAACACAACTGCTAAAAATTCTTTTTCAGTGGTGGTATAATTAAGTTGTGTGTCATTTAATGTCTTACTTGCATAATGAATTACATGGGGTTTCTTATCTACCCTTTGTCCTAACACAGCCCCAACCGCAAAATCTGATGCATCACACATGATCTCAAAAGGGAGAGACCAATCAGGGCTGGTTAAAATAGGGATTGTTGTTAATTGTTCTTTTAACAAATTAAATGCGTTTAAGCATTCTTGATCGAAAATAAATTATGTATCTTTCGCGAATAGATTGCATAGAGATTTACATATTTTAGAAAAGTCTTTTATAAATCTTCTATAAAAACCTGCATGTCCTAGAAAACTTCTAACACCCTTGACTGTAGTTGGGGGAGGTAATTGTGAGATAACTTCAATTTTGGCTTTATCTACCTCTATTCCTTTGTTGGACACAATATGACCCAAAACTATTCCATGTTTAACCATGAAATGACTTTTCTCCCAACTTAGGGTCAAATTTGTTTCACATCTTTTAAGAACCGATGTTAGATTTTCTAGGCAATTATCAAAAGATTTCCCAAACACTGAAAAATCGTCCATGAATATTTCTACACACCTTTCAACTAAATCAGAAAATATTGAGATCATACATTTTTGAAAAGTGGCAGGGGCATTACATAATCCAAAGGGCATCCTCCTAAATGCAAAGGTACCAAAAGGACATGTAAAGGTAGTCTTCTCTTGATCTTCCGGTGCAAGTGGAATTTGATTGTAACCGGAAAAACCATTAAGAAAACAGTAATAATGATGGCCAGCCAATCTTTCAAGGATTTGGTCAATTAAGGGCAAAGGAAAGTGATCTTTCTTTGTAGCAGCATTTAATTTTCTTAAATCTATGCACATTCTATAGCCAGTTGTAGTTCTCGTAGGAACTAACTCATCTTTCTCATTTGTAACAATTGTAATTCCTGATTTCTTAGGAACTACTTGGACTGGACTCATCCATTTACTATCATATATCGGGTAAATTATACCCACATCAAGAAGCTTAAGCACTTCTTTTCTAACTGCTTCTTCCATATGGGGGTTAAGTCTTCTTTGGCGTTCTTCTTCCAGATGGATTTTATGCATACACATAGCAGGACTAATACCTTTTAAATCGGCTAAAGACCAACCTATGGCTTCTCTATGTGTCCAAAAAACTTTTAACAAGCTTGCTTCTTGTTCTTTCGTTAAATCTGCAGCAATTATAATGGATAAAGTTTTACCTTCCCCAAGAAATGCATATTTCAAAATGGGGTGGTAATGGCTTTAAATCTAATTTAGGTGGAGATCCAATAGATGGAGTAAACTTAGGAACTTCAAGTTTAACTTTTTCATTTTGATCATCCTTAGGAATTTCAAATTTCTCTTTTTCTATTTGTATATCCTTTTCAATTTCTATTGTAGGAACTTCAAGTTCCTCTTTAATTTCACTTTCATCTTTGGGAGCTTCTAGTTTCTCCTTTTCTAATTTAGCATCCTCCTCAAGGATTTCTCTTTCTAATTCGTCCATATCGAATATTAAATCAGAAAAGTCTCTTTGATCAAAATCTCTTTCTAACAATTCTTTTTCTAACTCGTCTTCATTTAAATCTGCTTCAAAGTTTTGGGTTGTAAGATTTTCTATTTCATCAATTGAAAAGCAGACATTCATATTGCTCGGTCTGTTTAATGCATCAAAAACTGAAATCTCTACAGTTTCTCCCATAACTAACATCGACAGCTTACCATTCCTTACATTAATCATTGTGTTGGCCGTGACCATGAAAGGTCTTCCTAACAGAATAAGAACTTCATTATGTGTGCATACTTTTCTTTCCATCTCTAGAACCACAAAGTCAACCGGTATGATCAACTTATCAACTTGAACTAAAATATCCACTACTATTCCTAAGGGATGTTTAACCGAACGGTCGGCTAACTGTAAGGACATAGTAGTTGGTTTTAATTCTCCCAAACCTAATTATTTGTAGACAGCGAAATGCATTAAATTAATACTCGCACCTAAATCAAGCATATCTTTCATCCTTTCGAATTACCCAAAGAAACTTGGATATTGAAACTACCTTGATCTTTCAATTTAAGGGGGAGTTCAGGTTGTAATACTGCACTTACGTTTTCAGAAACAATTATTTTCTCCTTCTTTTCAATTTAAGGGGGAGTTCAGGTTGTAATACTGCACTTACGTTTTCAGAAACAATTATTTTCTCGTTCTTTTCAAATTTGTGTTTCCTAGAGTAGAGATCTTTGAAAAACTTAGCATATGATTGAATATTTTTAATAACATTGAGCAAAAGAAGATTAATATTAACCTACCATGGAATGGTATTGGTGGAACATATGGTGGAGGAGCAACATATGGTTCCTCAAGAGGGTCTGCCTCTTGTTCTTTTTCTTCTTTTTCTTTTTCTTTAATTTCTTTCTCTAAATCTTTATCTTTATCTTTTTCTTTTTCTTTTTCTTGGATATCTTCACCAGAATTTTCTACATTATCAGGAACATCAGCAGAATGAGTAGGATCACTTACCTCTTCTCAAATAACTTTACCACTACGTAGAGTAGTGATAGATTTAGCTTGTTATGTTTGACTAAGGAACTTCCCTTCTTCTCTTCCTTGAAAGGCTTGGGCAAGGTCATTTGTTAATTTGTCTATAGTTGTCATTAATTGCTTGTTGATAATAGTCTGCCTATTTTCAAAATCGCTAGTTTTCGCTTCTTCAATTTGCAGTTGTCTTTGTTTAGGAAATTATTGAGGCTGCAAAGGCTTATTTCCTCCCCATGAGAAATTTGGATGATTTCTCCTGTCTGGATTGTACGTGTTGGAATAAGGATCATTCCTTTGTCTTGGAGGATATGCATTCATAGCATTTACCTGTTCAGGAAACATAGAGCTAGATGGATAAAAATTAGTAGAATGAGTGTTTAGTCCACAAACAACACATACTTCTTGAATTTGAGATCTATTTTGTAGTAAGGTTTCAATTTGTGCTTGCAACTATTCTATTTTTGCTTCATTGCTTGAATTATCTTGAATATGGTACAAACCTCTATTTTTACCTCTAGTGCTTTTTTGTTGAGAATTGACACTTAACATTTCAAACAAATTTTCTAATTCGGCTGGTGTCATTCCTCTAATGGAACCACCGGTTGCACTATCAACCATAGTTTGAAGAGCCGAAGAAAGTGCATGATAAAATTGAGTCACTAAAACATCTTGAGACAGATTATAATAAGGACACATAATTAGTAAAATTTTAAATCTATCTCATGCTTCATGGAATGTTTCTCCTGGTTCAGTTTCAAAAGCAATAATTTTCTTTCTATAATCAGATATAGATGCATGCTGATAAAATTTACCCATAAACAAATCATATAATTAAGTCCATGTATACACACTTCTTGGTGCCAAATTCATAAACCATCTCTTTGCTGCATCTTTTAATGCACATTGAAAATATCGCATTTTTAATTGATCTTCCGTTAGACCTCCCAACGGAAAATTATCAGTCATAAAACTATATTCTTTCACAAAAGTTACTCGGTCTTCAGACAGCAATCCATGGAATGAAGGCAACATATTATAAAAATGGTCTTTAAGTTCAAAATTTCTTACTGCATCCAGTAATACTAAACATGATGGTGTCGCATTTAGCATGGGATGACCATAATCATTTATCGTTCTTTGATTTATTACCACTTCCATATTTCGAGTAACTGGTTCCTCCCTTCTTTGATTTACCAGAGGAATTGGATTTTCAGGATTTTGGTTGTTATTGTCCATTTGAGGATCAGCCAGAGGATCCTCTCTATTCACTTGTTCTTGATTAACTGGTGGATTTTCCAAATTATCATGATTTTTCCTGATTTTTACCAAGATTATTTATGTTTTGATTTAAATCTGCCAGCTTGGGATTTAAAGATCTATAACCGTGCATATAATGCAAAAATTAAAACAAATAAATAACTAAATTAAAAATCTTTTTGTAATTTTCTTTTATTAAAACTAAATTTAAAACGTTACCAATAAACTAGCTAGAAACTAGCTTATCTCCGGTAGCGGCGCCAAAAACTTGATGTGTCTAATTTATTTACCTTGCAAGTGCACAAGACTATTGTAGAATAGTTGTATGGTAGCAAGGGTCGAACCACAGAGACAAGAAGTATCTAAGAGCAAGTAAATCGGTAACAATTAAACTAAGGGGGTTTTTTAAAACTAATTTATTCTACTAAAAGCAAGTAAACTAATTAACAGATTAAAGCAGTAATCACAGTTATGAAGATCTTATGGTGGATGCAAATCTAGGAATGTGGATTCATTTGTATCTACTCTTATTGCTCTTTTACCTAATGTATCAATCAATTTAATCTTGGGTTCATTCATTAAAGATTGGTATAGATTGTCAAATTGTAATTCAGTCTCCATCCTAAATAATTCATCCAATTTATACCCTTAAGCACAAGAACATATGAATTTCCTAACTGTCACTTAGGAACATATATATGAACCTGACCCTAACTTATCACTCTCGTGCATTGATAAGGTCAATTTATCACAGTGGTGAGCCAATGTACGACATATGCATATGGCCATGCAGTTATCCGCACCTCTTAGTCTTTACTACTTGTGATTCCATTCATTAGGAGAAAGTGAAATAGTAAAGAGATTGATAAACACTGTGATCAACAAGATTTGATTGAATAAAAATATATACAGAGCAATAGATTCGATACAAGTTACCTCCAATCCCTATATTATGGAGCGGTTAGTTCATCATTGATGATGAACAGATCAATGGGATGAAAGAATACATGAACGATCTTCTAACTATATTTACAAACACTATAAACTAAGTATTACACACTAAAATCGGAGTAAAAACCATATGTTGCTTGTGGATGCATGGCTTGTATTTATACTAATGTGTTTGGGGGAAGGAGATACAATTAGGGTTAAACACCCAGCTTCTTAAGCTGAAGGGCTTGCGGGGGCAACGGTAGCTAGGAATGCGGCCGCAAGGCCTTGACTCCAATTTGGCTTGCATACTGGAGACCTTGGGGGCAAAGGTTGGCCACCTTGCATCCGCAAGGTGTTTTCTAATTTAATTCATTCTTCTTTTCTCTTTTTTCACTTTGCACCCTTTCTTCAATTCTTCACTTTAAGCCTTGTAAATCTCATAATTTTACCTAAAACCCTGAAACTCACAATAAAGCTCAAAAACACATATTAGTAGCCAAAAGCCTCGTGGAATTGTTATTTCTACGCTATAAAAGTACACAATAGATGTGTATAACACACACACACACACACACACACACACACATATATACACACACACACACACACACACACACACACACACACACACACACACATATATATATATATATATATATATATATATATATATAAGCTGCTGCTGTTACGTGGCGACTTCATGTGAAATGAGAAAAGTTTTTAAAGAATTTCATGCTGCCACGTAGCAGCTTTATTTATAAGTTTTTTGCGGATATATTTTATCACATTTGATATCAAAGCTTTATGTATAAAAAGTTACAGGTAAAAAATAAATTCATTTAATTTTATACAGTTAGTTTAGGATAAATCTTACGGTTAGTTTATAATAAGTTTTTTAATCGGTTACTGATAAAAAAATTACAGATAAAAAGTTATTAATAAAAGTTTTTATCACATTTGATTTTATATGGTTAGTTTAGGGCTCGTTTGTTGACGCGTTTTGGCCACCAAACGCTGCACTTTGGGCGTTTCGACAAAAAAAAAGTGTTTTAATTTGGCACTTATATGCAATGCACAAGTAAATGTTTACTTGCTAATTCTCAAGTAGATATAATGATCTACTAAACTAATACGATTATGCACATTGTTACAATAATCCCAAAATCACAAGAGGAGCTCATTTGAGTCTCTAAGTCATAAGTGTCAAGTTGTCCACTCTTTTCAATTCAAGTTCCAAAAGCTAGTAATCTAGTCAAAGGGAATATAAATATCATAGGATCTCCCCAGGATCCTCGTAAGGTTCAATTGTTCCTTAAGCTCGACTCCATTGAGTCTTTACTACAATTCCAACCAAATAGAGTTTGAACACTATATGTATTCCAAGACTCTTTTCTATGTTCTCGTTTGAGGCATAGCTAGGTTCTCGTTCCATTTAGGAATCTTAGTTCAAAGTGCCAAGTCAAATATATAAGGGAAGCCTAAGTTGATTGTTGTGAAATCAAGCTTAGTTCAATTTTGATTCATAATTCCACTTAATAGTAGAATCTAAGTTCACCACAATTCAATAACTGTAGAACAGATTAGGCACGAAGGCAAATACATTCAATATGCTCATAAGTCATATCATAGAAACACATAGAAGATTCAATTCTTGACAAGGTAGGAAATCATGCATTTAGTCATAATATCGAATATACACAGTATTCCATATTCACTTATGAAATTCAGCCGAGTCACAACTTAACTATCAGTCCATTATGTACTATCCAAGACTACTCCATTAGTCTAGGATCATGAATCCATTTACTAAACTCTTCCTAGAGTAGTAACTCATTCTATAACGCAAAATTCCATAGTAGTCAAAGACTTAAGCAACACTAGAGCGGTAATAACCTGTAAGGTCAAACCATACCGGCGAGTCTTAGATAACAACTTAGTTATCCTAGCGACTTATACAAGTAGACTCCATGTATAGAGTACTAAAGATAGTCCCAATCCAAATCATCTCATATAATAGTTCTCAAATTCATTATCTTGGGTTCCCCAAAACATTTACAAGGCGACTCTAGTGAGTCGATATTCCAACCACAACAATCCCATTTCCTTAGGTTTCATACGAGCGTATATTTCATTCTTACAAGTCTTGGGATTCATTTGAAGTCCGACAATCATTAACAGTTCTAAATCATAATCAAACCAATCCAAATGTCTTTCATTCGAGTCACGCATTTGTGACCCAAACATAATCAATCAAAAGACTAGTGATAATCTAGTACTTAACATCACACAAGGACCTCCAATAGAGTCCTAAGCTACAATTCAACCTTAACACCAATTCGGTCTCACCCGAACAAATCTCAAGATTTCATGATCGAGATTCAATGAATACAATTAGTCATAGGAATTTTTCCTAAGGCTCAAATAACATCTTCTAAAATCAATTGACTCCATTTGGGTCAAATTACAAAGTCTCAAATTCTAGGTCAAGGCCTAAATTCGAATTCACAATTTTATCCGAGTTTCTATAACCAACCACAATCAATCTTAAACCACAACTATTCCGATATACCCAATCATAATCATTTGGGTTCTAAATCTAACTATCATATATTGATATCCATTCAAAACATATCATTTCAACATGTATTACAATGTCAAATCACAAGGAACAAGTCTCTAGCAGCCTAACATCAATATTGAGTTAGAGGGAGAAACTAGAGTTTCGGTAACGTATCTTTTCCGTCCAATAAACTCGAAGGTAAACTAAAAAAACCAACGGGGAAGACTCTACTCGTCCAGGGCTTCGCGATGGTGGTCTCGTCTCGTCAAACGGATGGCCGAAACTCCGGGAATCGCCGGAACACACACTAGTCGCACGCTCAATCTCCCGTACTCTCTCTTTCCCGTTTTTGGCTGAAGACGGTCACTTCTGAAGAGAGGGGAGGAGTGTTAGGGGTTATAAGGGTGTTTAAGGACTAATATACCCTCAAATGAGTGAAGGGGCAAGGGTTAAATAAGGGTAGAATGGAAATTTCACGTCAGAAATCACACCAGTACAAAGCTGATGTCGGGAGCGCTGTTTGATTGTCTGGGCCGAACTTTTCTATGTTTGTTCGATTGGCATGGCCGAACTCTTCTAAAGGAGTTCGTTTGGGCTGGCCGAACATCTCCCAGGATGTTCGGTTGGCAAGTTGGAACGATGGTTCAAGTCAAAAACGAAGCCAAATAGGTCTAGGACTGAAGATGATGCACCGGTTGGGTGAATGCAACTCAAACAAGCATAAAACTTGTATACTAAGGCCTTATGAGGCTCAAATAACCCTTAATACAAATGAAGTAATGACTAAGGATACAACCGAGGTCACACGAAAGAACTATGCGAGAAAACTCTCAACCGAGTCAAGTAACGAACAGCGTCGGTATACGACTTGTAACTTTAACTAGTTAAAGTCTATGGAACATATGGAATTAAGGTATTGGCTTCTAGATAGCCTACCTACACAAATCAAGGTTCTTTCCTCAAGTTTAGTAAGTGAGGTCACGATTAAACGACAAGCAAAACGAGAAAGTCAAATACACGAAGGTTCGGGGTCTTACACTTTGCATGCAGATTTGGTGGTTTTGCCTATACGTGATTTTGATGTGATTCTTGGTATGGATTGGTTATGGATTGTTTCTATATGAGTCTCGTTATTGCTCTTCCTTGATAGGATACTATAAAATTGATCATATTTTTCGAGAGCAAAAATTGTTGTTGATAGGCTTGCATATACGGCACATCATAGGGCTGGTTGTGACTTCAGTATGGTTACCGAATTACTTGGGGAGGTTCTTCGTGCACTGTTACATGATGCATTAGGGCTCTTTAACTATCGTAAGATGTGAGGGTGTTTCTTTTTATCCTATTTCTTGTGTTTGTTTCTTGTCATGATTGTATTTCCATTTCGAGGTCAGGCTCTTTTGTCCCCCCTTGTTTTGGGTATGGCTGGTTGTCCCCCTCAAGTTTGTTCTCCTTTCTTCTTTTTTTAATAAATCGCCCGCAGGTGCCGCCTTGCTTTCCTAAAAAAAAGTTATAGGCTTATCATGCCTTAGTTGATTGACATAAAAAGCGGGTTACTTTTTCCATGCCGGGTGTGCCTGAGTTTATATTTGTGGGTGATCATGCATTGAGTGGGTTGTATTTTATTTCTGCTTTAAGGGCTAGAAAGTTATTGTCGCATGGGTGTACGGGTTATCTTACATGTGTTGTTGATAAGAGGAAGTCTTCTCCAAAATTAGAAGAGGTCCCGGTTATTTGTGAGTTTCCCGATGTATTTTCAACCGATCATGCTATGCCACCCGATAGGGAGTTAGAATTTTGTATTAAGCTCATTCCGAGGACTTCACCGATTTCCAAGGCACCGTATAGGATGGCACCCGCATAATTAAAGGAGTTGAAAATTCAATTACAAGAACTTCTTGAGATTGGTTTTATTAAACCAAGTGCGTCACCTTGGGGCGCACCGGTCTTATTTGAGAGGAAGAAAGATGGGAGTTTGTGTTTGTGCATAGACTATCGAGAGTTGAATAAGGTGACAATTAAGAAGAAGAATCCACTACCCCACATCATGACCTTTTTGATCAATTTCAAGGGTCAATTGTGTACTCTAAGCTTGACTTGAGATGGAGCTACTATCAATTGAAGGTTAGAGAGGAAGACATTCCGAAGACGGCTTTTCGCACGAGGTATGGGCATTTCGAGTTTGTAGTAATGCCGTTTGGGTTGACGAATGCACTGACAGTATTTATGGATTTGATGAATCGTATCTTTCATAGTCACCTTGATTGTTTTGTGGTAGTCTTTATCGATGATATTCTAGTGTATTTGAAATCTCGGGAGGAGCATGAGAAACACTTGAGGATTGTCTTGTCTATTCTTCGAGAGAAACAACTTTATGCTAAGTTTAGTAAGTGTGCCTTTTGGCTCGAGGAGGTATCATTTTTGGGACACATTATTTCTAGTGTCGGGATAGCCGTGGATCTTTCTAAAGTTGAAGTGGTGATGAATTGGAGGAGGCCTAGTTCGGTTACCGAGGTTCGAAGTTTCTTAGGTCTAGCGGGTTACTACGTACCGGAGCTTTATTGAGGGGGGTTTTCTCGGATCGCGACTCCTATGACTAGATTGACACAAAAGAATTCGCCAATTGTCTGGAGCGAGAAATGCGAGGCTAGTTTCCAAGAGCTTAAGAAAAGGTTGACGTCAGCACCTATTTTGGCCTTGCCTATTGGGGAAGATAATTTTGTAATTTATAGGGATGCTTCTAAGGAAGGTTTGGGATGTGTACTTATGCAAAATGGTAGAGTCATCGCTTATGCATCGAGGAAGTTGTCTACACATGAACAAAATTACCCAAGACACTATTTAGAGTTGGTTGCGATTATTTTTGCGCTACATAAGTGGAAGCATTACCTTTATGGGGCTAAGTTTGAGATCTTCACCGACCACAAGAGTTTAAAGTATTTGTTTTCTCAAAAGGAATTAAATATGAGACAAAGGAGATGGATGGAGAAATTGAAGGACCATGATTGTAGTATTTTGTATCATCTAGGTAAGGAAAATGTGGTAGCGGATGCCTTGAGTATGAAGGTGCACATGTCTCGTTTGATGGTTAGAGAATGGAAAATGTTGGAAGACTTGCGAGATTGGAGTCCTAGTGTTTATAATCGAGGTGTCATTTTTGCTAACATTCGTGTTACGCCAGTCCTACTTGGGAGGATAAAGAAGCGCAAGTAAAAGATCTGGAGTTGAGGAAAATCATTGATGGATTGGTGGAGAATGTATCCCCCAACTTTGCGATTAGTAATGATGGTACTTTGACATTTTGGGGCAGAATTTGTGTTCCTTCTAGCGATGGGTTGAAGAGGCAAGTTCTTGATGAGGCTCATAAAGTAAGATACACCATTCACTCGGGGAGCACAAAGATGTATCTAGATTTGAAGCGATAGTTTTGGTGGAAAGGCATGAAGAGAGAAATTACTGAGTATGTTTCAAGGTGTTTGACTTGTTGATAGGTCAAGGCTGAACATCAAAGGCCTGCGAGGTTTTTACAACCACTTGAGATTCCTGAATGGAAATGGGAGTTTATTACTATGGACTTCGTGATAGGGTTACCGCGCACGCATTGAGGTTTCAACGCAGTGTGGGTTATAGTTGACAGATTGACTAAGTCTGCACACTTTATACCGATTGCGATCACTTATTCATTGACTCAGTTGGCAGCTTTATACGTTCAGGAGATCGTGAGACATCATGGCGTACCAGTGAGCATTGTGTCTGATAGAGATCCAGTTCACATGCAGATTTTCGTGGTCGTGGCAGGAGGCTTTGTGAATGGATTTGAAATTCAGTACAGCTTTTCATCCTCAAACGGATGGTCAGTCTGAGCGGTTGATTCATATTTTAAAGGATATGCTTTGAGCTTGTTCGTGGACTTCAAACGAAGCTGGGATTCTCATTTACCTTTAGCCGAGTTTGCGTATAATAATATCTACCAATTGAGTATTAGGATGGCACCATATGAAGCATTGTATGGGCGTAAATGTAGATCACCTATTTATTGTGACGAAGTTGGAAAAGCAAAGCTTTGGGGTTTTGAGTTGGTACAACAATCGGTTGAGAGCGTGAAGTTGATTAGAGACAGGCTACGCACCGCTCAAAGTCGACAAAAGAATTACGCGGATAATCGTAGACGGGATCTTGAGTTTCAAGTAGGAGACTACGTATTTTTGAAAGTGTCACCGAGAAGGGGTACAAAGAGATTTGGTAAGAAAGGGAAGCTTACATCAAGATATATAGGCCCATTCGAGATTCTTGAGAGAGTTGGGTCTTTCGCTTATCGAGTTGCATTGCCACCTTCACTCTCGAAGACTCATAATATCTTCCATGTTTCTACGTTACGAAAGTATTTGAGAAGCCCGTAAGGATTTTGGATACCAAAGAGCAAGTGTTACGAACCAAGCGGATTCCTTTAGTTAAAGTCCTTTGGAGAAACCACAACATTGAAGAAGCGACTTGGGAAACGGAAGCGGAGATGCACGAGAAGCATCCACATTTATTTGATGGACTTGGTAAGAATTGAAGGACAAAATTCCTTAAAGAAGGGGAGAGTGTAACACCCCAGATTCTCGCATGATCATTGTGTGCTTGTCTTCATGCAATCATAACTTTCATGAGTATGTATACTTAGTTTATGTAAGTATGGAAACAATTTATGAGTCATTAGTTGTTATTTAATTACGTAATCCTTACTTTGATTCTATTGTGTTGTCTATTGTTGTGATCTGCATTAGAGTCTTAATATAGCATGTTCTTGCATTATAGATCATTCATGAAGCATTTAACTAGTTCATAATCATGTATGTTTATGTGTTGAAGCATTGATTCAATTGTTACTTTCTTATTGCATGTTTTATACTTTGTTTTGAGACTTTCCTAGGGTGCTTCAGGTGAGTTTCGGACCCATTTTTGAGTGTGGAATCATCCATTGATGCTTGGTTTTGGATTAGGACTCATTTATGATGAATTTGGAAGCATTTTGGTTCAGGAGGGTGAGCGGTCGCTCAGTATTTTGGCTGGGCGAGCGCACAAAATCCAGTAGCTGCCAAATTTGGGAAAAAAGGATTGAGCAGTCGCTCAGTCAAAATGACTGAGCTAGCGCTCAGCCCTCAGACAGCATCCCCTGTTTCGAATTTTTGAAGGTTTTGTCCAATGTAACCCCACTTAAACCCTTCCTAAGCACACGCTAAACCTCCCTAATCATCTTTAATCCTATCCTAACTTGATTACCTATCTCTAAGTGAGTTTTGAGTGGATGTAATGGAGGGATTAACACAACAAAAATCTATTTTAAAGCTCCACATAGTAGTGACGCTTGTCCCACTATCATTTTGACTCACCAAAAGCCACAAATAAACCTTGGGCCTTCCCATTTGCTATATCCCCTTCCAAAAACGTGAGAGAGAGAAAGAGAGAGTTCTTGAGAGCTTGCTAGGGTTCTTGAAAGTTTCCCCTTGGATTCCATAGCTCTCTTCTTCCATTGTTAAAGCCAAGCCATAAGATTGAAGAGCTTGAAGAGTAGAACACTTCCAACCGAATAGTTTATTCATTTGATTTCTTGTGTGTGGTTTACAAGTAAGTTACTCTTCTTCTTCTTGGTTTTGGTACTCATTGATCCTAAGGAAACAAAACCTATGCTTTTTGAGGTCAATAAGTACACATACTTGCCTTATATGCATTCAATTTGTGTTTTGAACCTATGAACGTGTTAGAAGCATATGTAGGATGTTTTATGACTATGGAAGCATGTTATTACCTTTTATCTTGTGTATTTAGGATTGTGACATGTCAGACGCAATATTTACATGTTTACTTGAAAATGGGGTTGTATGAAAGTATCATATTTGTGACTTACATGGGTTATTGGTAAATGATATGTAGAGTCTATGATTGAACTCTATATTGAAGAAGAATCACATTGTAGTACTTTGTATAGTTTATAACCTAGTTGGGCTTAGCAATGAACCTAGGTTGGTTTTTGAAGCACATAGCTTCTAATCTCTAAAATAGGGAATTTGTAGTAAAGACTCAACGGAGTCGAACCTAGGGAATATTGGAACATGTTGAACACTACTTTTAATCCCCACGAAGTTTGGACACCGTATGGTCGAGATTACTAACCTACAAGTTGGGTCTAATTATGTGCGATTGAGTTTGTTGTGATTGTTTGGTTTGGAGCAATGAATTGCCTTGACATAATTTATGGTAGAAATTAATAGCCTACTTGATCGGATGAGTTCGCTCTTGTCGAATTCGATCCTTATTCTAAATTTGGAAAATCACTTTTGACGGGATATTTCCATTAGTTGCTCCTCATCTTTTATATATGTATGGATTTAACAGTTTGTGATTAGTTAAATAGTAACTTTGTTCCTATATAACTTGTGTGTGCGTTATAATGATATAGTGATGGGTAATGCTAGGGTCACTCTAATAGCACTTAATTTTGGGTACCAAATGAATGTGAAATCTTATGTGTTATATTGTTAACATATTTTTTTAACTTATAGTGGAGCCCATAAAATGCCAAATAAGATGACACATTGGAAATCACATCATTTGATGCACAAAATTGAGTTCTCATTGAGTGGCTCTAGCAATACTCGATAGTGATATTCTGAGAATCAATGAAGTATATAAATTGTTTTTTGGCATTTAACTTTTATCAATTTTGGGCATAATATCAAATTTAAGATGGGGCCCCAAAAAAAAGTCACGATCGGCTATGATACCTAGTGCTCTGATACCATATCAAATTTAAATTGTTGTTGGATTGTATTTATAGTAACAAACATAGGAGATAAGGATTACAAGATATACAAAGATACAAAGTGATAGGAAGATAACTCCAAGATGTTACAATCTTAGTGATAGATAATAACATGAAGATTATGGCGGGAGCAACTGATATGGTTGAATACCATAGACATCCGAGATTTGAGTTCCTTTTTTTCAGACTTTGACTTCGACTAGAAATGTATTTTTTCATTCGAGTTTTCTAACCCCACTCTGTTTCTGTTTCTTCAAATACGCCAACTCATAAGAGAAACTGTCTGGCATTTGATGCAGGTGTTCAATCCTAAAATGGACTCTTGATCTCGCGCATGCATGGAGCAATTTAAGTTTTGAAATCTATTGTCTCCAGTGTGTTTTTTGTTGGAGTCTGATGAGTCTACTACCTACAGCTTTTAGATGGAATACTTTTATTTCTAATATGCATATAAGATTGGTTTAAAATTTCTGTTTTAGATGGAATAACAGACCAAACTTTAAATAAATAAGTCTTTTTGGTTCATAATTTCTCTTTTAGAGTGCTTCACTATTGATTTGGATGTGAATCTTATCTCCTACCCAATGTTCACAAGTAGAATTTGGAAATTAAGCCAATATGGAGGCTTCAATTCAATGAAGAATCCACAGAGCTGAGAAAACGATTTCACGCCTATGTAATTTCCGGCTTTACTGATTAGGGTAACTATTTTCTGGGTGTTGGTTTGGAGAGTAGTAGAGGTGTCTGTCCAGAGGGGCCTTATTGGGGGCGTATTTGGGAGTCGAGTCATTATGATTCTCAAATAATCTCAAGACCCGATGATGATTTTCAGGTTTTAAATCTTTTAGGCTATATACATTTTGTTACATCTGACTTTTCACTTTCTATTCAAACTTTGTCGCTGATCAGTTGAGTATTTCGACACCTTGATGTTGTGAGTTGTTGTCAAGAATAAATTTCAAGGAATAGCAACAAGAGATCGATCTGGTTTAGGACATGGGAATTTCAGGTAGTCTTGGTCTAAGGCTCTCTTTTAATGGAAGTAAGTTTAGTGACACAAAGGCATGGATTTCACGCCTATGTTTCCGGCTAAGGGTGACTTTGCTGAGGTCTTGTCTTGAGTTTGATTAATTTTCTCTGATTTTTCCTGTCATAAAATATGTTCAAACATAAACAAGCCAAACTGAGATTATGATTTGTTTATCCTATTCAGATTGATCTTCCTCCTCTACCTTGAAGTACTATCGGTACAGAGCTAATAAGTCAAGTAGAGGTTATATTTATTGCTGATAGGAAGGGAGGATTCCAACTAAGTCCCATTAATCATCAAAGCTAGGTAGCGCAGGAATAGAACATTAAGGGGTGAATCCTTTTTCTACTTTTATTTCTTCTTGAGCACTTGAAATATGTATATACCAATGCTTTTACTACCTCGTTTCAACCTTGGCTAGTGTAAGTGGGGAGTCTGGTGCAGAGCTATGTGTGAGAGGGACCTGGATAGGCTTGTAGAATCGCCTGAGGTATGAAAGTGTGGCTAACAATTGGGTTGTGAAATGGAAATGTGGTGCTGAAGATGATGGGGGAGAGGATGGCTGAAGCCGGAATGTGATGTTTGTGAGGTCTGGCAGCACACTCAGCTGCTGTTTGAGGACAGTGAGACTCTTCCTACACTCTTTAAAATTCTCCGTCTTTCTTCAATGGAGTCTTGACTTAGTTTCATCTTTTTTAAGTGGGTGAGAAGTATGGGTTTCCCAATCCACCAGGGGCTAAGAATTAGATGCCAAGTAAACCAGATTACATCCATATGTTCAAACTAGCATGATGATGAGAACATTTGAATATATATTTATACCATAACCTCACCTCAACAACAAATAATCAATTTTCAGAGAGTCATATGCATATGTACCTGGTGACAACACGGTAAATGGAGCTGCTTTTGCCGGGGCGCATGGGGGCATCTTACTGATACGTTCTTTCGCCATACAACCCCTCTTTCTTTGCTTCCTTCAGTCCTCTGTACACCATCAACTCTCACCGCCCCCATTCTTTTCTTTCTATTTTTTTCTTTCTTTCTCCTTATCTCTTCTCTCTCCTCTCCTCCTCTCTCCTTCATGGCATGCATTTTTGCATGTTGTTCGGCCATTGTTGACTGAATAACTGAGCATTAACGATTTAATAGCACTATTTGTATTTTTGGAACGGAGAAAATAATAAATAATTAAAAAAAATTAAGAAGGTAGAAGAAATATGATCAAAATTACTAGCTGTTTACTAAGAAATATAATTAAGAAATCAACAAAACAATGAATTTTCTTAGAGTACATAGGTTGGAAAGGACTAATTTTCTCTTCTCTTCTTTTCCTTGGCAAGAAAGGCAACTTCAGATGCTTTAATCTGTCTTCCAAACTCCATTATCATAATCTTGACACACATTTTCTTTATAATCAAGGGGTGGAGGATAGTCCAGAATTTCAACCGGTTCTTCTAGATTGTTTGGCACTGACAGGTTAGGCTCGTAAGGTAAAGTATTCACAGGACCAAATTGGTTGTTATTGTAAATGTGATGACCAGGCGTAAACCTTGTGTCTCCATGGTTGAATTGCAGTTCCTGAATTGGGGTCTGATTTAAAACTTGCTGGTTAACGACGGGAGCATTTGCCCAATGATTGTCAACTGGTTCTTCTAGATTGTTTGGCACTGACATGTTAGGCTCGTAAGGTAAAGTATTCACAGGACCAAACTGGTTGTTATTGTAAACGTGATGACCAGGCGTAAACCTTGTGTCTCCATGGTTGAATTGCAGTTCCTGAATTGGGGTCTGATTTGAAACTTGCTGGTTAACGATGGGAGCATTTGCCCAATGATTGAAATCCAGCCATTGTACTAAATGGTTCTGACTCGGAACTTGCTCATTGAGCTCCGGAACATTCACGGTATTGTTAACACCCTCCCCATGACCCGCTCTTGGATTTGGAACTTGTACGTCAATCCCTGCATTGTTTTCCTCCTCCAGGAGGTCATTGGGTTGGTTTCCTTGATCTTGTTCTCTGGGTAATCTGTCTTTCTTGTATATCGTGCATAGAACCCAGTCGTCCAACTGCATGTAACATTGTTACGGACAAACATTAATGATAATCTAAGATGTATTGAAACCTAATAATTATTGAATTATCTACAAGTGCGCACCTTCATGTCATTAGGAGCTCTTCTGATTGGACCAACTCCATTGTTATTATTATTCTCGGGCATTCTATATTCATGCATAATCCATTCGGTCTTTCTTCCGTTCTTATCTTTTGATTTCCCTTTGTAATAAACAAGAGATTTTTTCGTACCAACTATTACGCCATTGCTAAGGATTTGGGTATCGGCTCCCGTAGCTTTCCAGTATCCGTTACCGGCAGACCTGTCTGGTCGGACGCCATTGGGGTACTTTCTATCTCTGGGCGTAAAGAAGTACCACTCCCTTTCTCTATGCAACTTGTACATATCTATCAGCATAAGAAAAAAAAATTCTAGGCTAAATGCTATTTAGGATCGAATTTTATGTTTCAAATCTTTTCCATATCTGAGTGATATTCAAACTATTTCTGTTCCTACTACGTGTGTATGTTCAAATAGTTATCCAATTAACTTGACAAAGTTAATAGATGAACTAGCATCTTTCTCTCTCTCTCTCTCTCTCTCTCTCTATATATATATATATATATATATATATATATGATCATACTAACAAACAGTCAAAATACAAATTGTAGTCATATCCCTAACTTCTTTAACTTTCTTGATCTTTTCAAGAAGTCGATGCATATCCATTATTAATAAAAATAAAACAAGAAAAGTAAATAATGAAAAAGGTTTTTGTCAAGAATTAAACATCATATATACATGCAAAGAATAAACAAGAAAAGTAAATCATGAAGAGGAAGGGATTGGATTACTGGCTAGTTGCTGCGGATGGAAGTTGTAGAGATTTACGTCTCGAATTCTATTTATGGGCAGCGGCAAATTTAAAACCTTTTTCTTCAAGTAATCCTCTATCAACTGTTTACCGGTAGGCTTGAATCGAACGCCCGGAGGCAACCTATCGAAGTACTCCCTGTCAATTTTATCATGCTCGTTCTCGTGTTCATCAACAGCTCTAACTAATGCCATATTCTCTATTTCTTCTTCCATGGGAGCTTCTCTTTCAATTTACTTTCTTTTTCCCAATCGATCCTCTAAACAACAGCAACAAAAGAATGGTTGTTATGTTATATTTAAAGAGAGAGAAATAAGATGGTGGAGAGAGAAATTAATAGACAAGTAGAAAAGTTTCAGGAGAAGGCGCGAGAAATAAGATACTTTAAAGGTACGGTTTTTTCATTTAGTAGTTCTATTGACGAAGAGTTATGGTGTGTTAAGGGATAAGTGGTTGAGATTTTTTTTTTTTTTTATTGAATAGGTAGTAGTCTCATTGTTACTAAGATGTGAAATGATAGGGTTTGTCTGATAAGTGAAGAAATGATGACAAAAAAAAAAAAAAGATTATGAGCGCGATATTTTTCTTCTCTCAATTAGTTACTCGTGCTTTGATATGATTGGTCGATATTTTTCTTCTCTCGATTTTGGCTTTGTGCTTTCTATGTACTGTTGAGTGATCGATTTCTGCCGTTGATTATGAGCGTTACCAGGAATGGTAGTTTCGTCTTGTGATTTTATCAGTAACTAGGTTAGGTTCGTGTCATTTGCACATTGCACCCTTGTAGTAAACAACTTATGTTTTTTTTTAATTTTTTTTTAAATTTGTATACGAAATTGCGGGTCGGAAAAAATTAAATTAATTAAGTTAATTACGATAAAAATTAAAAAGAAAAAAATATAAATACAAATTTTCGCAACCATAAAACTGTAAAACTGTTAAATATTAACTGTAAAATCGTAATATCTCAGTAAAAGAGTAACTAATTTTCGTAAATAACTGTAAAACCGTAAAATATTAATTGTAACATATTAAATGTAAAATAATAACTATAAACGGTCTTGTAAACCGTAATATCTCAATAATTTTCACAGTAATAAAATAGGGATGGAAAAAAACGTGATAAAAACGGTTGAGATTGTGAGATTAAACGTGACAAAGATACATTCTTTATATTTCATATATATCAATATTACATTGAAATGAAAGCTCGCACATAATTTTTCCTTTAAAAATTTGACATTCATCAACTTTTTTAAAACTACAATGAAAATATTTGGAAATTGGTGTTGCAAAATAATTTTTTATTCAATAGCCGTAAAATCTTGGTAAAACAGTAAATTGACTAATTTGTATACGAAATTGTGGGTCGAAAAAAATGGACCGGACAAAAAGATTATGATAACAGTTAAAAAGAAAAAAAAATTCAATTAATTTGTATACGAAATTACGGATCGAAAAAAAATTAAATTGATTAAGTTAATTACGATAACATAAAACTGTAAAACTGTAAAACCGTAAAATAGTAAACCGTCATTCGCACATGTGAGAGCTGAGGGAAATAAGGGCCGTTGGATCACCGAAAAACAGTAAATCTTACCCCCTTTTTATCATAAGTCAATTGTAAACGTACCACACTGAGCTATATTGTATTATAGATATATATATATATATATATACTTCATTCATTCTGGACAATGAGTTTACTATTCTATTTAGAGATATTTCATTTTAAAAATTAATTTTTAAAAATTAAAACATATAAGTGTCATTTTATTGCCAATGAGCTTCTAAAAGTGTTATTTTTTTAATCATAAACATCATCATTGTTCATTTTGTTTTTATATTTAATTTTTAGAAGATGAAAATGACGATAGTATATTTGAGCAAGTTTTTATTGAAACAAAACATGTAAAAGTGAATAAACTTATGCAAGTATTTTAATGGCTATTCGCATCAACTAAGTTCTAAATAATATACAAAGTCTACAAAAGTCAAATTATTCATAGGCATCAATGGACCCCATAGACAGGAAAAGTTTTGAAATGTCAAAAACAAATGACTCTTAATACTTAAAAAATGAGAGTAACAAGTTTATTTTTTTCTTTTTGTCAAAAAAGAATAGTCCAACTATATTTACTAGTCACTTTATATAAATTGGTCGAGTGGTGGTTAAAGCTGTCAAAATAGACTAAGTTCGTCAGCCATGCCTCCCCTGTCACTATAAGAACCTCGTTTCGATCCTATCTTGTTACGTGAAAACAATTGATTTTAAAACTTAAGTGCATGGAATCCACTAGGTTTTGTTGTGGACGCTAAAAATGTTTATTTCATGTGTATATTTGGTCTAGAAAGTTGTGTGTGTGCGTGTGTGTCTATATATATATATATATATATATATATATATATATATATATATATATATATATATATATATATATTGAAAAATAAATAAGATTTATTTTAACCAAAAGATAATAATATTTGGGCATAATAACGACTATTTTTATAACCTATAAAATTATGTTAACAACACAACCTTTATTTAAAACAAGAAATATTAATTTGGACAAAGAGAGTATTATAACTTTTGTATACTAAAAATATAAACGGAAAGAACTAATTAGATTAACATGCATAGATAAAATATTTATAGACTTAACAAAATGTAAATATCTACATTTTATCTATTTGAATATAACTGCGGGAATAAAATAATAGGTTGATACATATCTCTTGAAGCGTGAGTATCTGAATCCGATACGCCTAGGCATACACGATTGACTTGTGCTTTCTCTGTCCTCCCGAAAGAAAAGGTCTTATCTTTTTTTTCTGCATTGTTGTTGTTGTACGTGCATATGCGTGTGTATGCGTGTGTGTGTGTGTGGGGGGTATGAGTTTGGGATTGGGTTTGGGCTGGCTAGGCAGGCTTGTTGGGAGCAAGGCAGGAAGGATTGCAGGGTGCAAGGAGCAAAGGCTTGCTGGGATTAAGGAGGGGAGGCTGGCAGCCTATCGACCAAAGAGAGAGATGATTTTTGGTGAATGAGAGGCCAAGGCCTCCTTTTATAAGAAAAATCGAGGACAGGCAATAGGCAAGAAGGGCTACCGGAGTTCTCAATGATCAAGCTCGACATCCCGACGTCATGCACAGAGCCTGCTGAAGATGAAGAGGAAGCAGGATAGAGTGGCTTCATCGGACCAAAGGCGCAGCTCCCTCCTTTCTTTACAATTTTTATTTTTGCTTTCCACCCCTCTGAATCCTTGGTCATCTTCCGTTAAGTCCTTGTTACCTTGAAACATAACAGAAGTAACTTTCGTTGGTCCATTTAATTTATAAATTATATTTTTAGGACATTATAGCGTAGGGTACAAAATTGAGGTGTCTACATAGCCCTCAACGACGGAGTTTACCAGTAAATGCAAGTTTACAAGTAAACGAATGTCGTTGATAAGAATAGATTCCCAATTTCGGGACTGGCATTGTTGGGGAAAATTTTGGATTTGAAAACATCTTGCGATGCAAGTCATTTTTGCGCTGTCAATCGTGGAAATCTTTTTTTTCTTAAAAAAAACCATTTTATAAAGTTACGTAAATGCAGGTGCTTGTAAATTAAAATGCTCGTGAATTTAAAATACTTGTAAATTGAAAATTGCTCGTAAATTGAAATGCTTGCAAATTGAAAATGCTTGTAAATTGAAAATGCTCGCAAATTTGAAGATTTTTTTAAATTTGAAAATGCTTGTGAATTTGAAAAAAATGGTTTGCGAATTGAGATTTGTTTTGAATTTGAAAATTGATCATGAATTGAAAATGTTTGTATATTGAAAAATGCTGATATATTGAAAATTTTGTGAATTTGAAAATTGCTTATGAATTTGAAAAATGCTCGTATATTGAAAATTGCTCATTTGAATTTGAAAATGCTTATGAATTTGAAAAGTGCTCGTAAAATGAGAATGCTTATGAATTGAAAATGCTCGTAATTTAAAATGTCTTATCCATTGTAATGCAAAAGTACCTGGGTTTAAATCTCAATTTGGTCACCCTACTTTCGGCCAAAAGTCATTAAGCTCACTCTACTTTTTTTTCCTCAATTTAATCACTCTACTTGGCTTCGACATTCAATAAGGTCACTCGAGGCATTTATGCCCGTTATGTTGGATGAAAATCATTGAAAAGACCAAAATACCCTTATTAAGTTGAAGGGTTTTACTCTCAATGTTAAAAGTTGAGGGTTCAAACTAAAAAATAAAAACTAAACCTTACAAAATAGAGCAAAAAAAATAAAAAATTAAACCTTACAAAAATAAAAACTTCAAGTTTCTGGTCCGATGGACTTGATTTCTTTCAAATCCCTTGCGGGGAACTTCCCTTCGTTTTGATCTATTTTTTCCCGGATTTCTGAAACCGAGCCGGTCATATCTGAGCCTTTCATCTAAGGCCTGGTTGTTTCGGAGTATCTCAGTATAAAGTTGTAAAACTGCCTATTGTTTTTCCCAGATCTGAAGATCGCGATTTTCAAAGTCAAGCAGGCGATTATGCTCCTTTTGAGTGGGAGTGCCGGCTAAGTCCGCTTTGACGTCAGCCCAAAATTTGTCGGGGGCTTTGTCGAGGAGAAAAGGACTATTCTCTCGTTCAAGAAGTCCGACGCGATTACGTGATGATTCCAAACCCAGATTTGGTATGACAAAGGGCTCGAGGAGAACATCGATTTCAAATGAATCTTCCGAAAAAGACGAAGAATTCGAGGTAGCCGGGGGCGTGCTCTGGTCCGATAGATCCGTCTTGGTTGAATCTTCAGCATTTTACTTAAATTCATCCAACTTCGGTGGACATTTTCATTATATCTAATTTTAATTATTTTTTGTTCCATTTTCTGCATATATTTGCAGATTATCGGAATATAATTGTTTTATAGCAGTAATTGATTTTCAATGTTTTTGTGGAAGGTTGACAATTAACGGTGCCACGGGGATGGTTTTTCGGTGGCGAAGCTCGCAACTTTGGAGTTAGCATCGGCGATGAGATTCGCCGAAGAAGAGAGAGGACGACGCATTGCTGAAATGCTGCTGGGTTTGAAAATTGACAATTAAAAATTATATTAAAAATATTAGTAAGGGTATTTTTGGATTTTTAGAAGAATTTTAAAGTTTTCAACAAAAAAATTGAACGAAGTGATGAACTTTGTATTTATGTTCAAGTAGAGTGATTAAATTGAGGAAAAAAAGAAAGTAGAGTGAGCTTAATGACTTTTGGCCGAAAGTAGGGTGACCAAATTGAGATTTAAACCAAAGTAACTGCCCAAAATCATTTTCCTCCGTTTGTTATCCTTTTTTTTTTTCCAAAATGTGTCATGCAACATTCATTGTAACGCGAAAGTAACTGCCAAAATGTTTTTTCTTTTATTTTTTCAAATGTTGCGGTGTAATATTAATTGCAACGCAAAAGTAACTGCCAAAATCCTTTTCCTTCGTTTGTTATTTTTTTTTTTCTCAAAATGTTGCGATGCAATATTCATTGCAAAACAAAAAATCCATTTTAGACGCTGCGATGCAATATCCATTGCAAAGCGAAAAGTCCATTTTTGAAACGTTGCGATACAATATCCATTGCAAAGCAGAATGCCCGAGTTAAAAAACAATGCGATGCACCATCTACTGTAAAGCAGAAAATCCACTTTAACGCTAGGATGCAATCTCCATTGCAAAGCAGCAAATCTATTTTTAAATGTTGCTATGCAATATCCATTGCAAAGCTGAAAATTCATTTTTAAATGATGCGATGTAATATCCATTTCAAACCAGAAAATCTATTTTAAAATGTTGTGATGCAATATCATTTACAATACAAAAAGTAAATTTTAAAACGTTGCTCAATACATAATGCAAAATTTTAAAACGCAATGCAATATCCATTGCATCGTGGAAAATAAATGCATAATCAATGATGATTCAATATCCAATGCAACAATTCAAAATTTAAAATGCAATGCAATACAGAAAATAAAATGCAAAATTTCAAATTGCGATGTAATATCCAATGCAAAGAGAAAGTAATTACAAAATTCTTAAAATGCAATGTAATATAAATTTCATAGCAAAAGTAATTTCAAAATTTGTATGCCGTCAATTTCCAAGGCCCGGGGTTTGCACCCCTTGCGGGAGATGACCGAAAGACCATAGTGTAAGGGTAAAATAGGCATGACCTATTTTGGTTTTGTTTCTCCTTTCTTGGTCCCTAAGTTTAGGCATTTTTGAAAACAAATTCTTTAATTAGATGGTTTTTTTTTGTCCTAAAGTTTATGGGTCATTTTTGGAAACAAAATATTCCTAAATATTTTTGGTTTTCTTGGTCCTAAAGTTTAGGAGTTATTTTGGAAACAAAATCTATGTAACAATCCTTCTTAATGTCGTGCTCTTGGACTCCTTATCTTTTTGGTAAGTGAATCTAGTATATTAGGAAGTTGATTTGGTTCTTAACTCTAATCCTCTTCCTTGTTGGAGTTTGCTTCCTCTTTTATATGTCTCCTCCACATTATAAATAGAGGACTTGGGGCAGAGGCAAAACACACGAACAGAGAGAGATTTCTGAAGGCTGAGAGCAGATTTTTCAGAGTTTCAGAAGCTGTTTCAGTTCCAGCTTTTGTGCAGAAGTTGAATGTAGCTTCCGATGCAACTACATCAGAAGCTACATTGAGTGCTGGAATTGTTTTGTCTTCCTAGCGGTTTTAGGAAGCTGTTTGTTTCTTCCCACATTTTTTGTACCTATTTTTCTGTGGGTTTTTGCTCTCCAAGACTTGTTGTCTTGTGAGAGTGTTTTGTTTAGTGATTTCACATAGTTTTTGTAAAGCAATTCATCTTTTTAAGTGAAATCTTTTTGGTCATTGAGGCTAGATTTACAAGTATAGGCTTGTAAATTGTTTGGTAAACCTTTGTCCTTATATTCCTGCTTTTTAATTAAGTCTTCCGCTGTTTATTGTTTTTGTGACTAATGTGTCTTCCATTGTAGCTTCTTCACATAACTACATTGGGAACTGCATTGATAATTTGGAGAATCCTAGCTACTATTGTTCTTTCATTTGGTATCAGAGCCTCCTCTTGACGACACTAAGAGAAGATTCTGGTTAAAAACTTTGTTGCGTTTTGAACGCTCAAAATTGGAGCTTTTTCCAAAACGCTGCTATGAAAACACAACTCTATTCGAGAATTCCCCGAAATGCCCACTCGTGTGTTGGGTTTTGGAATAGAAAATAAAGAGAGGGACAGATAAGGAGAGAAGGAGATGGCGAAGAAGGAAAAGGGTGAGAAGGGTGTGTGTGTGCGCGCACTGGAGGGGGAGAAAGAGGAGAGCAATAGGAGGTCACTAGAGGGGCGCAATGGGTGAAATGAAGGGAAGAAAAAATAGGGCATAACAGGGCATTTCCAAGAGTTGTCAAAGTGAAGGAGATGAATCAATTTTACAGATTTACCCCCTCTTGTTTTGGGATAGTGGCAGTAGCTTTTTTATTTTTTAAAGTGACCCCAAAGTTAAGAAGTCCAAATAAAATTGATCTATGTTTGAAAATGTCTAGTTATTATGTTCTCCTAAAACTATTAAAGTTCTCGTATGGTTCCCAAACGGGTGTATCTACAATGGATGTTTATAAAAAAGGTATAATAGTTAATTTTTTATATCTACTCAATTTCCTATAATAGCATTATAAAATGGTATCCCAAACACGTTTATAAGATGAACAACTATGTTTCAAAAAAGCAGCTTTTTAAAAACTCTGCATTTTAAAAAAGGTGTGTTTTGAAGCTGCACCTAACGGGACCTTAGGTTACTGATAAAAGTTTTACCCATAAAAAGTTACTGATAAAAGCTTTTATTGTAGAAACTTGCATGTTTTAAATTTACTTAAAATCATTAAGTTAAAACAAGTATATAATTACTTAGATCCTTAATCTGTTTTTACTTAGACTTTGTAGCAAGTCTAAACTCTATCTGCTGATAGATGCCTACTGTTGTCTATTATCCCTTTGACTTTGCTAAAATAGTCTTCTTACTTATTACTCCCTATGTTCCATAATATAAGTCGTTTTGTGAGAATTTTTTTGTTCCAAAATAGATGTCACTTTGCAATTTTCAATGAACTTTTTTCCTTTCTTTCCAATTCTACTCATATTTATTGACTTCGTAACTTGTCTTTGACTCTTTGGGCAAGAATATCAAAAAACACCTCATTAATGTTTGAAGTAAAGTAAATAAGGGCAGTTAAGTCTTTGTAATATATTTCCTTGGTCTGCCTGAAAAGCTTCAAAACGACATATATTTTGGAACGGATGGAATACATTATATCTGCTTAAAGCTTAAAGTTATTAGCAGCTAGCAACTACTGATAACAGTATCAACGCCTACTTATACACTCAAAATTTTATATCTACTGAAACACTGTATCCGTTGAAATATTTGACCTTTACACACCTTTTATAAAAACATTATTTGGTCATCTTTTTCAAACAAAAGAACTATTCATATATCTTGTCAATAGAAAATTTTCATGCATTTCTTAAATTTTCATATATTCAAACCTAGCTAACCACTCTCTTTAATGTTTCATGCTAGTGAATACTCTTTGTCTCTTACTCTTTGCAAGATTTCCAGGCATTCAATGAAAGATCTTGATCATCATTTCGTCAAGAAATTCAAGATTCAACTTTGCTCTCTCAAATGACTACAATTCTGGATATCTCTATAAAACGCTTGAAGCAAGGATTGAAGAAAACAACTTTCGCAGAATTACGTGCTCATTATTCATAAATATCAAATCCTCAAAGCACACTGAAAGAGACAAACACGTTGAAGTCTTCATTCAAATCCAGAACTTCAATCTTTCTTTGAACAGCTCCTTCTCTCAAACATCAACTAGATAGTCTTTCACATATCAATCTTTTTTAGTTCTTGTTTGAACAATCACTGTTTCGTTTTGTTCCTTTATTCTTTCAAATCTTTAAGGAACCCTTGATTGTTGCACGAGTTTGATTATTTATTAATCATACTCTTCAAACATTGGTTTTTGTTGTACACTGATCCGTTAGTGATCACTTAGAATTTATATAATCTTAGTGCACTTCAAAATCCAAGTTTGATCAACTTAGTAGTGGACGTGGTAGTTTTAATATTGTGAACCACTCTAAATATTGTGTTGTGTATACCTGTTGTTTTTAGTGTTCTTACACTTAAGCAGCTTCTATCTACTTAAGTGTTTAACAGTTACTTTCTTGAATTTTTTACATTGTTGATCTTATATAATGTCCTTCAATTTAGTCCTTATACTTAAGTGATTAAAAAAAAACAAACAAACAAACAAACCAAACTGTTTTAACGGTTGATTTTACATCAGCTGCTGAAAACTTATCTTTTCCGTCGCAACTTTTACAGGTTTTTCAAAACAACCCCTAAAGTTTTTAAAAGGCTATTAAGCCCCCAGCCTCATTTCGTTGTCTTCTGGACTTACAATTGGTATCAGAGCTTAACCTTTTGAAAATCAATTTTTCCAAGTCTGACAACTTCAAAGATCGATCATGGCAACCATAAAAGCTTTTCAATCAAGCAATGTCACTCAAGTACCTATTTTTTATAAAGATCACTTTGATATATTGAAAGAAAGGATTACAAGATATATGAACAACATAGATAAAAGATTGTTGAAATCTATATATAAATATATTTAAAGTTGGTGAGGAAGCTTGAGAGTGTGACACCTCACATCATTTTGTTAAAGTTGCATTCTCAAGCTTCCTAACAAATGAGACTTTTCAAATTCAACTTTAAATGATTTGTTTGTCATTATCTAGTAGTTATACTTAATTACAATAGCTATAACATGGGGTATTAATCTCTTATATATAAAACTCATAATTCTTCCTATAAGACTCCTACTATTACCAATTGTAGAAGTGCTTAAGCTATTGGCACAAGAACTCAAAAAGTTTCATATATATTGTGTGTTTAAGTTGACAAAAACCATACTTTTCTTAAAATCGTCCCTTCCATGTCTCGCCCTCGGCCTTTCTTTTTCATTCTCACATGCGGTAACTTCATCATCCCCTTTACTTCTTTCTCATTCATCAAATGGAGAAAGATTTAAAGCTAGATCCCAAAAGATTACTGATGGGCGATGACATGCAAAAGTGACAGTGATACGGTAAAACCCACGCAAAAGTGATAGTGATACGATAAGACTTCTATTAAGCTATTTGGGGGATAGAATTTTGATTTTGGTTTTGATGTATGGTATTACAAAATTGTTTAATTTTTGTTTCGTTTTCAACTTTTTGGATCTTGACCCTCACGATTTGTTTTACTTTTTAATTATAAATTTTGTTCATCCGACGATTTTAATATTAATTTTATTTGGTATTTAATTTTGGATTTAAATATGATTTCATTTTTAAATTTTATTTTTAATTGAATCCTAAATTTCTTTTAGGTTTCAGTTTTGGTTCATGGTTCTTGATTAATATCTTTGTTTCAATTGTGCTTTTGATTTTTAATTTGCTTATATTTAGATAAAATTGTATTGATTTTTACTTATTTTAATTTTTTGTTTTGACACCGATTTTAGTTTTATTTTAGATTTGTGTACTGGTTTTGATCTTTGATTGTTGCCTTTGTTTTTTTAACGGTTATTTTATTTTAATTAATTTTATTTTAGCTATAATTTTATTTGTGTTATTTTCTTTCTTTGATTCCGTATTGACTTCAAATCTAATATTTTCTACTTGATATAAATTAGTTTTTTTTTATTTTTCTCTTGATTTGATATTTGATATATTACATTTTGTTCATATGATGATTTTGATATTATTTTTATTTGTTATTTTATTTTGGATTTAAATATGATTTCACTTTTAATTTTTGGTAATTGATTCCTAGATTTCTTTTAGGTTTCGGTTTTGGTTTATGGTTCTTGATTAGTAGCTTTGTTTCAATTGAGCTTTTGATTTCTTAATTTGCTTCTATTTAGATAAAATTATATTGATTTTGACGGATTTTAATATTTGGTTTTGGCACCGATTTTAGTTTTAGTTTTGATTTTTGTGCAAGATTTATATTGGTTTTGATATTGATTGGTGCTTTTGTTTTTCAAAACGGTTATTTTATTTTCATTAATGCTTTTTTAGTTATAATTTTATTTGTGTTATTTTTTTTTCTTCAATAACGTATTGATTTCAAATATAATATTTGCTACTCAATACAAATTGGTTTCTTATTTTGCTCTTGATTTTGGCATTTGATCGTTTTTGTTTTTTTATTTAAAATTAAATTTTGGTATATAATTTCTTGGGATTTATTTATTGTGTAGTAACCTTAAAATACTTTTAATAAATTAAAACCTCTATATATTTGTTTAAATGCTATTGCTTACAAGCATTACTACCAAATGTATGTATTTTATATAAAATATTAACACATAAAATAACAAGTATACTTGATTTACCTTCTTTTTTAATTTTGAACTAATACAAGGAAAAAAACTGAAGTCAAGCACAATGTCATTTCACAAGTAGGAAAATGTATACACATGGATTGATCATACTAGGGGTGAGCAGAAGTTTTTCGGAACCGGACCAGACCAGTCAAAAATGGACCGGACCAATACTTTGGATTGGTCCTGGATCTGAATTTTTACAAAACCGGACAATTGGATCGGTCCCTGGTTCCAGAAACCAAAAATGTAGAACCGGATCGAACCGGACCAATGTGTATTTATTATTATTTTATTATATATAATATACTGATAAAGTATAATTTATATATATATATATATATATATATATGATAAGAAGATAATAAAAAGGATACAACTTACAACCTAAAGAAAATATATAATAAAAGGGATACAACTTGCAACCTAAAGAAAATATATAATAATTTGATTCAATATTCAACCAAGTTTCCTTATTTGATTAAAGAGAAAATAGGAGGGAAAACATTGTTCTTCCCTATTAATTAATTTCCTACCTCTTTTTGTGATTCCAAACATTATTAGTTTGAATGATTGTTACCTGTAAATTAATTAAATTAACCATAAGGGGATTGGAGAGGAAGATGACTTGCAATAAATTTCCTTACAACTTTCTTTTTCATTTCTCTTTATTAATTTGGAAGTAATGATTTTTACCTTTAGTTTATTTTCACAAGAACAACGAACCCAACAAAATGTTGTATGAAGGAAAAACATAATTTGATTATTGATCATTGTTTTTTTTTTTTTGTGAAAAATCTAGTTATCCTCTTGATCAAAGATACGCATCGTATTGGTCCGGTCCTGGTTCTCGTACGTCTTCAATTAGTTTTGGACCGGACCAATGTATTGGTTCTCAGACATATTGGGTTGGTCATGGTTCTATATTTTTTAAGAACGGGACTATTGGTCTGGTCCTGGTTCTCTCAGTTTTTCCAAAAAAGTGGACCAAACCGGACCAAGCTCACCCCTAGATCATACCAAGACCGATACAATAGTTGGCGTGCAACAACTTGTAAAAAATAATGAATCATACGAAAATGGAAATGCAAAGTGTCTTTAGATTGAGAAGGAGGGGAAGAAGAAGAACAATAATTTGGTTCTCATTATGTTATTAATATGACATTAAAATGATCATTAATTGCATTCATTAGAGACAATAATTAAGGGTATTGTAACAATAATTCATGTAACCGTAAGAATTATTAATCATTTCCTTTTTATTTGAGTAATAATAATAATAAAGTGAACATAATCAATTACTTTCTTAATTGACAACCTTTTAAACTTCATTTTACCAATTTGTAAGTTTTTTTTACAATTTAATTTATTATTAAATGACATTAACATATCATTCATGTTTCAATTAATACATTTATATCATATATATATATATATATATATATATATATATATATATATATATATATATATATATCTTATAAAATAAATATGTCTCATATTTAATAAATTTAGTGAGAAAAGAAAAACTACCCGTGTAAAACACGAGTTACACACTAGTGTATTAAAAATGGCCCCATGCTACCCATGAAAGTAAAAACTAGTCTAGGTAAATCTTTTTCTGCAGATGATGATACTATAAATCCACTTGCGATTGATGAAGAAAATATGTACATAAACCTTAGTCTGAATGAATTGAGGAAGATAAAGTAAATGATGAGTTAGATGCCAAGGCCATACACATTCTATCAAGTGTCATTCCAGATGAAAACTATAAGCAAATATGTATTGTTTATTTTGAATATGTTGAAGGAGATCAAAATACTAAGGACAACAAGTTATATGACTACATACAGGAGTTTGATGCATTCAAGAAAGATCCAAAGGAATCACTCAAGAATGCTTATGACAGGTTTCTTGAGGTAAGTAATAAATGATCTTCTCTTGGTAAAGTCTATAATATAAAAGATTTAAATATGATATTTCTTAGTAGCCTAAGAAGTATATGACATGTCAAGGTAACTGCCATAAATGAAGCAAGAGACTTAAACAAAACTTATATACGTAGTCTTCTTGTCAGTCTCAAAATTTATGAGAAGGAAATTGTTGTTAAAACTCAAGAAATTAAGAAAAGTTTTAAAGGCATCTCTTTACATGCTCAAAATGAAGTTCCAAAAGCCTCCACATCTCAGTCAGATGATAATTTTGATGAGGATGAGTTTGTTGACTTTCCCAAACAGTTTAGAAAGTTTAAATTTTTCAAAAGAAATTTTAAAAACCTTCTTCCAGTTTTTAGAAATATTCCTCAAACTTTCAAAGACCTTGTTCATACTATCAAAAGTCTTACTTCAAATTCAAAGAAGATAAGGATGAGAATGAAAAACTCGTGCGCTTCAATTGTAGAAAACATATATAAATTATATCGTTTATGCAATTTTTGTTGTTTTGTTCACTTTAAAACATATATCATTCGTCGGTCGCCACCTCTCATATAGATAAATTATACCATGTGTTTTTTTCTTCTCAGGTTCTACAATAGAATAAGCATATATGTTAATAGTGAATGAAAAAAATGAAGGTACATAGTGTGTGTGTGTGTGTGTTTTAATAATATAATGAATTAACTTACCAATTATAGCATGTTATGACTAATACATGTGTGTGTATTTTTAATTCATCGTGCCTAAAGTTTTCTTTAAACATGACATGCATGGGAGGAAAGACAAATTGAGTGATGTGTTAGCTATAGATGGACAATTGGACATGCATATATCACCTAGGATTTTATTTATTTACTCTTTTAGTATATTTAGTTTCTATAATTGTTTGATTATAATGAAATATTCCACAAGATCTTATAAAGAGAAAAACAAAAGATGTTTCTAATGTTTATTTTTTTTATTTTTTTATTCATATATCGTTGTTATATATTTTTATTATCGATGTTGTTAAGCATAATTTTATTTTTATTTTGTATGTATTAAACTCATCTACGTGTTTGTATATAAAATAATATAATATAAGAATTCTATATTTTAACCAGGTTAATTGGCATTTATAATATTATATATTTTTATCCAATTTTAGTAAGTTTTCTAACTAGAAAGAAGACAAAAATTAATGTTGTATTATGTTACATGTATTAACTTTTTATTAACAAAGTTGTTTGAAATCAAGAATTTTAAACATTGGTCACAAATTTGAATAATAACATAATCTAATAATTAAGAAAGCTAATTATTTTTATGAATTATAAAAAAATACTCAATTTCCTACTATTTCAATTTTTATTTATTTTAAAATTTAAAGTATTCATTTGTTAAGTATTTTAAATTACTAACTATTCTAATAAATTTATGAAACTATTAATTTCTTGTATTATATTGTATTATATTTAAGCTAATTATTTTTAAACTTTTTTTACATTATACTCCCTTCGTCCCTAAATTATTATCTTGGTGGACTTGGTGCACGTATTATACTCCCTCCGTCCCTAAATTGTTATCTTGGTGGACTTGGTGCACGGTTTAAGAAAACACATTTGACTAGATTATTAATACCAGTATTAGTTTGATGTGTAGTTTACTTTAAAGCACATGTGTATGTGGCCTATAGTTAAAGTAAGATAAAAAAAGTAAGGGTAAAGTGGTAAAAGTGTTGTCCTAAAAAGGAAAGTTTCAAATAAGACAATTATTTTGGGACGGACGAAAAAGAAAGTATGACAATAATTTAGGGACGGATGGAGTATTAAATATTTATATATTAATTTCAGTATTTACCATATTTTAGGTTGACAAATGATATTACGAGCTAGAGCTGATGATATTATTACAAGTTTAAGTTGTTTAAGTGCTAGAGTCGTTAGATGATTAAATTTGTGATAATTTGGAAAATCTGTATCATTATTTAAAAAATAACATATTTGATCTAACGATGTAAATATCTAAATAGATTTGGTCTAACGACATTAACACTAAATCTTATAATAATATTACAAGTTATAACTTATAATATCATATCTCTTTTAGATTTATTCAAAAGATTCTAATTATAACGAGTTTGAAAAAAAAAATTATTATATGCAATTTTTACAAAATAAAATAATCTTAAAACCGTGCATATAACCTAATACCTAGTAATATACTCCCTCCGTCCCTAAATAATCGTCCTAGTTGACCCGGCGCACAGTTTAAGAAAAAACAATTGACTTGATTATTTATATTGGTCAATGTTCTAAAAATCGTTAGGCGGCCGCTAGGCGTTACACTAGCGCCTAGCGCCTAGGGGACTAGTCGGGGCGTAATCGGGACCTAGAATTAATGCATAATTACCATTTTTTTTATAATTTACATCAAAGATCAAACACATTGAATATAAATTTTTTTTTTATGTTTGTCATTTTATCAAACACTTGTCTATATTTGTAAAATGAACAAAAATATACAAACCTACCATTAATCTCAATTCTCAACAACCCCAAAATAATAAACCAGCCAAGTTTAGAATTAAAAACAAAAAAAACAAAAAAAAATTTACTCCAATTCGCCCCCCATTACCCCCCTCTCTGCCTCACCATTACCACTCCCCCTTCCTTCTCTGGTCACCGCATGCCACAAAATCAAAGCTACAAAAATAAATTAAGGTCAGCGAGGTTTGGCATAGACGTCGACTTAGTCGATTAGGCGATGACTAAGAAAGTCGCGGCGGTAGAGAGGGGCCTAGACGGAGCTAGGCGGAGAGTTTTAGAACACTGATATTTGTTTAATGTGTAGTTTCCTTTAAAGCCCATGTGTATGTGGCTCATAATTAAAAGTAGGGTGAAAAAGTAAGGGTAAAGTGATAAAAGTGATGTTCTAAAAATGTAAGTTTCAAACTGGACAATTATTTTGGGACGGACGAAAAAGGAAAGGAAGACGATAATTTAGGGACGGAGAGAGTAATATATAGTACTCCCTCCGTCCCTTAATAATCGTCCTGCTTGACCCGACGCACAGTTTAATAAAAAAACAATTGACTTGATTATGTATATTGGTTTAATGTGTAGTTTCTTTTAAAGCTCGTGTGTATGTGGCCATAATTAAAGTAGAGTGAAAAAGTAAGGGTAAAGTGGCAAAATGGATGTTCTAAAAAAATAAGTTTCAAACTGAATAATTATTTTGAGATGGACAAAAAAAAAAAAAAAAAGACGATAATTTAGGAACGGAGGATATATATATATATAGAGAGAGAGAGAGAGAGAAAGAGAGATAGACTAGAATCTTCTAGATTCGCATTTTGCGTCGCAAGTTATTCCCATTTGGCCATTTCCCTCTTCGAGATTCTACTTGTTACTGCTCTCTCTCCTCTCTCTCTCCTCTCTCTCCTTCAATCTATCTATATAGTCTATATATACTTTCCCCAACCCTCCTCTTTCCATTTCCAATCAAAATCTTAAATCTACAGAAAACTAATCCCCAAATTCCCCAGTTTATATTCCAATCAAAATCATCCTAATTGTGGGCAGAAGGATCAAAGTGGGAGATCGAGATGTGTTTGGTGTTTGTGTGCGATGAAGACGAGAGGGTGGTGGGGAGACAGGTGGCGGCGGGGGCGTGTCCGTATTGCGGAGGTATGATACAGGCGACGGACGTGGAGAGTCAATGGAGGTTCTGCTTTGTTCCATTTTACTTCAAGACCAAGCGCAAGTACTTTTGTTCCATCTGTTCTCGACGCCTTATCCTTAAATACTAAGCTTTCTATGATTGTCTTGCTTTTTGTAAGGATGGAAGAAAGAGTAGAAGAGCTGATTAATTAGAATTTAGATTTGATTTGTGTATATTGTAAATATTATGTCTATGTATGGAATTTTGAATAAATGTTAGTTTTATATAATCGGGTAGTCCGACAATTACAACTTAAAACTCTATATGTAGTCAATAATTGAAATAGAATGACAAAAATTAAAAATAAAATAGTAAAAGGTTGTCCTAAAATGAAAGTTACAAACAAGATAATTATTTTTTGACTGAACAATAATTTTGGAACGGGTGGAGTAATACTCATCCTAAAAGTTAACTATTTTATTTTCCAATATTTCAGTTAAAAAGTTAATTTTAAAATTACGTCTATAATTTTCTTGACATTGCAATTTTACCTTAACATGTGATATAAACATATTGACTATTATCGAATATTTTCGTAACTATATACTTATAATATAATTAACTCCAATGTTACTTATATATTGTTTAATAATTAGATTTTCAAACATCTATTTTTTGGTGGTAGGAAGGGAGTAATATTTTCGCAATTCATCAATTTTCTAAAGGTAAAAACTTATGTAAGCTCGATCTATACGACGAAGTCCCAAGAAAAAAAAAAGGTTGTTGAAGCGAACAATCCATTACCCAACAAGAAAAAAAGAGGTCAAAATGAAAGAAAAAAAATGGTTGAAAATCGAACGAACCTGGATCTACTTCAAAATGTGTAGGTTGGCGAGAGGGGGCAGCGCAAGAGCTATCAACACATTAATGAAATGTTTGTGCATATGCTCGGTGCCCCCTTCTTCCGGATTGTGCTCTGGTGCCCGCCCTAATTCTGAACAAGGTTGTCGAAGTCCACTTTGCATTTTAGTCTTAAGTTACTTTAACTTTGATTAACCCATTTAAATACAAAAGTAACATATTTAAAGAATATTTAAAGATAAAAGTGACACATTTAATTTTAGGACGAAACTCTATTTTAATTTTTAATTTTTTTGTTAAGCTCTAAATGTCATAAAATTCCATCCACCTTGCACAAGCTATAATGCAATGGGCATTGTACACACACCCCGTTGTATCCCAACCTCCATAGTCCACTACCTCACTCCTTCCAAAACCCCACCTAGGTCAACCTTCATCTCCACTCCTTCGTTCCGTCCCCACATTCGCCGCACTCCAGTTCGAATGGCATCCTCAGCCGCCGCGGAAGGCAGTAATAAAACGACGTCGGAGGCAGCCGGACAGGTTGCCGAGAACTCCGAGACTACACAAGACGTGATTGTTCAGTACGTGGTGCTCCGGCGAGACCTAATAGACACATGGCCGCTAGGCAGCGTGGTAACACAGGGATGCCATGCCTCAGTGGCGGCCATTTGGTCTCACAAGGACGATGTTCACACTATTGACTACTGTAGCCCCAACAATATCGATTCAATGCATAAGGTATGTCCCTCACTCCCTTGTCACACTTTTCACCCATTTTTCAGTGTTAAATTTTCTTAACTGAACTTTTATGTCCTAATTTGGTGAAATTTTGATTTGAAATGTCTATGTAGAGTTTGGATTATGTATCAAAACAATTTAGGACCTGTCTCTTAACCCCGATTTAGAGTACCTCAATTGCCCCAAAGCAATATTGGATGCTTGTTACTTAAATACGGGCGGACATGTGGTTATCACCGTGGGGGCGTATATTGGGGAATTGAGAAAATCTAGTAACGGAGAGGATCCCAATCTGGTTTTGCATATAGTTGTATACATGTTGCTAGCATTGGTTGTGCATTCTTTGTTTTGGTTAAATTGGATTTATTAAACTCGTGCCTCATTTTAGCCTTTGGTTATCATGGAAGGACTATTTTTTCTTTTATGTCAGTTTGCTGTCATTAAAACCTTTCCGTGACTGCGCTCTATTGTAGGTTTCATGATTCCACTTCATAATTTCAAACATCGATTGATTTTATAGATAAGAAGTAAGGTACTAAACTCTATGGTTTCACTCTGAACTAGACTTTGGAGGTTTTGCTTAACTCCTTTCGAACCATATAAGAAATAAAACTGAATAATTTCCCACGAATCATAAAGGTGGAGATGTTTCTGAGAGGGGGCTTTAACCCTCGGCTGCCCACTACCTTACTGAGTCGATTAGATTGCATAGATGATTCTTAATATCTATTGCACATCATGACATAAGTAGGTGATTATTAATGTATAAGTAGGTGCAGCATGAGATCGTTTGTTTCATTTTTTGTGGTGCACAGCAGCGTGACTATAGTACTTGTTTGTAACTTTGTATGATCGTGAAGATCGTTTTCGTTTTTTCTTTTTCTTTGTGGGTGTTCAGCTGCTTGATTATAACCAACGAGCTCTAGCTCAACTGGTACTGCTCACTTCTCCTAACGGAGAGGTTGGGTGTTCGAGTCTCACTAGAGACACCCTGGACTTTACAACTCTCAGTAGAGAGGTCGGGTGTTCAAGCCTCTTCAGAGGCATCGTTGTTGTTAAAGCCTTATCCAAAGACCCCATTTAGCTACTCACCTATCTTAACGGAGAGGTTGAGTATTCAAGCCCTACCAGAGGCACCCTGGGACTTAACTACTCTCAACCGAGAGGTCGGGTGTTCAAAAGCCTCCCCAGAGGCACCAATTGTTCGAGCCATACCAAAGGCATCATATATATATAATTGTAGCCTTTCAAGACATTAAATATAATAAAAAATATTAAGGGTTGGGGTACGGTCTATGTCCCCTCCAACCTTTTTCAAAAAAAAAAAAAAAAAAGCTGCTTGATTATAGGACATATTTGCAACTTTGTATGCACACCCCAAATGTAGTTTTAATGTATTTTCATAGAGGGTATAGGAGATGTTGGAAAGAGTCTAAGCATAAAATGCAGTGGACAGATGAGTATTTTTCTGGATATACTGATAAGAAAATTGCTGTCAGACCCTAGCAGGAGAAACATATCTGGATTAAGGAAATACGCAAAAGTCAGGGGTCAATTTTGAGTAATGCTAGCCTTACAATTAGTGTTACCACTAGTGTTACAACTTGTCTTGAGAAATGCATAGTTGACTTTTCAACTTTACCTTTTAGTATGCAAGTTGTAACACTAGTGGTAACACTAGTGGTAAGGATATCATTACTCGTCAATTTTAGATTGAGAATGTTTCTAGGAAGAAGGCATTAAATTATGCTGGAAACTAACTGAAGCATTTTGACTCATAGATTAGCTGTCCTCCCCTGTTTTATGTGTGCATCTGTCATGTTAGATGGTCATCATAATTTTATTGATCTTTTACATCATGTTAAAATAAAAACAGTAATAAATATAGTAAAACATTCATTTATACTTGTAAAAGAAGTACTAATAGAAGGTAAAACCTAAATTTCTTGAAATTCAGGAAATGCAAAGGAACCATTGTATAAGAATTGAGAGAATTAAAAAAACACATAAGGACTGTCAGCAAGCACCAAAAAAGAAAAGGCAATATGCGGAAAATGCCAATTTGCTCCAAGTAACTGTGGCTCATTTAGGCAGACTCAAACAAAAAGGGTTGAACATGGTTAAATATATTGAGTTGCAACCTATTACTCTCTTTTGAATGGGATTTACCATTTTGTATACTTGCTTAAATAATAATACTACATTTAGGGTTCACTACAATTTGTAAAATTTCTTTTTTATTTTGATAGGTAAGTGTGACCCCTTGTTGGTACGGGGATTGGAACCAAGGACCTCAAGTTCTTCACTGTTATGTTTGTGCTTTACTCCAGTGAGTGGGACTAGGAGAGAGTGGAGGGCTGATCAGCCTCTCTGGCCCTTTTTTCAGATTTTTCCTTTCCGCGCCATTTATCATGTTAGGATGGAGATCAAAAAAGAACCCATGAGCCAAATGTGAATTCCATTTGGTTCACACCAATCCAAGTGACCAATTCTTTTTCTGATGTCAGTTTATCTGTAGTGGGTTTTTGCAATTTTTCAGATTGCGTATGTATATATGGGCAGGGTGAGCACCAGTTCACAAATTTCTGGATGATATAGAGGTCAGGACCTTCTAAGCATGGGGAGGGTGGGAAATATGTTCCCCTTTTGCAGTGATGCAGAAGCAATTCAAATATATATTTTATGTTGATATCATTATATACTCCAGTTAGTTTGTATTTTAAGCATTTGGATATTTTGGTAGTGTCTTATATTTAGGGTGTATTTTCATAAGCCTATAATTTGATGCAATTGCCATCATTATAAGGTAGATTGTATGAATGAAATTTTAGGTTAACATTTGGCTGGATTTCCCTTGGTTAAATTACGTATGGTGCTTCCATTCTTGTTGACCAACTTTTAGTGCTGGATCTTAAAGCTGTTTTGCATCTTAAAGCTGTTTTGCATCAGCAGAATACTTGATTTGGCCACTCTTTAGTCCTCGGGCTTAAAAGCATGAATTTTGAGAACTTCGTGCCGTTATATAATGAAGCTGTTTTCGTATCCCAAGAATTAACAGGCTTGGATACATTCATCGTTATGCTCTTTTACTAGTACCTTCAAAGAATAAATTCTGCATTAATTACTCAAGAATATTTCTCTTGTTTTTCCTGTTTCATAATTTTTTTCCATTTCTCATCATATTATGGCTGATTCAACTCCCAACTTGATGATGCTTCATTCCTGAAAGTATCTTTCCATATTTTTCCTAAATTGATAGAAATATAATCTGCTTCATCCATTTCAATCCAGTTAGTTCAATTTATTAAGCACAGCCCTGCTGCCTGTCATGTTCATTGATCTATTACTGCACCTAGAACTGATTGAATAGGCCATAAAATCATCAATGGAGGTTTGCTATTGATGCAACCTTTTTCTACAGCCCTGCTGCCTGTCATGTTCATTTTTTTTGTCCTAAATACTTGATAAATCACAAAATAAATAAACAACAAAATGCAATGTCCTCTACAGAGATTAACACTGAAACTTTTTTTTTGTTCTGTGAGCTTGCATGGTTAGCTATGTTTCTTGAAAATTACCGACAAGAGTGCTGACAAGTTTCTCTGATTCTTGGTCTTTGGATAATACAGGTTACTCTCGAAGTGAAGGGAGAAACTCAAATACGGAACTTGTCAGAAAAGCTCACAGGTGGTGGCATCACTCACAAATTGTGGATAGAACATCCTGAGAACATTCCCACATGTCTTGCCACAAAACCATACCCTAAATCCATTGTCTCGTCATTCTTTAAAAAGTTGAAACTATGCAAGTGATGATGGTATGTATATTGAGGTGTCAATACCGAGTTTTAAGAAACTCGTTTTCAGTTTCCAAAAATGCCCTAATTTGTGTTTTCTCAGGGTGAGATTATAGAAAAGCTTCCATATGGGAATGTGGGTTTTTGCTTCTAATGTTTGGTTTTGTAGAGACTAGAAAGTGCTTAGTTGATGGGGTCATTCACTTTGCTAAGTACCACTGCCTCCGTCCAAAGATGTATGCATATTTGTCCTTGGATGGAAGTAACAATAGATTGAAAAAATCTTATTTGATTGTTGACAAAATTGACTACTGTCAGAGTGCTTCCAAATTTCATGCAGTGACTTCAGAAACATCAAGTGATGAAAGAGAGAATGCATTCGTAGGCTGTTTGAGCGCAATGAGCCTATGACCATATCATCCCTCTCCGACCTTTACCTTCACGTTGTCAACTGACAAACTATGAACGAAACTGTCTCGAGAGCTCAAGGTAAATGTATGACTTAACAAATTAAATAGGCTCCAGCCTAAGCAAAAGTATATATACTTGGCATCGGCAGTCTTCAAAATTGATTAAACAAATGGTTCTATTCTGGTTAAAGCATAATAGTAAGGCCTCAGCGTTTTGAAAACGCAGTGTTTTTAAAACGTAATTTTTTTCTTATAAACATATTTAGATAACTATTTCAAAACGTTATTTTTATAAACAAAATAGTTATAAACACAACACATTTTTAAAACGCTCCAAATTGGAATGTTTTAAAAGAGAAAATGTTGTGTTTTTTACTAGCGTTTTGATCAAAACGCTCCACCAAACAAACACTAAGCTTAGAAAGAAGTCTAGACATGATTTTGAAGCATTAAACAAACAAACATCAGATAATAAAAAACAAGAAAGACGAGTTTTGCATGCGATCTTGAGACATGTCTACTTTAAGAATCACATTTGCCTCAACAAAATGGCACATAAATATAGTGGACCAGGATGGACAAGGGTAGCAATAATAATCTAAGTTTTTCATAACCACATCTTTAGTACATACAACTTTCCAAATAATTAAACCCAATACCCTATTCTGTAACACGAGGGTAAGTCACGGATTTCATACTCTACATATCATCCTGGTTCCTCTGACCTTAAAAGATCGGCCAAACTGAGAACAATGGACAGCAATTACTAATAAGACAGATCCTGCGACTAAAAAGGTCCCCTTTAATGAATTTCCCAACTACATACTATGTAAAAACAAGGACCTGCTGTTACTAAATTTGGTTAGGTTAAGCCCCTAGAAATCATTTTTGCAGCAACGGAGCTAAAACTTCATTGACCACTCTGCACATGTTCTGTTTGCCCACTCTGTTGATTTTCATTGCCCATTTGTTGCTCATTCCTACCTGACCTCACGTCGTCTTGCCCAGGAGCTTCTCCAAGCCTCTCCTGCAAGAATCAGAATTTTACAATGTGTTTGAGAATATTCTGTAGATTGATGAAGCTTTTCACACACAAAAAAGGTGAACCTTTTCTGTAAAAACATATACATGATCTGTGTGTACCATTTTGTTTCTATTCTAGTATCCTGAATAGCAAAATTTTAAGTATCTAGTTATATATTAATTTGTCTTATAATGAAGGATTATTTATATTGGTTTAATGTGTAGTTTCATTAATGTCCATGTATATGTGGCCCATAATTAAAGTAGAGTGAAAAGTAAGGGTAAAGTGGTAAAAGTGATGTTCAAAAGGTAAGTTTCAACATGAGAAAAGTTTTTTGTGATTTCATCTTACTGCTATCATGGAATGATGTTAGGTTACCAACTCATGTCAAAGCTTAAATTGTCAGGTAGGGCCCAACAATATATATTGTGCTTAGCACTACCCCTCTCATGTGACCCGCTCACACATGGAGAGATAAACATAGATGCTTCACCGGGGGCATCACAAACCAAAAAGGCACCAACATGTGCACTCACAATATCGCGGACGATAAATGTATGCGAGAGCAGAAATGATAAGGCGAGGTGGGCTGCGTCGAATAGCAAAAAGTTTACTAACAAATCTTATTTTCTTGCTATGTTACGGGTATTCCTTTCCATGGAAAGGAATATGGAGACGTATTGCGCCCCATTTTTTGTATGGGAAGCCTGCCTTGAGGTGATTCTTACAGGAGAAAACATTCGCAAACGGGGGATGGTTTATTTGAATTGGTGCTTCATGTGCAAAGGCAACGAAAAGAGTGTTAATCCTCGTTCTTTATGGTATACGATACTGGGGTTTTTTGGGATCTCGTGGGTAATGCCCAGTTCTGTTCAGGGGGATGCTCTTGAGTTGGTCACGGTACAATCGCAGGAGGAGCAATATTCTTTGAGGTGCTATTCCAGTGGGCGTTTGGTGAACCATTTGGAAAGAGAGGAATAGAAAAATCTTCGATAATATTAAGGTTTTGCTGGAGCAATTGAGGGACTGTCTTTTGTGTACTTTGTTTTTATGGTGTTCTGCGACGGATCAATCTCTCGGTTGAATAGTTTTAGTATCGAGTATGTATACTCCTAGTGTACAAAGGACGTGTCACCTGTTTTGACCCTCATATTTATACATATTTTTACCTATAAAAAAAATGTATGCGAGAACCCAACGACCTTGTCAAACTGTAACTTTGATTTCATGTTAAGTTACAAACTCATCGAAAAGCTTACGCTGTCCCAACTATGAGTATCATGATTAAAAATAGAATGCCGTGAAACAGTAAAGGCACACACATCATTAACAATTATGGAAGAAAAAACAAGATCAGAAATCGAAAACAGTTAATAGGTGAAGGAGAAAGCTAACACTTTCAGATATGACTACCCCATGCCCCTTGGTTGTTATGGTGGATGACAGTTTGATACAAAAAATATAGCAGAAAATGAGGAGTTCACACTAATGCATTTCACATTTATTAAAACCAAGAAGAAAATATACTCCCTCCGTCCAGGCAAGGAGTCCACCATACTATTTTGGGATGTTTCACATAAAAGGTCCACTTAAAAAATTATGTTTACAATTACCATAACTTTTTATTTTTACCCTCCACTTGTGTTGCAAGTATATTGGTTGTGATTAATTATTTTTGTAATTATGACCAACTCGGCAACTCCAATGACATTAATATATCCCTCAATTATTAGACATTTCAAACGTGGACTATTTGGATGGAACAGAGGGAGTAGAAATGAAGAGTCACCTTAAGGGATGCATTTTGGGCAAGCAGCTGCTCGTATTCGCTCCTGATGCGACTCACTTCTGCTCTCAGAGAGGTATTTTCTTCTTTCAAAACTTCAGCTCGCTGGGCCAACTCGTCACATTCAGCCTGGGCACACATAATCCCAGATGGGGTCACACAAAGCAATGAGACGTAGAGAATAAGAAATCAAAAGGGACACTCCCAAACCTGCTTGCGCAATCTAGATCTGCGAGCAGACTCCCTGTTAGATTGTTTCCTTCTTTGTCTTTTGATCTCTCTTTCATCCTGAAATCAAGTAATAAAAGCAGTCAGATAAAAGAGGCACAAATTCATTACAACTATTTTCTTTCCAGATGAATTGTAAATTGTAATGCAAGGGCACTTAAGGGAGTACACCATAAAACACAGATCATACAGTTTTCAAGTAGAAACTCCAGAAAGCTACACAATTATGCCCCCTAAGTTACTTGTAAAATCCAAGTACATATGTGTTCCAAAGAAGCGTATACACACAAATGCCTCATCATCACTTGCTTGATTTAGAAGATACAGCTGTCAGTGCCTTCACAATATCTCCTCTTTCCTTTGAAATACTTGCTCAGCTGAAACCAACCCCACTCCAAGACCAGGCTCCCTCCTATATCCACTATCCAGGACTTAAAGCAACTAAAGAGCTTAATACAGACTGGGGAATATTGAATGAAAAAATGGGACAATGGTGGGTTGAGCACAAGAGGCCAGGAGAGAATACCATAGAGAGCAGGAGAATGAAATCCATGCTCTTTATTTGTGAATGACAGATTAATATGCCAACATGCTTTCGGCTCATATGCTAACATGTTTTTGTCTTTCAAGAAAAGTTTAGAACTGCCACATGCAACACACGGAGATTTTCTGTTTATTTCACTACCAGTGGTTGATTGAAGGGGTTTATGCTTCACTGACCCACAAACCTGTACCCATTGGGTAATTAAGATTATGGCACCATATCAAACAAGGGCACAGTACACAGGGGTAGCAATTCGAGTCACGACACTATTGACCGACACAAACATAACACGAAATTATAGGGTTTGGATCGAGTTATTATCGGGCCGGCCCCAATAAGGCACGGTGAAAATTGGAATATTGGGCTAGTAAGATAAGCACAGTGAGACACGATAACTAACAAAGCATGCATATAAAATTCAATTTTTTTAATTTACTAGGGTCTGACAATTGTTCACTTCATTTAGACTGTTTTCGTGATTCTTCCATAGTTTTATCATTTGGACATTTATGACTTTTAAACTACTTGAGGATTTGACCATTTGTATTGATAATTTATAAGAATATGTATTAAAAAACAAACACCATAATTTTTATGGGCTCAACGGGCGTCTTTGCCTGACTAAATAAATCTAAAAGTTTTGCTTATTGTCTGTGCCGTATTTTTCGTATTGTTATCAGGTTTTAATTTTAGGCCCAATAAGCTTGTCATGTTCATGTTCTGGGCCTTCAGGCTTATCATTTCGGGCCGCTAACAGCCCAACGCCCCAATTTGCCACCCCTAATGGTAAAGGTTGTTAGGCTATATACCCTAATTTTGCTTGAGCTTACTTGTGTAGAAGATTATAAAATAGTAGTATTACTAGGGAGAAAACATGCTACAGTTCAAGATTTGGAAGGGCGGCACTTGCTTTAAACAATGCAGCATAGCAATGAGACAACAACCACTATAACTGCTATCTACCGGTGGTTATTTAGTTGCAGCAACCTTTAGTTGAAGTAACACGGTAAATCATGATTCTTAAATGCTCCCTAGTTCCCACCGTTCCGTTCAACGACTATTATTTTCAATTACGGAAAGTTCCACTTAAAGAGTCTTGGACCAAATCACTCACTTAGCCGAAAGCCGAGTTGCATAGATATAGCAAGTTTGTCTGGTTGATTTTTCCTAACCCTTGGTGGCATGGTGGAGCAATGAAATAATAAGCAGAAAATCTCCTTCATGTCCTCACTACTGATAACAAAAATTCTTTCAACATCTTGTCTTTTTGGTTACAGATTACGCTTCAACGTTTATTAGACAAATCGGAGTGGCAGTTAGACTGCAAAACATTGGGTAACCCTATCCCTCACCAAATTCCATCCACACGGATAAAATTCATTTTGGCCATAGCCAGGATGGATTCCAAATCACCTAACATAAGAGATCATTCCATGTTCAGACTTCAGAGACAATCTGCAGTTCCATGAGAATCCCTATCCAAGTCAAACTTAAACCCTGAACCTGCTTCTGACCTAAATCTAAACCGGCTGAACTATCAAACATATTTTGGAACAGACTACTCTTGATTATCCAATCTCTTTTCACTTTTGAAACCAAGCAAGTTGTGCTCATCTTCAAACAAAATTCTCAAACATAAATAAACCTTCAATCGCTGAACAAATCTTTATATTCAGATGAGTACACAACCAATGGCGTATCACAATGCTCAGTTTCACAAACTGTAAAGAGGCCATTATCGTCCCCAGAATCGAACTTTAAACCTTGTGCTGTCAACCTAAGCCTTTCTTATAGCTGCCATGTGCACGTCATAGCTCAAACCAAAGACGCAACACTCAAAGAAAATACAAGCCAGTTCATTCTAAAACTGATACTATAAACTAGTGTAGGCAAGGACTAGTAAAGCCAAAATAGTGATGGAACACACTCCCTCATTCTTCAATACAAATTCCATGCCTTTTGTTTTATCAGTAAAGTCCCAAATTCAAGTAATTATAGAGTATCGTTTGTCACAAGACAGTCAAGACCTAACAAGAAAATAAAGTGGTCATCAAAACAGCAAAACGCATGACATGCACGATAAATGCATGATCGACACTTGAGTAATATAGTTAAAAATGGGTGATAGCATACATAAAATATTCAGAACTTCAGAGATTACCACAACTATAATTAATAGAATGTGGATAGAGTACCAAGAAGGACAGCATAAGTTTCTCCATTACTATGGAAACTGGACAATTTAAACCTCGTATAAAAAACTATGCGTCTCCTTATAAAATGAAGGCCTCATCCCCCCAGCTTCAGGCATGACATGTAGCCTGTATCTTTTCCAATAATGCAGAATTTCAAACTTAAAATTTTGAATTGACTAAAAGTAAAGGCCACAAAAATAAAATATTAATTGTTTCAACAAGCCATCTAAAGACAAAATTGGCAGAAAGCAACAGACAGACACACATGATAAGGTCGTTTAACAAACAGAGTGCTGTCTACACGATATCAAGAGCTCTCCCTGCTTCACCACTACTGGTATCTTTTCAATAACCACAAGGCCGGTCTCAAAGAGGAAAAATTAAAACATGTAATGCTATTAAAAGAGGGGGGATGTGTTCTTGACAAATTCAAGAGCTTAGAATGACATTTGGATCATGGTAAGATATACGGTGATCCATTGGTGAAACAGTGAGAGTCCCTGATACTGACCCTCTCTTTGTAGCATTATCCTAACATAAAACATCTGTAATCCATGGGCCAATCTTTTTCTTCGGCATTTCTCTTTTGGACCTTGGTGGATACATATAAAGAGCCCAAGCTTAGTTCCAAAATTTAAATTAAAATATATGCATATATAAGTATAAATATAAAGTGGAAAACTATATTTCATACTCCCTCCGTTCCTGACAAAGAGTCCCCGTCTAAAAAGTCTAATTATTAAGGGGATATATTAATGTCATTGAAGTTAGTCATAATTTTTTTTTGATAAGTAAATAATATATTAAATATCAAGCATCAAAAGAGGTGATGCGTCCTTTGTACACTAGCCGTATACCAACCAAAAGATTAATCAAAAGCTGTACTATATACATGATCTACAAAAGCTATGATCTAGGAAGAGAGTGATCATCCACGGAACTCCAAAACTGAATAGTACGAATCAGCAAATTCTTCAGCTCCGGTACTGACATTTCCACGTTGTCGAAAGCCCTATGATTCCTTTCCTTCCATAGAATCCAACACACCCCCAAAAGAGCTGTCCCCCATAAACTATTCCTCTTCTTCAAATAACCCCTATTCCAACCTCTGACATGGTCTATGATCGAACTTGGCATGACCCAAGACATATTAAACATACTCAGCACATGATACCAAAGCTCTAAAGCCACATGGCAGTGAAGAAGTAAATGATTTACACTCTCGCGCCAGCCTTACACATATAGCATCTATTAACAAAAACCATGTTACGTTTCCTTAAATTGTCCCGGTTAGGATAGCTTCATGAGTCGCTTCCCACATGAAAAAAGCCACTCTCTTAGGGGCTTTGGTTCTCCATCTTGCTCTCCACGGAAAGAAGTTATGCCACCATTGAGCAGCTTCAAATATCTGAACTAAGCGAGAAAGAGAGTCCCCGAGCCTTTCCAAACCACCTTGTCCGTCGGCCTATCGTTTTACGCTCTTGAAGCATCCTTAAAAGCTGCTGGCTGACTCTAACTCCCAATCATGAAAATTCATACGAACAAAGGATTCGAGATAGGCTTACCCTCCACCCAAGATAATCTGAACTCACTTTACAATCCTTATCCGTGGAAAGCTCAAAAAGATTAAAGCGCCTCCCTCAAGCGAATATCCCCACACCATCTATCCTCCCAAAACCTCACCGAGGCCCCATTACCAACCTCAAAAGCAATGAATCTTGCAAAAGAATTCCACCCCTTCCTTATGCCTCGCCCGGACTCCGCCCCATAAGGCGAATTAACCTCGTTAGGAAACCAACGGTGACCCCCCTCCCGTACTTGCAAACCACCACTTCCCTCCCAAAGCCTCCTTATCGGTGAGATATCGCCCGACCATTTCCCAACAAAGCCTCGTTAAATAATTTGATTTTCGATATTCGGACCCCCTCTGGAACCCTCGAACACACCTTATCCCAATTCACTAAGTGAAACTTATGCACGTCGATTGACCCTCCCACAAAAATCTCTTTCCAACTTTTCTAATCTACGCCTAATTGTGGCGGGAATCACAAAAGAGATAAGAAATAGGTTGGTAAATTAGCAAGAGTGTTCTTGATCAAAACTAATCTCCCCCCTTGGAAAGAAGTTGGCGCTTCCACCACCAATCTCTTCTCGAACCGCTCTACCCTTGGATTCCATAACGCTCTGCTCTTTGGTGTGCACCAATAGGAAGACCAAGATAGGAAGTAGGAAGAACAACGGACTTACAACCAAAGAATGCGGCTAGATCCCCGACATTCTCCACCCCTCAGCGGGGAATAATTTCACTCTTAGAAATGTTGATGCGAAGGCGAGCTTGACTTGACTTGAAAAAATAATAGAACTAAGCGGAGATTTCCCAAGCGAGCCTTATACGCCCCAAAAAACTAATGTATCATCTGCAAAGAGAAGATGGGAAATCGACACCTCCCTCTCCCTCTCCTCCCCACCTTAAAGCCACTTATAAGTCACACTGCCTTGCCCTCTCTAACATCCTACTAAGAGCCTCCGTTACCCTGATAAACAAGAATGGTGACAAAGGATCTCCTTGGCGCAAGCCTCTCGAACTAGGGAAAAAACCGAAGGTTCTCCATTCACCAAAGCGAGAAGCGAGCAGTAGAAATACAAAATCGGACCCATTGAATCCACTTGAGACCAAAACCCATTCTTTCCGACATGTATATCAAGAAATCGAGTTCACATTATCATAAGCTTTCTCTATATCCAACTTACGGCAACCACCACTTCTCTCGACCTATCATCCAGCGGCTTCATTGGCTATAAAGGGGCGTCCATGTCTGTCTATCCTTCACTGCGTGTTGCGACAGAAATGATGCTACCCGTAACCCTCTTGATCTACGGGCTAGCACTTTGGATATCAACTTGTAAATGCCACCCACCAAACTTATCGGTCGAAAATCTCTCAAATCTGTGGCACCACTCTTTTTTCGGAATCAAGGCTATGAGCAGCGGCATTAAGGCTTTTCTCAAATCTCAAACTAGAGTGGAAATCTTGAAAAACCTCCATAATGTCCCCTTTGATCACCTCCCGGCAATCTTTGAAAAAAGCCATAGAAACCCATCGGGCCCCAGGGGCTTTATCCCCCTCCATCTTCTGGCTCTTTGTTATCACTTCCTCGTCGAAAGGGCGCTCAAGAGCCTCATCGGCCGATCTTGTCAAAGCCCGCGCCATCCAAATTTGGTCTCCACCCCACTCTCTTCAAGCGGCGCTGAAAAAATTCGAGATGCCCGCCTTAATATACGCCTCATCCTCAGCGCACACCATCAATGCGGGCGGACAGATCTGATATTTTTCGCGACTCACGCATTTTGCCATCTGTGGAAGAATTTAGTGTTGTTATCTCCCTCCTTGACCAGAACCCGCGACTTTTGGCGCCAGCAGATTTCTTCGAATAAGAAGGCCGTTCAATTCTTGATTTAAGCGCACCTACGGAGTTCTTCTTCCTCGAGACAAAGTACCGGCCCAGCTTTCTCATCCGATTACGCAAATCTCATCGAAATTGATTTGATTTTAATCTCCACCTTACAGAAGATTTCTCTATTCCAAACTTTTAACTCCTCCTTGAGAAGCTTCAATTTTCGGCTAATCTGAAACTTGGATCTCTGTCACCGAAAAAGAATCCCACCTATCCTTAACCCGATCAAAAACCCGGGCTCCTTTAACCACATATTCTCAAATCGAAAAGGAGTTCTCCCTTTAGAACCACCAACACACTCAAGAAGTAGCGGCACATGATCGAAGATAATCTCGGAAGGCGGGGCATGCAGAACTACCGAAACAACCCTCCCGATCTCCGAGAAATTAAGAATCTATCAATCCTCGAAAATTGATGGCGCTCCCCATTTCTAAACCACGTAAAATCCCCCTACCAAAGCAAGATCCACTAACTCCATCTCATTGACAAAATCATTGAACTTCATCATTTCTCGGAATAGATGCGTGCACAAGAACGTTCATGAGGAAATCTAACCACATTGAAGTCACCCCACACACCAAGGCACATTCCATCTTGCCTTAGAAATTACGAGTTACGCCCATAATCTCTCCCTAAAAGCATTATTACAAGGACCGTAAACCCCAAAACACCACTCTTTACTATCATCCAGATTTTTCAAGACAAGAAACCGAAAATTCTCCCAAAGATCAATCAACCATCGACAGAGCGTTTTTGTCCCACATCACAAGAACCCCCACCGGTAGCTCTATAGAATCTAAATGCACCAGTCCACCTTTCTAGCACACCAAATACTATCAATAATCCTCACATCAACCTTCTCCGGTTTCGTTTCGCAAAGACCATAGTCGGATTCCATCTCCTAATTAAACCTTTTATCGGCATTCTTTTATTAACATCATTTAGGCCCCACACATTCCAAGACACAATTTTTATATGCATATTAAACTGTTGTTCTCCTCCTTCTATCTCCCCCTCACGACAAGCGAACATATACGCATTGAGATTCTTGCACAATTGTTTGAGTTCCCTTTTTCCTTTCTCCCTAGTATTGTTCTTCCTTGTTACACTATCACCCCCGATGTTCTCCATTTTTTTTCGATGTCTAGAAGCGGTGCGATCGATCTTCATAGCTTTGAACCAGCCACCCCCAATGCTTTTCCGACACCTAAAGCCTTTCTTTTAACCCATAACGAGATGTCCTCCTCCACCTCTTTATACGTGAGATACTCCATTTCGCCTATATCTTCAAAGCAAATATTTATCAGTACAGGAGATAGGTTCAACTTCCTCCACCGACCGTCCCTCAGACCTCTCAAAAGAAGAAATGTGCTCGAACCCAGAGTTCCAATCATTCAAAGGATTCGCATCGCAACCCCTACCTGGCTCGACAGAGAAAAAATCTCTCTCTCCCGACACACATGCTTCAGCAACAGCCCATTCCTCAGTAATAGTTCGTTCCTCATAATTACAAAGTACTTGAGCACAAGCAATGTGTTTACAACACATAAAGACGAAATTTTATAGAAATTGTAAGCATATTTTTTTAAAGAAGACTCTCAAGTGTAACATCTCAAAATAGTATGACGGACTCTTTGCCTGGAACGGAGGGAGTATATCTCAAGTGGAGTTGTACCCAAAGACTCATATAATTGCATACTTGATTCCAACCCTATTTCATCCTCCAAAGTCCAAAGAGAAATCTTAACTCTTAAACCATCAGGGGCCACCGATAGTTGACTGATTAAAGGAGTATCGTGTTAGAGAAGCACACCCATTTACATTCAAGTTCAACAACTTATAAATCTAAGTCAATGTAGAGTAGATTTTTTTAATAAGTCAATGTAGAGTAGATAATAAAGGAAGATAGGCTATTCCCAGTTATGGGTTTAACAACAGTTTGAACCCGTATAATTATCAAACTATGAACAGAAGTAGATTTTTTTGTTATAGGCAAGTGTGATCCCTTGTTGGTATGAGGATTGGAACCAAGGACCTCAAGGTCTTTGCCTGAGTGTCCTTGCCATCTCTCCCACCCCTTGGGTCTACATTAAAAAAAAACAAGTATTAAAAATAAGTTAGGAAGATCAAATCTACTGCACCATAACAAGAGAAAGTATGCCAGATTGGAATAGCGAGGTAGAAAAAGAAACCTGTAGCCAAAGCTGTGATTGTACATTGTCCCTTGATCCGGCAGTGACCATTCCCCCTGCAACTGGAGCAGAGCTGACTTTCCCACGAATTGCAGGATAAGCAGATGCATTTGCACCACTCCAGTAGTCCATACCAATATTTAAGTTAGTAGTGGGACCAGGAACAGCTCCTGGAGCACCAGATGCTGAGATAGGCATGACGGTCAAGGATTGGTTGATCATTGAATGAGGTGTATTAGGTCCCCCATTCTGAGAACCATTTCCATTCTGAGAGACTTCGCCTGTACCAAAACATCATCATTCTGTCTCATCAATAAAATGAAACACATTGAACCGCGATAGTATTAAAAAAAAATCTTACAGCCAAACCTTCCAAAGAATCTTGCCTGGATCCTGACTTCATCTGCGAGTCCTGCAGAAAGTCAATAAGTAGCAATTCAGAAGTTTCTTCATAAAAAAGTATCTTTCCACATTAGGCTGGTAAACATATTGCTGGGACATGTTAAGTGAAAGGTGTGCTTCCAAAAAAAAATATATGATTGCATAACTGCAATTTGCATGTTGAACAAACTAACAACAAATTAATGCCAGGCAGCATATAGACTATAATGCAGGGTACGGGTCCATAACATTCATTGGGTACCACTTGAAAAAGTAACAAGCCATCGTGCTCACCTACTAAGAAAGAACACTAGCTAGATAAAAGTCATTTTGTTCAAAAAGCGGGGCCAAGCCTTCCGCCATACAAATAGATCAAGACCCAGAACCATTGAGTTTTTCATAAATAGCATGCTTATAATACTTCAATGAAGACCCTAGTTCCCAACTTTGTTCTGATCTATAATGGCAGTCAGACATGACATCCAAGGTCAGAAAAACTGAACTACTGAAATACTGACAGATACAGCCACAAACACAAGTACCCAAAAGACTTTGTGCACTTTGTACAACACTTTCTTGTTTTTCTTTTTCTAACTCAGGTCAGCTTTTATGACGAAATGAAAAAAATTACTTTGAAATTACAAAAAAAATCATTTTTTATAGATAAGATAAAACATATAAATCAAAGCGTCAAAACAGGTGACACATTTTTTTGTTTACGGGGAGTATACTCCTACACAAGTCCCTCAATAATAAAAAAGTTATCAACAAACTCTACAAAAGAATTAGCTACAGTCACGGACAACTCTGTGCACCAAAAGAACCAAGTCTGGAGCATAATCTCCTTTAATCTGACTTAAAAGCCCCCGTTAGAAATATAGACCAATTTCTGAACAAACTAGTCAAAAAAGATTTCAACCAATTAAATACAATGCCAGCGGCTGATAACACCTTCATCAAGGTGCGTATTCTCTGTTCTATTCACCTCATAATGAAACATTTATACAAGATTACAAAATGATTCCACAATTACATCACAGATCAGCAGAATTTCATACCAAAATGACGTGGAATGGTGGAACTCCACGTTAACTACTTGGTATAAGCTGTATTTGGAAAAGAGTGCTCTTATTAAAACAAAGAGAAGACGAAGAGAGAGAAAAGAAGAAAAAGAGCCCAGAGAGAGAGAATGTGTGGATGCACTGCATATCTATGGTTCTTCTTTCCATCAATTTGCAACTCTATTCTTCAGTACTTGATAATGGCCTCTTTTCAAAGTTGAATTATAAAAAAGACTGAAATTCCACAAATGTAAATCACTGTTTGGCTAGAAGTTGACTGAAAACTTAAAAAGATTTTTTTTAATTGCAATATATATATATATATATCCCATTCGGAATCAAAAGGTGCCCTTTTTTCCAGGAAATAATCCAATCTAAAGCTAATATGAGAGTGTTGTGGTGACAGAAATAGAAGAGCTTTTGCAGCAATCAAGAAGCTATGATGGTTGTAAGGGCTGGGAAGATATAATGGCTTAAGTGAAGCAGTCACTGTTAGAGATGCAACAATGAGTTGCTGAGTAAATTCCAAAGACAGTCATTTGTGAATGTTTGATCCAAGTTTATAATCTTTTTTTCTTTTTCCTGGTAACCTACGTTTTGGCTTCCAGTCTGATGTGGTTATTGCAACATCAATTCTCTTAAAAAAATAATAATTTAAGTACGTTAACCACTTCAGAATTATTGCATTTTCCAATATTTTATTATCAGCGAAGATGAAGCGATATCTTTTCTTCATCATGGTAATTCAAGGAGGAATCTATACCCCCAATCCATTCAAATCTAAAGCTATTAACTGCTTACATACCATTCAGCAACTAAAACACAAACACTCTATACACTTTAATACACATGTTCATCTAGATAAATCTTATTCCCCAAAATATAATCTAACTATTTACTAATTGGTTACAAGGGCAATCAATAGTGTATGAATAGCCATGATAAAATCATGCCTTGCGGCCCTTGCCATGCAATGCAAAATATCAATCTCCATGGCATGTTGCAATGGAAGCCAAAATCCTATGGACATTGATTGTGAGAATTTGCATATAAGACTCTACATATAACCAGGAGAGTGGCCAAAATGAGATCAACTAATAATTGCTCATATAAACGAAGTGCACTGCACGATACCTACATTTTCAGAATTCCCGTCACTTCCTTCACTTGAACCTTCACTCCCGCTCTCAGCACTGCAAACCCAATGCCATCAAAAGTAGTCAATCAACTGCTATGGCACATTCACAATATCCAAAGCAGTATGCACCCCATAAGCAACGGAAGCATCTCAAGCACAAAGACATCCATGAGCATCCAAACTAGTGAAATCGGTAGATACACACAGCAGACATACTATTGCTAGTGTTTTTAACATTGAGTTAAGCTGCTGATCATCATGACAACTGCAAAAGTCCTGAAAGAAGAGGAAATTCTGGAACTCCATTTTTCAAAATATTTAACTATCTCCTAAACCAACACTTTCCAGAAAGCCAGACAAGGAATATCAATACAGATTCAGAAAGTACAATTTACCAAAAGTAGTTGAATGCAAGCCTGAAGTAACTACATCTCAATGATTCGTTTCCTGATGAATAAGAATAGCCAACCCTCATTTACGATGTGAAATCAAAGCATTAGAATCAACCACATTACCTTTTTGAATAGCCTCCATTAGCAGACGCTCCTAATGCTTTACTGGGTTCATTATTCTTGCCTGTAATCATATTTAAACTGCCCAAACTACCTTTAGATCTTTTGATGGGCAACTTTTCCTTCCCCTCGGACGGCTTACCATCAACTTCCATGCAGCCAGGTGTATTACCCTACATGCGAATCAAAAGTCATTCTTCAAGAACTCAGCACGTTCAAGACAAGTTAACCCTTGAGATACCACAAAATACACAAGCTCAGGTAACTCACAGAAGCCTCAGCAGCGCCATTTGGAGATGCCATTGCAAATGGACTGAAAGGATAAGACCCCTGATCACATTAAAAAAGCAGGCTTGTAAGTTAGTAAAACCAATATATTAACAATTTTAGTAGAGAAATACACCACAATCAACGAGAAGATACCGGAGGAATAGATGGATGAGCATATATGCCACCATGGGGATACATAACATATGGATGAGGTGGAGTACCATATGGAGGCATAAGATGCTGCAAATACAAGTGGAAATCAGAACAATAATCAACAAAGTATAAAAATACGAGATTCATATTACTGTTAAGCCCTTGTCAATCCCATTAAGTAGCGGAAAACTCCCCATTCCTAACCCCATGCTGAGATGACGAAAAGAAAAACACGCATCGCATACCAAACCCATTTTCTGACGATACAATATCTTCACTCTATATCGAATAGATTATGAAACCAAGAAAGCAAGAAGATGCAAGAATGCTGAAACACACAGCAACAGAACTTTTGCTAGAAGTGTAGTTTACATTAGTAACAAGCACCAAAAACCTTACTTGCAACTACTTCTAGAGACAAGTTATACTCGCAGCAGATCTAACCTTTTCCTTTTCTTTTTTATAAGAGCAATAGATCTAACATCATTGCAACAAAAATGAAAGTTGAAGCACTGCACACCTAGTGATATGTGAAAATATGCAATAATGCAATAGAGCATGCACAGTTTGATTGTCATTTCAAAACTTCTTAAACTTGGTAATCCTGATTACTATTATTAAGTGAAAAACGCATCAACCACATGGCAATAGAAGTTACAAAGTTGTAAAACCCACCCCAAGTCAAACAAGAGATAGACCCTCCATGCCTAATTTAAATCTCCCATCAGCAACAAAATATTTGTAGTCTAACTGTATTTCAACTATAAAGGCCTTGTACAACCACTTTCAGGCAGGTACATGAATCCAACTTCACCATTCAATCTCTCTGAGCCCTATTTATGCTGAAATACGATAAACACATCTTTTGTTATACCTCCAGCAACCTCATTCTTGGTCCTCCCCTAATCTAAGATTACAATTAGAGCAGGTATCATCGTGTCAAGCTTCTTTCTAACTGCTGTGACATTGGGCCTCAACCAAATGCCAAATTAATGTGAGATGATCTTCTCTCATCAAATCCTAGTGGGTTGAATCAACCATTCTATACCCTTCTTGTTTTACAGACCATCCATCTTGAACTTTCATGTACCACATACTTTTTTTTATGACCAGCATTCTGCACCATGAATATGGTGGCCATGTACCCCTGCTTCATTTTGAAAATCATTGAAGACTCCCAATACTTGATGAGACTGCGCTCCTTCTAAAAAAACCTTCAGAACCAATCTTACACACTTTATGGAAAACTAAGCCTGAGGTGACGATATGTTTGAAGCAAGGCACGAAGCTTGGTCCATATTAAAATTTCTTACATTGGGGATTTTCTATTCAGCTAGGGGAATATGAGTAGGACTCTTAGCAGAAATCAAAACATTCAATATCAGAAAGAATTCTCCCCAAGAATACCTTTGTTTCTTTAAGAGATTTCATCATGGGAGTGGATATAAGATGAGTAGTGCTCATTCTCATATCACAACATCCAGTACATACACGTTTACTAAGAAAATATCAGAAACCTGAGTGGCAGCAAAAAAACATACAAGTATATTCTTTACTCTGTTAAACACAGAGCGTATGTATTCTATCCCCAAAAGAACTAACCATAAGATTTTCAAGATTATCAGAAGATACGAAAAGAAGAGAAGTAGGCTAAAGCCACCAAGCCAAACTTTTGTCTACCATGCTTGAACCTAGACAAAATCGACCTGAGTTGCAAAGTCTCCTTCCTCCCTACACGATCTGAAATGCTTGTCACTAAACTGACTGCAGAAAGACACGAGACCAATCCTTAATCACACAAAAGATAGTTCTATCTCGGATTCTCTGTTAAAACTTTATCTCATTAATCATCCGGGGAGAAATTACTCCAAGTGGGTTGGTTAGACTTGAATGTGTGGGGTATAACACTGCCCATATAAGCTATTTTCTTTATGCAACAAATTGAAAGATAAGCAAACAAATTTTAAAATATATATATATTTATTTAATTAATGTTTATGCTTATGCTTTCTCAAAAACTGGTATTCATTTTGAGTTTCGACTTCTAAGGATGTGTCCCCCATGTTTGAGGAGTTAAGGACACGTCCATAATTCCATAAATCAATGGATATGTTTATAACTCACCATATTACTCTTAGATGGTTAATTGGGTTGGGCCAAGAATTTTTGGATCAGTAAGTTTCACTTGTTGTCTTGAGTAACAATTAGGATAAGACTTACATACATGGTCGCATATACAAAGTATACAAAAAAGCCGTACATATGGGGACATGTACTATTTTGTCCTAGGATATCATCATTTATTGGACTAAAAATTGATTGGACAACAAAGTAGATATGTCGCACCCTAAACGGTTCTTTGTTTACTTTGTACAAACGACCTATATAAGGTTTTCCCAAACAATTATTGGTTTCCAACTTTCCATGTAGGAAAACAGAAAATCAAATGCTTGTATACAAGTGCTACAAGCCTCAACCCAACTCACCCCTAGGACAACGAAGAGCAGCTTGGATGGTAAAGAAGCTCACCTACACCTGATAAGTTGTGGGTTCAAGTCACCGTGGGGGTAAATGGGGAATCACTATTAATCCTCTATTTCAAATATTAAATAAAAACAACTCATCCTTATCCCCAATCACTTGAGGTCAGCTCCATGAATCCTTCTTCGTCATCCAATTTGATCCAAAGCAAGGTCATGACTCACACCACAATCGTTCATATCTTTCTTTATTACACATGTCCATGTTGACGTTGACAAATTCACACTCCCTTACGGGTGCACTAAGAAGCCTACATTGTATGTATCCAATACATCTTAAACAACTTCTATCATTTAATCTGTTATTATTGAGACTATTCCCAAATATATATATATAAGTCCTTTCAAATTTCAATCTAATAATTTTTATTTTTTTATAAGTCAATCTAATAGATATTATTCCAGAGAAAAGCTATTTACCCAACCTTCACAGTAAGCCCCTACAAAGAAAAAATAAAATTCTGACACGAAATTCTAAGACAAAAAATAAAATTATCTCAGCTTAAGACGAGTTCACCGGCAACAGTAGCGCCAACATACCCCATACATACACAGTTCAAGCTTGAAAATTATCAGAATATTAGAAATTCAGGTTGATCTTGTTAACCACATCATTCAGACTCGGTCAAATTACCCACATTCAAGCTTAGTTCGAACACTTTTTACAATAAACAGGGGTACCATGTCCACTACTGACTCCAAGTTGAACTCCAGAATTTGAGTTACTTTAAAACTTATGTCATTCGAATTAGCTCATAATGACCGCGAGAGGTGGTAAAACAGTTGTTTGACGCAAACTGCGTGAAACTGACAAACAATCCATAAAAATGAACGAGAAATGTATGAGCACAAAATTTGAAATTAAAAATAAGTGGATGCTTGAAAACCACAACAAAGCAGGTTAGGCTTGTAAACAATCATTTTATTTTCTTAGATTAAACGCTCATCAACAATCATTAGCAAATTATTTAGAATTATAGAGGTTATCTTAACATTGGTCAAAGTTCTAGCATAGAGAGTGATTGGTCAGTCAACCTCAACAGTAAAGATAGTGTGATTTCGAATCAAAATTACATAAAAAGTTAAATGCATAAAGTTCCATACCTGAACCCCCCACATGTAGGGGTGAGCTTGAGGACTTGATGTCATGAACCCAGGAGGCATAGGTGAGTAAGCCTGTAAAATGAAAATTATTCTCAAATGAAATCAAAATAATTGACAGATTAAAAAGAACATGTGGGCATTATAGGCTGGTGATGTTTTAGACAAGGAACCTGAAAACCAGACCAATCTGGATTAACTGTCCCCGTGCTTGTAGCTGGAGCCTGCTCCTGAACAATAATAAAGAGAGCAAATAGAAATAAGAAACCAAATATGTGTGAAGGCTGCTTAAACCTGACATGGACAAAGAGGAAGGCACACACGCCCAGCCCACAACACAAACAGCTATACCTGTGAAGTAGGAGTCTTCGACTCCTTCCCATCTTTCGCCTCTTTAGTGGGTTTATCCATCTCACTACTGCCCATGACTCAAATGACCACCTTCAGACAAATTCCTCCAACCATCCTGCAAGAAACCCACTGCGTTATAGCGAGCAAACAAAAGTCAGGTCCTCCATATTCTCTTACTTATCATTGGAATTCACCACTACCAGACCCAACAGATGAAGAAAAAATGAAAACGTTGTAATAAGCCTGAGATCTCTCAAAGGCCAGGAAATAGAATATTAAAAATAAGGGGAAGAGCCTACAGTAAAATAAAATATGTGTTTATATATGTGAGTGGGTGCATACATTAAGCATGAGATGCCTAACCTTACTGAAGGTCGAAATTTAAGTATAGAATAAAGTTCTCCAACTAAACCAGCACCATAAACAAACTCATAAAAATTGAAATAGCTCCCTGAACTCAAATTAACCCAACAAAAATTCAATCAAACAGCAAGCAATTTTATTTTTTACCCCAAATTAATAAATTCACATATTTTCTGTCACAAATATATGCAGATAGATAGAGAGACAACGTTCAAACAAAAGAACGAAAATAAACATGTGAGCAATCAAAACCCTAAATATTGAACTGAGTTTCAACATATATATTATTTACAATATAACATAAACCAATTCAAACAAGGCAAAACCAATTTACCGGCAAATTAAAAGGAGAACACGTTAGTGATAACAGGATTAAACCGGTGAGTCAGCTCGGGCAATTGGTTCAGCTACGAACCGTTATGGTTTTTGTAAATTAATAAGCGAGTACCGAGTCGAGCAAAGATCAACCAGGTAAGGTCAGTATAGACGGAATTCCCAAGAATCCATCGCTTGAAGAAACAGAGATTTAGGGATTTGTAGAGAAGAAAATTAGGGTTTTCGCAAGGGAGATCGTCGTCACTGTAAGGAGGGAAGTTGCAGAGAGACAGACGAGCGTGTAGTCCCGATCTCTCTCTTTCTCTATTTTCTCTCACTCGATTTTCAATTGACTGATGAGCGGTTAATGATTGAAGTTTTAGCGATTTGATTAAGCTTGTGCATAGCACTTCATGGATGGTAGTTTTATAATAGCAAGCTAGTCCATGGACCATAGTCCATGCTACTCAATTACAGAGCTGTGAAATAGAACGAAAGCTTGTGGGCATGCCCATCCCGCCACCTATTAGGGCGAGTTGGACCGATATATTAGATACCTATTTGAATGCGGGTTTTTTGGGCTTTGCCCACATGGCGATCAGGGCGGCGAATAACCCGCACTTTCTTATATTTTTTTAAAGTTTTAAATTCATTTACATTGCACAGCCCAACTTAAGCGACCCATTTATTTTCCAGTTTTCCGTCAAAATAGAGTTAGGGTTAGTAGTTAGTGGTCAAAAATCAAAATTTGAAAATACTCTCTTTTCACGTGAATGCAAACACCGCATAGCTTCCGACGACTTTCCTCCTCCGACGATTGCGCCGCCTCCTGGCCTGGCCTCCAGCTCCGTCTCAAACTCTCAACTTTCTCTCATCTCACGCATGGAAATAAACTTGTCATTCTGCTGCTATGTGCGACTCCGAGACTTCCACCACCATTGTTGTGTCATGGTGCTCAACTGAATGCTGCCTACTCCAGCTCCGTCCCTTCTTCAATACAAGCAACTCTCTGACCTCATCTTCAGTCTTTCTCTTTTTTTACTTCTGATCTCGTATTCTAGTCTTACATTTGGATCGTTTGACTTTATGATTTATGATAGCTTTGGTTAATTTTTGCTAAATTTATTATTACATGTTTATAGGGTTTGATAATTTCGTTTAACTGAGATATCACACAAATCACAAATGCACAGTTAGTCACTTGGTCGGATAAGTTAACATTTCCTTAATTGGTGAGTTGGTGGTCACAAATTTGGGTGTGGCCTATGTGAAGTTGGGATAAGTTGACATTTTATAGGTTTTGTCCGTTTTGCTCACGGTCCTACGTGTGGTGGATTGGGCCGAGGGATTCGAGAACCATCAAGATTACGGGCTTTTTCGGTCTGGCTCGTTCATTGGCGGGCTTTCAGGGCCCAAGTGCAAGCCCGCCCCGTTTTAACAGCTCTAACCCATACTGCTGCCCGCCCGATATATACACGGGTCGAAGGTTTTTAATGCAAATTTTTTTTTTTGTTGATGTTTTTTAGTTTGAAAAATAGAAGGCGAGGTTCAATTTGATATTTAATACACCCTCCGTTCCACGCAAAGAGTCTCCATTTGAAAAGTTTAATAATTAAGAAATATATTAATGTGATTAAAGTTGATCATAATTATAAAAATACATAATACTAACAACTAATATGCTTACAACACCAGTGGAGTGTAAACATAATTTTTTAAAGTTGACTCTTTAAGTGAAGCATCCTAAAATAGTATAGTTTACTCTTTACTTAGAACATAGGGAGTAAATAGATATCCATATTTAAAACTTGCATAACAACATAAGCAACTGTGGATTATAATACACATGATTGGAAATCATTTAACATGTCTTTACAAATCTTCAAACATATGTAATAATGTTCTAAAACTCCCCGCTAGCCCGCGCTTAGGCCCCTGGCGCGACTTTCTTAGTGTCGACGTTGGCGCGTACATTGTCGATCTACCCGATAGATAGAAGAAAGAAGGAAAAAAAGATGAAGAAGAAGGGGACTGTCTCGAGACTCATAATTTAGAATGAGAAGGGATTAGGAGGATATGTTAGACTATGGGTTGTAGGGGTAGAAGGTAGGTGGAGTAATATATATATATATATATATATATATATATATATATATATATATATATATATATATATATATATATATTAGTTTTAAACTTTGCTGGTTTATTACTTTAGAGTTGTTGAGAATTCGGATTAAAGGTAGGTTTGTATATTTTTGTTCATTTTACAAATATAGACAAGCGTTTGATAAAATGACAAACATAAAAAAAAAAAATTGTAGTCAATGTGTTTTATCTTTGATGTAAATTATCAAAAAAAAATGGTAATTATGCCTTAATTCTAGGCCCCGATTACGCCTCGACTAGTCCCCTTGGTGCTAGGCACTAGTGTAACGTCTAGCGGCCGCCTAACGACTTTTAGAACCTTGAATTATGTAATATTATCTCTATCTTAAAATTATCGTTTTGGTTGATCTGGCGCACGGTTTGAGAAAATACATTGACTGGATTATTAATATTGAAATAACGTGTGATTTCTTTTAAAATCTATGAATATATAACATAAAATTAAATTTTAAAATAAGAATAAAAAATAAGGAGTAAATTGGTATTTTTAAAGTGGTTTGATGCAAGCTGATGTAGTTATTTAGAAGAAGAAGTTATACATAATTGGAAGCTGAGTTGTACACGTCAAAAAACACATGTACTTGTACACGTCAAAAAACACATGTACCTGCTCTAAAGGAGATATCTCCATTATATTAGTGCATCTTTACACTACTCATCAACGTATATATCTCATTGTGATGTACATTAAAATAACCAAGGTGAATCTATATTGATGTACAGTTGTACTTAGTTATTAACTAGTGTTTCACATTACTATGTAAACCATATACTTAGTTTATCTTAGGGTATTATTATTCTCCCTCTGTTCCAGGCAAGTCTATTATTTTATTTTTTAATGTTTTACTTAAATAGTCTATGTTTAGAAATTAATGCATAAAAGTAATATTTTATTGCTAATAAATTACTAAAAATATCATTTTAAAAAATTGACTTTTAAATTGAAATTATTTACACAAAACGGTGGAAACGGTAATGATGTGTTAAAAAGGGTCCTCTCTTTGGACCTAATCCAAAAAAAAAAGATGAGGACTTTGTTCGTCTTCTGATTCGAGACATGATTTTGATAGTTGTAGGCTTAATCCCTTTTTTGACCCTACAAATTTATCTCTTATCTCTTTTTTACTTTTCTAAACGATTACTCCTATTACAAAAAAAGAAAAATAAAAATATCTAAAATCATGAAGGCAAATACCTTGGATCAATTGCGTAGTTTATCCGAGTTTGAATTCTCTATTCCAAAATTATATTTCATCTTTTATTTCACAGCCAGATTCTTATCACATGTCAATTAAAATTCGTCACAAAAGGAAACATTGAACTAGATTTCACTTATTTTTATTGTTATGAAAACACAATCAACTTAATAATTGATTTTATTTATTTATGATTGACACATGACAAGATAGAATCTAACAGTGTGGAATTTGAGATGAAATATAAATTTAGAATAGAGAATTGACTCAGTTTATACTATGATATATATATATATATATATATATATATATATATATATATATATATATATATATATATATATATATATATATATATATATATATATATATATATTTATATATATATTTATTTATTTATTTATAAAGGCAGATGTATTTATAAAAGGAAATATCTCGCCAAAACTTTATTTCCAAAAATAGAATGTTTTTCATTTATTAATATAAGTACAACTTTGCATGCTATTTGAAAAAAAATTAAATGTATCATAATACTTCACACTAATCCATATAAAATAACATTTTGCATTACTTGATACTTGTGTCAATCATGCTTGTAAGCATCATTCAAATTTCAAAAATCATATTGTACATGAGAAATATATATTGTATTTATTTGCCCAATATATATGGTTTAATTTTTGCATTTTACTTCAAAAAAAATTCTTCCTTCGATGTTAAAACTTAAAATACCTTGTCTTGGTGTTTACCCAGATCTTTAAAAAAATAACTTAAATCGACCTAGAAAGTTATGATCTATATTTATAATTTTATTTTCTAAAAAATAAAGTTATGTACTTCTCATAGATTACATATATAAAAATTTCGGATCTACATCTATGCTTTAAGCAAGTGTCCGTCCGAAAATTAGAGGATGTAAAAATAAATTAACAAAATCGAAATAATTTTTCAATATATAATTTTGGAAAATTCAAACTCTAAAATTGACAAGCTCAAATTATCCAGATCAATTAAAAATTTGAAATGAAACTAATTAAAATATTAAGTCCTATATTTTTAGATTTATTTTCTTTGAATTCGTGTTAACTCCGGTGATTGATATTCATCAACAGGAGAAGGAGGGACATTTAAAAAAACACTTATGTGATTGGATAAAAAATAGTGCACCAGAGAGGTTATAATTTTCAAATAAAGAACCGACCCGCAATTATTCATTTTATTACTAATGGACTACTAAAAGTATCTTTTTTTTTCAAAAGTATGACTTTCAAACAATGACTTTTTATCCGGAACGAAGGGAGCACGTAATTAACATGGTATTTAATGATTTTTTTGGGCCAACTGTACATATTATTGCCTTTTTCTATTATATGATATTTAATCAATAAATATATACTTCTTCCTACACAAAATTATTATTCAGCATTCCCTTTGTGTCCGTCCAAAAATTATTGAAATGAAATCTCCATCAGTTTTTAAATTATCGTCATCTTTTTTTTTGGGACGGATGTAGTAATGTTAAAGTTTGAATTATTTGATCCATGTCAAAATCATAGTGTGATTAAATGATCATTTTGGTATTTGCTTTTTTTTCAATTAAATAATCTTATATAAAATTATGTTGTAGAAAATGATTAATTTTCAAATTCTATAATGACTAATCTTATTGTTATACTAGTATTTGTGCTCGTGCCCATGGCACGGCGCGAGTAGGGGAAGATGTAAGTATTGGAGGGTGTCAATATTTAAATAAATCAATATATGTTTTAATCGTGTTTCAAAAAGTGTTTAAAATAACAAATTGGAAATGAAGACCTCTAGAGGTGGAGATGTTGGTGGAGTGTTAAAAGGAGTTATTGGTACCTATTTGAAACCATGTGTTAAATAAAATATTATATAATCGCAAAAAGTGAGTTGGAACAACATAAAAAATCAGAAGGATTCAAAATTAGTAATTATACATATTATTACTTAAACCAAAAAATTTCCAAAAAAACTAATACCCATTTTAAAACCTAAACCACCTAACTTTGTTAAAAATTAAATTAAAACCCCAAAATTACCAAAAAATTATCAAGAAAATAGTTAGAACCAAAAAATTTCCAAAGAAGCTAATACTCATTTTAAACCCAAACCACTTAACTTTGTTAAAAATAAAAACCCCAAAATTACCAAAAAAAATATGAAGAAAATGGTTATCAGCTTTTTAAAATGGCAGCGCACAGTGATAGAAAGCAAACAACTCCTTAGTCCAAAGAATCTGAAGTGGCAAAACCAGTAAGTTATCCTCTCTTGGGTAGTGAATAAATAATAGAGTGGCCAATAAATAAAAACATCAAAAAATAAGACTTTTTCCATTTTTTAAAACACCAAACTTGAGGATGGTAGATGCAATTCCAACTATAAAGTCAGTTTTCTAATCCAAAGTGCCGGGACTTCCCCATTATCCACTTATTTAAGAGTCAGATCAAAAGTCATGAATAATGACTAAAGAGAATACTGCTACAACCTCTTCATCTTTTATATAATATATATATATATATATATATATATATATATATATATATATGTATATATATATATATAAAATCAAAATCAAAATATCTATTAAAAGAAACTGAGAGGCCATGTTGGTGAGCAGAAAGCCAATGAAATTCTATCTGAGGCATTACTTGATGAGCTTAGGAACAAACGATTTTCTCGAGAACTACTACACAATGCCTGACCGGAGATCCCAATATAACATAGAACAATACCAAACATTCCTCATTGGAATTGCTAGAAATTTCCCACCGATGGGATGTATACTGTAGATCTGTAAAATGGGAGTGAAGATGATGAAGAGTAAATGGTATAAATACTGTAGATCTGTGAAATTGGATTACTGGGGATTTAAAAGTGGGGGGAAATTGAATGAAGTGAGATTACATGAATTGAGTGTATAAAACTTACACAGAACTTACAGAGAGAAAGAGATGGCGAGAGAAATTGTCGATTGAGAGAGAGATTGTGAGGCGGAAGAAACAGAGGAGAGGGGGAGGAGGACGCCGCCGATGTAGAAAAGGAAACTTGGGGCCAGAACAGAGGATGAAGGGATCGCCGGGACAGAGGAGACAGGGAGGAGGAGGTCGGGTGCGTTTGGAGATGGAGAACATGAAGCTTGGCCGGAAGAGGGGATGAAGAAAAGAGAGGCGGAGGAAATAGGAATAGTAGACGGATGGAGGCCTGATCTGTCTTAGATGGATTAGGAGTTGGAGAATTAATAGGAAGAGAGAGAAAACGGTTGTGGAAAAAAAAAACGTGTGAAAAACGGTTATCGATAAAATGGAATCATGATCGTTGATTGTGTTTCGTAAAAACAAATCCTGGCCGGTAAATAGCTTTTGATATGAGTTAATCCTGGTCGGTAAATAGCTTTGCTAAAAATAAATCCTGGCCTGTAATTAGCTTTTGATAACCGACCGTTCTGTTTTATATAATATATATTTTTAGTTAAGCAATGTCTCCTCATTTATTATTTTAATTTTATATGTATAATTTAGTTGAAAACCATATATATCGTGCGTTTTACGCACGGTACAAACACTAGTGTTACAAAAGTTTAATGAGTTGCATTGAGATATTGTACCCTATGCTTTACAATACCGTGCATGTTGTACCGAATCCAGCCCTTTGTCGACTCTCTCGACTCTCCGCTCTCCAAACTGAAACTGCTGCTGCTACCGCCGGCTCAGTGTTGAGTCCATCCAATTGTTGACTGAAAACGATGGAGGATGAAACGGGAGAGCGAGAAGAAGTGGAATCTCTCCGCCTCAAAACCCTTGCAGAACAAAAGTACAACTCCTCCAATCTCAGATCATCTCTCAAGTACGCCAAGCGAGCCCACCGTCTCTCCCCCACCCTTCACGGCCTCCCCGAAATGCTCACCGCCCTTGAAATTCTCCGTGTCGCAGCCAAGGCTTCCTCTTCCGCCGCCAGCCCCGACTCCTCCTCCACTTCTCCTGACGGCGTCACCACCGCGATAACCCCACTATGGTACAAAATTCTCCAGGTAGAACCCTTCTCTCACATTAACACTATCAAGAAGCATTATAAGAAATTAGCCCTAATTTTACATCCCGATAAGAGCTCGTTTAGTGGGTCCGGAGAGGCGTTTAAGCTCGTGGGCGACGCGTTTCGAGTGTTGTCTGATAGGATTAGGAGGAAGGAGTATGATATGAAGCTTAGAATTGCAATGCAGGCTGCTGCCACGGCGGAGGGTGGGAGCGGTGATTTGGCCGCTGGGGAGACCTTTTGGACCGCGTGTTCTACTTGTAGGTTGTTGCATCAGTTTGAGAGCAAGTATTTGGGGCATAATTTGATGTGTCCAAGTTGTAAGAAATGCTTTAAGGCTGTGGAGGTTGAGGATTGCGTGGATTTGGATGAGAAAGATAATGCTGAGACTAGGGTTAGTGCCAGGATTCGGATGCGGGGTGAGTTGTCGCGGAAAATGAGCAGTGTCGGGGAGATTTTGAAGAGATCAAGGTCGGTAAATGTTGATACTAATGGGGATTCTAGGGGTGATGGTGTTCTTGTTGATGGATTAAAGTCGAAGAAGGTTACAAGGTTGAGAGATGTGAAGGATAGAGCTGAAAGGGGTAGTGGGGTGAAGGTGAATGAGCAATCGAAGAGGAAGAGAGTGGAGACTGGGGAAGAAACAATGACTCTGGCGGAAATGCAACTGTTAGCAAAGCGAAAGGCCAATGATGAAAAGTTGAAATCAAAACTGAAGGATAAGGAGAAGGGCATGGTGAAGGGCAGGAGCAGTGGAAGTGCAGGTTTGAAGAGTGGGGATCTGATAACCAAGAAAAGAGGAGAATCGAAAGTTGGAGACTTGGAGATAATGGTTGTGGAAGACTCTGATTTTTATGATTTTGACAAGGGGAGAGTGGAAAGGAGTTTCAAGAAAGGGCAAGTGTGGGCAATTTATGACGATGACGATGGAATGCCGAGGCACTATGGTTTGATTGATGAAGTAGTTTCCACCCATCCCTTTGAGGTGGTAATGAGTTGGTTGGATCTCGAAAGCAATGGAGATGAGGGTTTGGCATGCTGGGAGAAAAGAGGATTTCATGTATCTTGTGGGAGGTTTAAGGTTTCTCAGAAAACTTCAGTTAAAGCTCTTAATGTATTTTCCCATCTAATGGATTGTGAAAGAACTGCAAGAGAGGTTTATAGGATTTACCCGAAGAAGGGTTCAGTGTGGGCTCTTTATAATGAAAATGCTTTGGATGGTGAAGAGAAGAATGCATTGGTCAAAGACAAGCGGTGCTACGATATTGTTGTGTTCTTAACAAGTTACAGTGAGATGCATGGCTTGAGCATGGCATACCTTGAGAAGGTAGCTGGTTTCAAGACAGTCTTCAAGAGAAAAGAGATAGGCTATCATGCTATCACATGGCTTGAAAAGAATGATGCTCGCTTGTTTTCGCATCAGATTCCTGCAAGGAAACTTTCTGGAGAAGAGGCCCCAGGTCTTTCAAAAGATTGTTGGGAACTAGATCCTGCTTCACTTCCTCCGGAGTTGCTTACTATCGGTTGGGGAAGGTAGTGCCTTAGAGAAATACTTATGTACAATTTGTGAATTATGCCTTTGTTAGGTCTCCATGTTCAGATGAAGTTGTTGAATGTAAGGTACATCACTCTTCATTTCATGGTGTATACTTGCTTAAGCATACAACATACCTTTCTTCTTTATCCTACAACATTGTATGATGAAAAACAAATCAAGCTATAGATTTGGACTACATATACAAATTGAGTCATTTAGGAGGCTGGTGGGCTGAGATTTGAATAACTTTGTCACCGTTTATATATGATCTGGTCAAGTTGGAAATAAGGTCTCACGAAATCTTTGAACCAGTCAAATCTGTCTTGAACAACTTTACTGGGCCATTCTTGTAGCAAGCTTGGTTTGAATTCTCAGCCACAACTCTTGTGCTTAAATTTAATGACATTTAATCTAGCAATTAATCAATTTTGTTTTTAGGTATGGCAATTTCCCAGCTCAAAACCATGTGTGGTGACTTTTGTATTTTCAACTTCTTTATTTGCAAATACCGTGATATAGACATTAACGGTAGCCAATGAAAATGGTTTCATGAGTTCGTCTAAGATGGTTGAGCAATGCCATTTACTCAAAAGATAGGGATAGGAAATATAGGAAATTGTCCATTGATGCATTAATTATGAGTATAACCTCCAACTTTAAGATCAAGTACTATCATACAGCTACTCATTTATCAAATATATATATATATATATATATCTGACAACTGCTCAATGCATAACTTATTTGTTTAATACTTATTTTCTGTTAATACATTATTTTTACACCTAGTATTGCCTAAACGGACATGTTTGCATCACTGCATGAAGAGATTCCGTGGTGCCTGAAAGAACTAGTCACATATAAGTGGAAGCGATAGCCACAACTCTGGTCTTGTGCTTACGTGGGAGTCTCAACTATAGCTAGTGTTGAGGTGGAGGTCTATATAAACCTCCCCTTTAGAACATAATTGTTTTAGAATGAAAGCGTTATGGATTTATACGAATGTTTATTGTTTCATTTGCATGGTGTTTGCAGCTATTTGCTGCTTTGTACTTGCTTTTCTGCCCCTTCCTGGCGCCAGCTTATGTAGTGGCCACTTTGAGTTCGTAGCAGTTAGGAAAAGGTGCAGTTTTCATCTTTTAGCAGGACAAGTATGTTCAAATCCCAAGTAATCCAGATGTGGGTTGCTTCATTAAGTAGGATTCACGATCAAAGCTGAACTCTTTAGTCTTTACAATGGAAGCACTAACAGTTAGTAACGAACAATTAAGCACAAAACAACAATGACTCTCACCTATGTTTTTTTTTACCTACAAATGTCACAATTTGGTAACGACCCACCGAGCCAATTCGCTATGTGTAGCCCACTAAGTACGCAACACCTTAGGTCATCAGGTCTTGCACAAGCCAATCCAAAAGTTAATGATGTTGGTGCTCGCTGGTAGTGGTAGTGGCCTAGTGGGTGACTGACCATCTATTAAAGCACGCACAAGCCCCACATCTATGATCTATCCGATGTAGAATGAGATATTACATAAACAAAAAAATAAATCTTTCTTAGATGTGGGTTGCTTTCAAATCTATATAATAACAACAACAATAATAATAATAATAATAACAAACGTGATTTTCCTGCCTAAAATTGATATCCATAAATGGAAACATTAGAAGCTGAAACACTTTATTTTTTTATTTTTTCTTTTGTTTTTATGCTAAATATTTAATATTTTTAGATAAGTTGACATGAATATATTTACACATTTCTAGAAACTTTGAACACACTCAAATTGTTGGTATTCTCGGCAATTTGATATCATGCTTGACCTTTTATTTTCATACACATTTATATAAAGTCTAACTTTGTTCTATGCAGATGTTCAACCAATCTTCTGCAAAGTTTTTTTAAAAATCTATTACGAAATAAGCTTTAGACATTTTGAATCCAAAATATTTAGGGCGAAATTCACAATTGGTCTCTGTACTTTGGGTTTGTCCACCGTTAGTCCATGAACATCAAAACGTCTCACCATTGACCAAAGTTTGTGTTTTTTGTCCGCCGTTGGTCCCTTGCTCAAACGCTGTTAACTGTTTCACCGTTAAATGGACATATGCGATAAACATGACCAAAATGAAGGACCAAACTGTCATTTCTCAATTGTACACTCATTGGTTAGACATTTCTATCTTTCTCTCTCCAGCCGGCCACGCACCCTCTTAAATTGTCTGAAGCCTAAATCGCTCCCCAAGCGCTCCCTGGGCACCACCATTCTCCATCGCCACTCTCCTCTCTCTCTCTCTAATTCATTCACAAGGCAAGCCCGCGTAGTCTCCCTTTGCCTAATCAATCACAGCCCAAATCGCGTTTTCTCTTAGTAAATCCTCTTTGGTAGCAATCACATGCTTCCTCATGATGTATGTGCTTTTGCCCGATGGGCCTCATTTGCTCTCTCTCCGTCGTTTATTTGATTTTCTTCCTTTTCCTTCATCTTTTAGTTCTCTATCTTATGATTTGGATTGGGGATGGTTACGTTAATATTTTTGCAGGAAGCACATGGCACAGCGTAAATGTAAGACTGACTCGACTTTTTAAACAAGGCGTAAATCTCTTCAAGCTTCGAGAAAGGATTCGAATCCAAACCCGTCATGAAACCATAATTCGATTTCGAATTCGAAACCATGTTTATGTAATTCTCTCTCTGCATTTGCCGGGCTTGTTTGTCTACAATACAAACATACATCAGAAGCAGAGGAAGAAGAATGGAAAATTCCCACTCTGTCAGTGGTTGCTTTGCACCTTTCCTTTCCCAAATCCTTAACTTAAGGATTGAAGCCATCTCCGCTAACTGATCCAGCATACGATTCCGCTCCGTATTAGGTTTTCTTTTGATCTAATCTATGCCTTCAAGAGTGGGTCCTTGCTGAGCTTTTCGAAGGAGGCACCGATGCCGGTGATGTCGGAGATGGAGATCTGCAAGGGGTGGGGTGTACTTGGGGATTGACGCGGAGGGGCGTGAGCGTCGCCGATGCAATCCACGGCCAAAGAACCGAGGAAGTCAGCCGGACCAAGGTTGGCGGCGGTGGTAGGGCGAATGACTTGACGGAGGTAAAACTGCAGGTTCTAAGTTGATGCGGTGATAAGGGTTTTATGAGAAGAAGAAGAAGATGCAGAGAGGTTACATCTAAAGGAGAGGGAGAAGTAGTTGGATTTGGGAGAGGAGAAATGAAGCTTCAATGGAATTATCGTCTCCATTTACAGAATGATTTTTTGGGTAGTGAGGGAGACGGTGAGGGTTACAGAATGGTCTACACGACAATTTTTGACCAATTTTTTAAATTAATTTCCCGAGAGGTTGAGAAATGACACTTTGGTCCTTGATTTTGCTCACACTTATCGCACATGTCCATTTAACGGTGAAACAGTTAACGGCGTTTGAGCAAGGGACCAACGGTGGACAAAAAACGCAAACTTTGGTCAATGGTGAGACGTTTTGAAGTTCAGGGACTAACGGTGGACAAACCCAAAGTACAGGGACCAATGGTGAATTTCGCCCAAATATTTACTACAACTATTATGGCTTTCATACCATCCGTCCTAAGAGACGACCACAAACAAAGATTCGAATGGATTCTCAAAGTCAAAGTTGCAAAGAAATAGTTAGTCCCAATTAAAATATACAATGAAGTTGTTGACATAGTCTAACTATAAAGTTATATATTTTTTAAAAGCATGAAGAATGGTTAAATAAAAAATATTAAGAAATGTAACAGATAAATTCATTAGTTATAACTTCAAATCTCAATATTTGAGCTATGTATTCTTTTTAAAATAACCTTGAAAAGTATATTTAAAAATTTAGAATATAACAAATCTCGTACAGTAAAATAAAATATTTATCATTAAACAATGTTTTTACTAAATACTTGACTTTATTTTAAATATTGGAGTCTCAAATTATTAGATTTGTATTTTTTTTAAAAAATTTAAAAGTTATATAAGGAAATAGAAGGTAAAACAAAATGATATAGGCTAAATTTTCAGTTCAATGAAAAATTAAAAGAATTTGAATAATCTGGAGAGATCGTTACAATTTCTTACCGAATGTTAGGTGAATGAAATTTTGAAGTGAAATAATATATGTCAAATGAAGGGTTCTAACTGAAGGATTGTATTTGTTAGACGACAGATGCTGAATTTGGTTAGATGTTGAGGTCGTGTATTACTTTATTAAAAGTAGTGCTCCGGTAAGACCGTCTTACGAGTTTTAATTCGTAAGAGGGAGCCCCACTATCTTACAACGCAACTCACCGATACACAGTGGGTTGGGTCAAAAAGATATGTCTTACATAAAATACACATAATATTATTTTTTCTAAGTTTTTATTTTATATTAATAGGTTAAAAATGACAACTTACATGACATGTGGCTTAAGGGTGGATGTGAGATTTTAATGGGTTGGATTTTATATATAGTAGAACTTTTAGTGTTTTTTCAATGAGGTGGGTTTTTTTTATTTCTCATTTTGGTAAGGAATAATTACGGGCTGGTTCTTTTTTTTTTTCTTTCTAAAATGTTAACCGCTGAAGTACAATTTTTTTACTGTAAAAGTACTTTTCTTTTCTTCCTTAAATATCATCGTTCCTACTGAAACAATACTTTTCGAAAACCGAAGCATTACTCTTGAAAGAAAAGTCGGCCAGTTAGGGGAAGAAGAGCTTTCCCTCTCCCTCTACGTTCTCTCTCCTTGAATATTAGTCCCTCCTTTAATCAAATTAGTCTTTCCTTCTCCCTTTCTCGCTCTCTCTTTCTCTCAACTGACCTTGTTTCGGAAGGGTGAAGGATTAATTAAGCACCTATGTCTCTTTCTTCATTTACATTTCACAGATTTTGCTTGAGATTGATCTTGTCTGCCTTATCTTTCTTCCTTAAGTAGACTCCAACTCATACTTTATATTTCATTTCCTAATGAAAGAAGGAATTCTTGATTTTAATCCACTAGTAAGTCTCTCACTCGTCTTTTCTATCTTTCTGAATCCTTCTTTATCTAAGTTCTCCCCTTCTTCATTCGTCAATCGAGAAAGTTGTTCTTTTCGTAGAAATGGTTCTAAAATATACCAGAAAGTGAGTGACCATTGCAATCCTTCCATGACTTAGGAGGCGCAGGATGGGAGCTATCGAAATGGATCATCGCTATTAATACAGAAGAATGCCTTTGACACATTTCGATGCTCGCGTCGGAAGCATCGTAAGTTCCAACGCCAGCATCGTAAGTTCTGACGCCCAGCTTTTCCATTGCGATGCCCAGTTTTTCTTTGGATGGGGCTTATTGTGTTGCCCATCTTTTCCATTGTGATGTCATCTTTTCTATTGTGATGCCCAGCTTTTATTTGGGTGGGCTTTATGCGTGCATCTTTATTAAGGGTGTGTTTGTCATTTTCCCCCCAAAAGTATACTTTTGCGGTTAACATTTCTCCAAAAGGTACCGGTCTGATTATCACCCAATAAAATAATATTGTGTCTAGATAATTTTGTTGAAGTCTTTTGAAAGAGACGTGTTAAAGTTTTTTGAATTATTTAGTCCATATGAAAATAATAGTATGAATGAAAGATTTTTTGGTGTTTGTTTCTTTAATTTAATAATCTTATATGAATTATGTTGCAGCAAATGTTGCTACCCAATAGTATAATATTGAAGGTTCTAATCAAAATGTATTGTATCCTATTTCAGTTCTTCCTTTATCGAATATCACGAATGATAAATTTTATTATATTATTTTCAAAGTAAATTTTATTATTATTTTATTTATTTATATTTAAAGTATACATATTTTTTTTCAGTTTCTACACAAGTACACAATACAGGGAAGAACAATTTTTATACCTACTCACCTTTCATAAGTTCAAGTATCTCGCACATTGTTGATTCAATAAATCATGGAGAATGTTCAAATCCTATTGTCATTTCGAGTAAGAAAAAACGTTTAAATATATATCTCTCACTTACTCAATGTAAAGTTTTGTTATAAATTTTGGAATACTTCGTTTTATAACATCATTCTTGAACATGTACGACTATTACAACTATCACTATCACATAATAAAATTTGAAGGCCCTTAGGATCAACAACTCTAGACAAAATGACATACAGTTGGCTAGACTAAAAATATGTTTATTCAAAAGAAGTCATACATTAGACAACCCTAACGTTTATATATAGACATTGTGTAAGACACCATTAGCGGAAACTGTCTTATCTAGAATTTGAATGAAATTCTATGATTAGATGATGTCAATGACATTCTCGGAATCAAAACAGTACCACCATAATGACCCTTCGAAAGAACTCAACATGTTTTTTGTTAATATGATTACAAATTGTACCATTTATGGACGCAATGCAGAATTTTGAGACTTACAAAAAACATAAGACTTCAAACTCTTGGCAATGATGAATGTAGTCTCGTAATGAAGACATTTTTTTGAGTGGATTTTAAGTATCGGCGACGGTACATGTGATGATGAAAATGATGATGTTGCAACAATGGAAGTTTCAAATGGTCTTTTAGTTAATGCATCAAATAATTTGATCTAGTAAATTGTTGAAAGTATATATCGGTTATTTTTGGAGTCTTTTATGACGTATCATATTTGTAAGGACATGGTATAAACTTGTGTTGTTCTCTGCCCCGACTCTTGACGTTTTTGATACCATAAATAAGTACATGGTAGCTAAACAATCACTTAGAAAAAAGAACTTATTTGAGTTCAAATTATATGTGCAAAAGCAGAGAACAACACAAGTTTGTTTGAAGACAATCATTTTACAGAGTTTTTGAATAGTATAAAGTGTTCAGCATTGTCTAACCATAAATTAACACTTAAGGTTAGTGTTTCAATGATGTTGTTGAGAAACATTGATCCTGCTGCAGAGTTGTGTAATGGAACAAGACTAATCCTTACAATGTTTGAGAATCACGCTGTTGAAGCAATTTTTTTTTAATGGAAGCAATGTTAGAGAAAAAATATTTATACCAAGAATGTCATTGTCTCCATCAGATATGAGGTTGTCTTTCAAATTTCTAGAAAAAATAATTTTCATTGGTAGTATCGTATGTCGTGACAATTAACAAAAGTCAAGGTCAATCACTTTCACATGTAGGACTCTTCGTGAAAAAGCCAGTATTCAGTCATGGTCAGTGACTCAGTTGTATGTCACAGGTTATAGTGTAACAAACCGTTCTGACTTGAAGATATTAATATTGATGAAGATGGAAAGCCAACAAATAAAACAAGAAATATTGTGTATAAGGAAATTTTTCAAAATCTATAATATTATCAATAAAATAATATATTTATATTTAAGTAGTTACTTCAAACATTACTTTTCTTAATTTATTCTTTTGATTTTGATTTACTTATTTGTTTTGCTTGAATATTATTTAATTAAAAAATATTTTTGTTCGTGCGTTTAACGCACGAGTGTAAAACTAGTGTCAGCTAAAAATAAAAAACTATTCATCGAGAATTGAAGATGGCAATGCGAAGAAAGGTCAAAAAATTACTAGTTGTTTTATTTTTACCTAAAATTGAAAGCAACCAGCTAAGAAAGTCTACTTTTATTGCAGGTGTGTACTTGTGACGATCAAAGTTCTTTCTTGAAGCAGACCATCAAAAGGAAGATACATTTAGGCAGTCGCAGACCCTCTAAAAGGGAAGGGGAGGGGGGCGGAGAAAGGGTTATTAATGATTCACTCTTTTGCTTTTGCTCTGGTTTTATACTCCCTAATCCCTAATCATCTTTTAATCTTTACATCACTGTGGTCATATAGTATCACTCAGTCATATTGTCCAGCATCCACCATTCACCATCGATGCACACTACCAACACTATTATTTTTTAGAATTTTTTATACAATGAACACACTAGTTCACTCTCTTTCTCTAAAATTAGCTCTGACAATTATAACTCATTATTTATTAACCCATTCAATCCAACTCACTAATTATCCAACCCAACCCATTAATATTTTTGGATTGAAGCGGGTAACCCGTTTTGAATCAATAATATTAACATGTTGGGTCAGGTTAAAGCGGGTTGAATCCGTTACCCGTTTTGACCCGCTAATTTTTACACTATAATTTTATATTTTTTTGGAGAATATTTTGGATTGAGACGGGGCGACTCGCTTTAACCAGTTACATGTTTCAACATGACCTATTTCAACCCAACTCATTTCAATTCGTTTGATATTTGGGTGATAACGAGTTTTGACATGTTTCAACTCATTACTCATTTCAACTCAACCCAATCCACTCAATTGTCAGGCCTATCTAAAATGGTAAAACCAAGTAAATCATTCTCTTAATTACGAGATTGATATACCTTAAATAATCGTGCTCTCCAAATACAAGGTTTCTAGCATTTTCCAATTAATGTTGAAAATTATTTTATTGAAAATCAATTATACCACTTTTTTTTCTTAATGTTTTAGCCAATGCAAACAATTGATATATATTCTTTTTGTTACTACATCATCATAAAACTTTATTTATCAGTCATATAGATCTAGAAACGTACATATTTTATTTATATGAAATTTGGGAGCTAAATGTGAATTCTTTTCAACTAACAAAAATATTTGTCTCGTGTCCTTATTATATGAGAGGACAAAAGGTAATAATGAAAATTTATTTTAAATATAATTTTAGATGAAAGTAATTGAAATACCAAATTATACAACATTCTTTTCATAGAATATAAATTTAAATATACAATATTTTATTCTAATTATGGTAGGAAGATAAACATAAAATATATTGGTAGTTAGGTTTGTTAGTTGAGATTTGAGAGATTTTAGGTTTTAAAGGGTTATATATAGAGTGATTATTAGAGTAATTTTTTTAAAGTGTTGAAAAAGTGTAAATAGAACAAAAAAATAAAAAAAAACAAGTTGTTTAAAGAGTTTTCTGTGATCCACCATTGTGGATGCTCCTACTAAGCACCAGGTCCTGATGTGAATTCTAAACCCCGAGACCCCTCACTTATTGATGAACTAACTAAGCCGAAAAACCAAGCTGCCTGACAACTACAAATTGAGGGTGAAACTCACGTTTACTTACTGCTCAAACCACACGTTAGACTGTCCCAGAACACCCTCCAAAGCAGCCCTCAAAGCTCACGGTAACACCAAGAAAATATAAGAATAGATAGGCGGACTCACCAGTTGAACTTCACTCGCTCGACGTAAAGAAATCTGATGCACAATCAACTTTAGCTTCACTCACCTAGATTAGATTGAATCGATTTGATATCAAGAACACGACTGGTTCTTGGAAGAGTTTTCTTCACACAAAAATAATGGTCTAGCATTGATAATGAAATAGAATACCCTTTAAAGGCTACAACCGAAACCTTAAACAACATACCAAAATTAAAAGACTTCCTAACCAACTAAACAATAAAAAGGAAACTAATTTCAAAAGGAAATAAAATAACAACCGATCTAATAGTAGATTCTCCTAACCCTAATTTGACTACCACTTGGAATCACGGAGGATGGCCTCCCCACGCCTTATGACTGCCATGACCTTGCATGGGGTGCCATGCTCGGTTTGCTAACCCCGTGCCACCCTTCCTAGCACTCCTCGACCCATCCGTGCCAAGCCTATCTTCTCCATTAAGTCCAACAGCCCACACGTCTTTTTCCAGCCCACTCCCTTGCTCACCACTCCCTCTTGAATCCCCTTGGTTCATACTGCCCCAGCCCATGTCCCCTCTTACACTGAACTTCCAACCATGTGTGTCCTTTACCCAACTCCCAACCTTTGTTGTGTCTAACCCTGCTTACAACCCTCTTCTAACCGCGAGCAACCTCTACCCAATTCCTAGCCCATATTTTGTCGCCAAAGAACTCGAATCATCTATCCCCTCAACAGCCCCTTCGTTGAGCCTTGCGAACATGGTGAACCGTTTGAGAATTTCTGTCCACTTCATTGTTTCTTGCTCAATTAGTAACATGAGTTGATTGGAATTTATTCTTCATCTTTCATAAGGGAAGTTCTGGATTGTGGAGTACATTCTCGTGTCACTTGTATCGAATTTCCTAGTCTTGTTCTCACTAACAAATATGCGGCTTTCCCCTAAAACAACCCCAATCCAAACATTACTTCTCTCCAAGGCGTTTTAAAACCATACGAGATCCAACTTAATGTAGCATCCCGTATTTCCTTCGACACCAAACAAATTATTACAACAATCTGTCCATGTACGCAAATTAAAATTGTAAAACAATATACCTTCCAGACTGAATTCACAATCCTTGACGCAACAGGGTCTAGAACTTTGAAATTGAAGGGATCACTGAATACATACGCTCGATTCACCACCTCAAGAACTGTTTGCATCCTTTCTTCTTCTTCCTCAAGTGCACTTTGTTCCTATCCATATTTCTCTTCCCTTGGTTTGTGACCTTCTTGTGCTATTCCCACTAAAACTGATCTGGCCTTGATCACTTCTTTTACTCTTGCTTCACTGGCCTTCACTTCGCAGCCTTGTTTCGGCTCTGAATTATCCCGTAAGATTCTCGGGTTGTTTTCTTCTTTTAGTGTGGTGAACGGCTTCAATCAGAATTTCTTTCCTTCATAAGTCACCACAAACGTGTTCTCCCTCCCATTGTGGATGACATGACCATCATATTGCCATGTCCTAAAAGGACATGGCAAAAATCGATAGGCAGAACGTCACATACCACGTGTTCCTTATATTGCCCTATAGAAAACGAAACTATAGCATGTTGTATGATTTTGATACCCTGGTCTTCTTGGAGTCCACAAACTTCATACGGGCAGGGATGGTCCATTGTTGCAAGCTTCAGTTTTTTGATTAATAAATCTGAAACTCCGTTCACATAATCCCTCCGTCAATATCAATAATACATACCATGTCTCGAACAAATCCACGGGTTCTGAATTTTTCTCTCTCTGCTTTTATCCTCCATGATCGGTTATGAATATGAATTCGTAACGAACTGTGCTCAGATACCACTTGATGTGAATTTTAAACCCTGAAACCCCTCGCTTATTGATGAACCAACTAAGCTGAAAAACCAGGCTGCCCAACAACTACAAATTGAGGGTGAAACTCTCGTTTACTTACTGCTCAAACCACACGCCTAGACTGTCCAAGAACACCTTCTAAAGCAGCCTTCAAACTTCACGGTAACACCAAGAAAATAGAAGAACGGATAGGCGGACTCACCAGTCGAACTTCACTCACTCGACGTAAAGAAATCCGACGAACAATTAACCTTGGCTTCACTCACCTAGATTAGATTGAATCGATTTGATGTCAAGAACATGACTGGTTCTTAGAAGAGTTTTCTTCATACAAAAATAATGATCTGCCATTGATAATGAAATAGAATGCCTTTTAAAGGCTACAACCGAAACCCTAAACAACATACCAAAATTAAAAGACTTCCTAACCAACTAAACAATTAAAAGGAAACTAATTTCAAAATAAAATAAAATGACAAAGGAAATAAAATTACAACCGATCTAATAGCAGATTCTCCTAACCCTAAACTGATTACCACTTGGAATCATGGAGGACGGCCTCCCCACACCTTGTGACTGCCGTGACCTAGCTTGGGGTGTCAAGCACGGTTTGCTAACCCCGTGCCACCCTTCCTAGCACCGACCAAAACCCTCCTCGACCCATTCGTGCCAAGCCCAACTTCTCCATTAAGTCCAGCAGCCCACACGTCTCTTTCCAACCTACTCCCATGCTCGCCACTCCCTCTTGAATCCCCTTGGTTCATACTGCCCCAACATGTGTCCCCTCTTACACTGAACTTCCAGCCATGTGTGTCTTTTACCCAACTCCCAGCCCTTGTTTTGTCCAACTCGCTTACAACCCTCTTTCAACCGCATGCAACCTCTACCCAATTCCTAGCCCATATTTTGTTACTCCGGACAGCCCCATTCACATCAAGTCCTAACTCCATTTGAAAATAGGCAAAACCCTACATTTGGCCACCCAACTTTTCAAAAAATTGCAAGGCGGCCACCGAAAGTTTAAAACTTGCAATGAGGCCACTGAACTAAATTTATGTTGCAAACGTGCCCATATTTTGGATGTCCGTTAGTTCCATCGTTAAATATGAGTGAAATTCCTATTTTGTCCCCTTTAAATAACAATTACTTTCTTTATGTGATATTAGAAACCCAAAGGGGTCTAATGAAAAAAAATCAAATATAAACCCTCTTCATCTCCCATCTTTCTCTCTCTCTTACGCCTCGATCTCCAAAGAAATCGCGTCGGTGGACGGAATCTTCTGTCTGCTTGGGAATGGGTTGCCGGGTGTTTGAATGGTGGGGAGATGAAGGACCGTGATTTAGGCAAAGGGGGCGACGCCGGCGGCTATGTGGAGGCTAAACGAAGGTGGACGCCGGATGGCGGTGAGGATGCTGGACGTTAAAGACAGAGAATTCGGTAAGTTGATTGGGGATGAACGGAGATGGAAGCGGCTAGAAATTAACTGGAAGGGGTTATCGACAGTTGGACCTTGGTGGAGCTTTTGTGATACGAAGGAGATGGCGGCAAAGATGAAGGATTCAAGCTAGGTTTGGAGCTCGTCCAGACATGGCGGGTGGCGAATCTGGGAGATGAAGCCTGAGCGAGGGAGATGGAGATTAAATGGAGGGGGATCAGCGTCGGTGATGGATGAAGGGGAGGTAGAACGCCGGTGATGGCCGAGATCGAGGTTACAAAAGGGCGTTGATTGATTAAGGCGAGGGAGACGGCGGGCTTGGTGTGAACGAATTAGAGAGAGAGAGAGAGAGAGAGAGAGAGAGGGAGATGGTGTCGCCGTTGTTCACCAGAGAAGGGAGGAGCTGCTGGGTTTATATAGGGCCGGACCAAACCTGTATCGTTTCGATCTGCCTCAATAGAGGTCTACTAAACTCAGGGAGTTGTGTGACCAACTCTTCGCATCGGTGCTCACTTGTGCTTGGTATATATCACTGACCTCCTTCATCTTCTCCGGCGAATCTTCATCGCCGACGTCAGATCCGTCTTTCCCATCACCCACATCCGGTCAAACCTCCCACACTCTGCATCATCGCCCCAGATCCATTCCAGATCTAGCCTGCGAGACTCCATTGTTGGGTAGCAACCTTTTTTCTCTTTCTAGAAATCCGGCAAAGCAAGCCCACCTCTGTTTGTTCCGATCAAACCCAGTAATTCTGTTTCGAAAATGAAAAAAACATATTTATAAAAAAAATTCAGTTAGACCCCTTTGGGTTTCTAATATCACATAAAGAGAGTAATTGTTATTTAAAGGGGGCAAAATAGGAATTTCACTCATATTTAACGATGGAACTAACGGACATCCAAAATATGGGCACGCTTGCAACATAAATTTAGTTCAGTGGCCTCATTGCAAGTTTTAAACTTTCGGTGGCCGCCTTGCAATTTTTTGAAAAGTTGGGTGGCCAAATGTAGGGTTTTGCCTTGAAAATACAATGAAATCTAACTTTGTCAAAAAAATATCCACAGAAATCCTTAGTGAATACTAGTGTCACGAAAAAAGCAAACGTTGAAAAATGATTAGCTAAAATACTAAAATAAAGTAAAAATTATTCACAGGGCCTCCAAACTCGATCAAGAACTCAGAAGAAAAATGAAGTGAAGAAATCGATCTCTAACATCCACCGCAGTCCGTAGCTATGACCTGGTTCAAATGACTTTTGTCACCGTCACCTCAATGCTCACAAATTTCACTTTTCATAACCTCACTTAAATGTTTGCCACGTTATGCCGTTCATCCACGTTAATGAAGTGAATTTGCCATTTTTCTTTATTTTTTTGTATTTGATCTAATATTGAATTCCTCTTTTTTTTTCTCTCTCTAGATCTTCGATCGAGTTTGGAGGTAGTGTGAGTATTTTGTTGAATGTTTTAATTAACTATTCTCCAACCTCATCATTTTTGCTGACATTAGTTATCCATCAAGTATTTAATTAGTATTCTTTGACGGAGTTAGAATTTTGGGTTAACTTCATCATTGGGCCATGTATTTAAAATATTTCTAGTGATCATCCCTCATTTCAAAAAGTAAAAATTTAGGTCTAAAGTAGTCTTTTTTTGCAGGCTAGAGGTCCCTCAGTTGGATGTTGTTAGGTGATCTACCGTTAAGTTGGCATGTGCGAACCACATGAATTTTTCTTTTTGGGGCAAGAAAGTCATTTCTTGAGGAAGGGTGTTTTCTTTTCATCTTCAACCTCCAAGCTCCAACCCCTCTCTCCAACCCCTCCACACACCTCCACCATCAATGTGGCCTTCTAGTCTTCCACCCACCTCCGACACCACCCATCTTAATAGCTTGACGGGAAATAGCCCTTTAGGCAGCTTCCTTCCTTGGCTATTAATTTCAAACAGACAGTGCCAAGTCATATTCTGACGAGATGGGTGAAACACATTCCATTTACTTAACCTTTCCTCCATCCTTCCATGAGAATTTTTCTTTATAGTTAGTTTTCAAGGAATATATTCAAGCTCACGATCAAAGCACTTCGTTTTTCTACAACGTCGAATAGGAAGGAAAAATAGAGTGTCGGTCCGGCCTTTTTAGGCACGTAGGTCATTGGCCCACCTTTGATACCATAAATGACGAAAAAAATGCAATGTTGTTGATTTGGATTGTATTCCGCACATGATCATTGACTAAGGGAATAAAATGCCATTCAAGTTGATTTTCTCGTGCCGGGAAAATCATCAAACATGCCATGGAGTTACAAACTACTCCTCTCCTCTCTCTTTCTACAACTACCCAATTAATCCATAACCCACATTCTACCCATAGGCTTACTGACAAACCGAGTTACTCAATAGCTCCTATTATTGGCCCCAGATTCAACCTGAAAATCTCATTTGTTCACCAGATTCCATCACATTGTGACGTTGAGAGGGCTGGAAAAGGTGAGGGTTTTGTGGGCTCTTCGATTTAGAACTGGTCTTTTGTTGTTGGACTTCCGATGAATTCATGGGATTACACCATGGGCAGTGGCACACATGGGCGAAGGTTGCTGGGGGTGTCTTTCGCGGTGAGTCGTTGAACCTAGGTTGACGATAGGGAAGAAGACCTTTACAATCGGTGTTGCTAATAGGCCATGGGTGTGTGTGTTCGAAGGTAAAGGTTGAAGATGAACAGAAAAACATGCATCTCCTATGAAAATGACTTTCTTGTCCTAAAAAATTCTCACGTGGTTCGCACATGCCAATTCAACGATAGATCACCTAACGACATTCAACTAAGGGACCTCTAGCGTGCAAAAAGAGACTACTTTGGACTCAAATTTTCACTTTTTGAATCAATGGACAATCACTAGAAAAGTCTTAAGTACATGGACCTATGGTGAAGTTAACCGTAGAATTTTTGTTAGTATTTTAAAATTTGGATTGAGTAAGGATCTCGGGACTGAGAAGAATCGTATTATCACTACAGTGGTGAAATATGTCATTCACAAGCAATAGTCCCTGTACTATTGGGATTTTCACTGGTGGTCCCCATTTTGAAACTTTTACACCACTGATCCTTAGGCTTTCATTTTTGCATGCCATGAGTCCCGATGTTGGATGTCGACATCTCTTTGTCGTTAATTGACCATGTGCCATCCATGTGGGTCTTTCCCAATGAGCAAATACGTGCAAGGCTCTTTACATTTTACCCTAGGCTTGCCAATGGATCGAATTTATATCTGGTCAGTCAAATCCATTATCCAATTTGTTAAGAAATTATCAGACTTGGATCAGATCGGATTATCTTTCGGATATTCAAAAGCTCGATCCATATTCTAAATTTTCGGATTCAGATCGGATTCAGATTTTATTCGCCCTTAATTAAAGTACTGAATACAATTAGTATTGAGGTATGTTTGTTTAATCAATGGTCAAATAAAATTAAAAATTCATGTTTTTAGTTTATACAAACATGAATAATAATGTTAGTAACATCTTAGAGTTTGTCGTAAAATTTATATTTACTAGAATTAGTAATGATTAATGATTAAAAAATCATCATTAGTAAAATTTATTCCTAAATCTCTGCCAATTACATAAACTTCAAGCCCTTTGTTACTTTTGATGGTGGTTTGATGTTGACTTAGCGATGATGGGGGACGAAGAGAGATTTGGTGAGATTGAGAAATTTATGCGACGAGATTGACTTAACTACTGTCGTCGTAATGGTGGCGAAAATATATTTGTAAAATTGACTCAACCCTTTTAAATTCAACAATCGAAGGGGGAGCTCTTTCAAATTAATCAGCTCAATGGGTAAGCAGCAGAGACTGTGACTATGGTGGTAAAGATGGTGTCGCTGATGGAGGCGGGGGAGGGCAAAGATGATGACAAATAAGAGTATAAGGAAGCTACGAAGCTTCCAAATTGTTCCTAATAGATTTTCCTTGGCCTTAAATCACGAATCGCTAGATTCGTTTTGTATGAGTTCCTCCAACAATCCATTTCTTCTCCGGTAACGATTACACTTTTTTTTCAATGTCGATAGATTTCGAAGGGATTTGTCGGTGCCGAAAATCTTCACCAATTGATTATTTTTAGCTTCAACAATATCTAAGTTCTTGTTCTATTTTCGAATCAGAAGCAAGCGAAAACAATTTTGGGTGTGGAAGTTAAAAAAAAAATGGGGGGAGAAGAAGCAAGGGGGATTTCTGAAGCAAGAAAGAAAAAAAAATTGGGAGTGGAAGAGAGAGGTGAGGGTGTGGAAGAAAAAGAGAGAGGGGGACTGGGGGGGGGGGGTTTGAAGAAGAAAAAATGAGAAAAGGAGGGAGAAGCAGCAGTGTCTATAACACAGTGCCAATATATATAGATTATAGAGGCTGGGTGTGGTAATTAAAGAAAAAATAAGGTTAAAATAATAAAAAAAAATTTATAATAAAAACATACAAAGAATACAATTTTTTTGGAACCCACGAAAAAGAAATACATTATGTGACGACCCGACCCGAATTTCAACACGAAATACCAAGGTTGTGCCGTTAGGACAATGCAAGAAGAGGACAAGCACTTGTTAAACAGTAGTGCGAGTCGAACAATCGAGCTAACAAACTCTAAACATGTCGGTGAAGTCGTACTCAAATACGGTATTTCAAAAATTGAATCTGCGGAATCAATAAAGAAATGAAGTCCCGAGCTATGAAGCTCGAAACCAAAGCTAAAGAAACCAAGAGAGACATTTGTCTCACTAAGAGGAAAACAAAACTTGCGTGCCGCAACATTGCAGGCACTGAACACACCATCGACACTCCAAGCTGACGTTTCAACAAGGAACCAACCTGATATAGCTATTAGAATAAAGAAAAGCCCTAAAGCTACCGCGTGCCCGGGAGACAACTGAAATAAATACTAAAACCACGAACAACGGCACGACACAACACGTCAACCCAAGGAAGAACCAATGCAAATAGCCAAGTGTCTACTCGACTGTAAAGTCTAAATAACTTTACAATACATCGATCTCATAAGAATAGCAAAGTACAATACACAAATGATGATGCTAAAAAGAAATAGGACTCCACAAGCTACTACTAAACAATATAACATAAATGAAATATTGACATAAGTGGAAATGATATAATGATACTACAACGAAGATCCAGTAAGTCGAGTTGTATACTTTACAGAAACTGTTCATTTACCAGACTACCAAGATGAACCAGGGTGAATTCCCTGTTCACAAACAACCAAGCAAGTCAGGAGGCAAATCACAAGAATCATCATATAAATATGGACATATATCTTAATATAAACATCACAAGTCTCCCATAGAATAATTAAATAGAAGTATGCATATTTATATATATACACATATCAAGTCTCTCTTAGGATCATCAGGTGCAGGTGCATAAATTCATTTATATACCTAATAATTCATTCATGGAATTCATCATGTAAGAGTATGCTCATCTATATATACATACCTATCAAGCCTTTCGTGAATTTAACATAAGTAAACATGTATACCAATATATATACATATCAAGTCTTTCAATGCACGATCAATACAAACATGGTCATTTAGATTTTATGTTCAACCAACACTCTGTTAACACATAAATGTTCATAGTAAGCCACATAAAGGATAGCGAAGATACCAAATCAATGTCATTGTGTTACTCATGCAATCACAAGTGGTTAACCAGGAATATGGGTCAGATGCTCGAGATGGAGACATTGACATTCAGAGGAGATGCCCAGAAATAACATTAGCCAAATGCGCCCTAATGGATACGAAGATGGGGCTAACACATAACAATCAAGAAATGTCAGCTGGACTTATATGCAATGCACAAGTTGATGTTTACTTGCAAATTCTCAAGTAGATATAAAGATCTACTAAACTCATACGATTATGCACATTGTTATAATAAATCACAAAACCACAATAGAAGCTTATTTGAGTCTCTAAATCATAAGTGTTAAGTTGTCCACTCTATTCGATTCAAGTACCAAAAGTTAGTAATCTAGTCAAATGGAATCTAACTATCATAGGACCTCACCATGATCCTCGTAAGGTTCAATTGTTCCTTAACTCGACTCCGTTGAGTCCTTACTATAGTTCTATCCAAATAGGGTATAAATGTTTTATGTATTTCTAACCCGTTTCTATATTCTCATTTGAAGCATAACTAGGTTCTTGTTCCATTTAGGAACCCTAGTTCAAAAATCACTAAGTCAAGTATAAAAATGGAAGCCTAAGTTGATTAATGTCAAATCAAGTTTAGTTCAATTTCAATTCATAATTCCACTTAATAGTAGAATCCAAGTTCAACATAAATTGATAACTGTAGAATAGATTGCGCATGAAGGCAAGAGCACTCAATATGTTTATAAGTCATATTATTAAATCACATAGAAGAACCAATTATTGACAAGGTAAAAATCATACTTTTAGTCATAATTTCACATATACATGATATTTCACATTCAATTATGAAACCAAACTAAGTCATAATTTAACCATCAATCATCATATACTATCCAAGACTACTTAGTTAGTCTAGGATCATTAAGTCATTTACGAAAAACTCTTCCTAGAATAATAATTAATTATACAACCCAAAAGCCCATACTAGTCCAAGACCTCAACAAACACTAGAGCGATGAAAATTCGTAAGGTCAAACCATACTGACAAGTCTTAGATAACTACTTAGTTATCCTCGCGACTTATACAGGTAGACTCCATGTATAGAGTACTAAAGCAAACCTCAATCCAAATCTTCCTTTAGAAGGGTTCTTAAATTCATTGTCTTGGGTTCCCTAAGATATTCACGAGGCTACTCTAGTGAGTCAATATTCCAACAACAACAATCCCAATTCCCTAAGTTTCATACATGCGTAGATTACATTCTTATAAGTATTGGGACTTCATTTGAAGTCTGACAAGTATCAATAGTTCTAGTTCATAAATGAACCAATTCAAATGTCTTTCACTCAAGTCACACATTTGCGACCCACACATAACCAATCCAATGACTAGCGATAATCTCGCACTTAACATCACTCAAGGACCTCAATTAGAGTTCTAAGCCACAAATCAACCTTAACACCAATTCGGTCTCACCCGATCAAATCTCAAAATTCCGTGATTGAGATTCGACAAACACAAATAATTATATGAATTTATCCTAAAGCTCAACATAAAAACCTCTATAATTAATTGACTCCAATTGGGTCAAATTACAAAGTCCAAATTTCTAGGTCAAGGCATAAATTCGATATTCACAATTTATCTGGGTTTCTAAACCCAACAACAATTAATATTATTCCATAATAATTCCTTTATACCCAATAAAATCATTTGGGTTCAAACCCTCACTAACATATATTAATTTCCAACAAAAACATATCATTTCAACATGTATAACAATGATAAATCTCGAGGAACAAGTCTCTATTAACCTAATATCAAATTCGACTTAGAGATAGAAACTAGAGTTTAAGTAACGTACCTTCATCGACCAAGAAACTCGAAAGGAAACGAAAAGAAACCAACGAGAAAGACTCTATTCGGCAAGGGCTTCGCGATGGCGGTCTCGGATCGTCAAACGGATGGCCGGAACTCCGTGAGTCGACGAATCATGTCACACACACTCTTTCTCAACCGGTTGTGAACACCAAATGAGGAGAGGGGAGGGGTGTTAGGGGTTATAAGGGTGATTAAAGACTATTATGCCCTCAAAGGGGTGAAGGGGCAAGGGTAAAATAAGGGTATAATAGGAATTTCACACTAAAAAACAAACCAACAAATTGCTGGTGTCGGGACCAAGTGGTCGCTTGGTGGAGGAGACCAGGCGAGCCTGGTGTGATTTTCAGAAACACCAGGTTGCTGGAAAATGCGCAGTCGCTTGGTCTTTCTGACTGAGCGAGCGCCTGGTCTTCTAGGAGGTGAAAATGGCTTGCAACTTAGTCCAAAAGGTACCCAACTCAACCTAAAACATACTAGGGTTAAGCCCTACTCAAAACTCAATCAAAACACTCCCGAACAACCCTCAAAACATGTAGAAACGAAGATCGAAACATACAACGAAGAATCAAACGATGATAACATCAATCAAACCAAAACTAAACAAGCTTAGTTAAATTTACCTAAACATGTTAAGGACTATAATACAAGGTCTAGAACTCAAACCAACCTATCAAAAGTCAAATAGACATGTAATACAACCAAGGAAGGTAAACCGAGAAACCTTAAGATCAAAATGATCAAACGAAGCAACAATGCTTCCTAACTCTCAACCAAACATACTATGATCAAGATTGAAGTTATAAAACATACAAGAATGGTTAAGGTATGGACTAGAGTACTCCTATAATGTCCTACAACGTTACACGAGTATAGAAACTCCAGAAGACGCGACATACGCAAGATTCGGTTTCATGCAACGCGATAGAGACGAATGTGATGCATTTAATATCAGAAACATAAATAGACTAAGGGAATATATCCTCTAGTAAGATTAACACTCTCTAAACCATTCAAGACAAACAATAAGTGGTCTAAGGTATAACCAAGGCCACAAGAACGAACTACGCGAGTAAACTCTCGACCGAGTCGTGTTCCGACTAACGACGAGTCACGACTTGAAACTATTACAAGTTAAAGGTTATGATTCATATAGAACTAAGATATTGGCTTCTACCAAGCCATCTCACAACTTCCAAGGCTCTTAAAACGAGCCGAACAAGAATTGATACGATCATTTGACACGTAAAACAAGGAAGTCAAACATACGAATGTTCGGAGTCTCACACATTATAACGCTATATATATAAATGGAAGTGATTTTAGTCTGCCCAATAAATGATTCAACTTCTAGTTTCAAAGTTTAATGTATCTAGTAACATATTCAGTCAATACCAAGTCTCTTCATATTTCAAGACAATTTAGACATTTATGCCAAGTTAAATATGATGTGAGGAGGCACGATTTTCAGAATATAATCTATTTCTGATAAGTGCATTTTGGCGGGATATTTCTATATATATATTAGTCCAATTGTCCATTTGTTGCGATTAATTCTGAATTTATATTTTGTTACCTGTCTAGTGTTCTTAACTCCAATAATAATTATTAAATATCTTCACATTTTTTCCATCTTTGGTCAATGTTTTATGCTCTATTGACCCTTAAATCAAGAAGTACATGGTTTTGGGTAACAACTTATTCAAGAAGTACATGGTTTTGGGTTGGGGTGATAATTTGAGGCACGACACGAACACGTCATGAAATTATAGGGTTTATGTTGAGGCATATCAGATTTGGGTCGTAATAGAGCCAACATGATTAAAAAAAAACTGGTTGTTATCGGGTTGGCCTGATAATCAAAGTAAAGCACGATAACTAAAATATACACATATGTTTAATATATATTTTTTAATTTACTAGGGGTTGGTCACCTATTTCACACTATTTTAATGATTATTTAATAGTTTTATCATTTTAACATTTATAACTTTTAAACTTCTTGACTATTTTTATTGATAAATATTAAAAATATGAATTAAAAAATTAAATATATATTTTTTATAATATTTATTAGGTTTAACGTGTTTAGCAGGTCTAATAGGCCTAACGAGTCTGACTAAATAAACATGATTTTTTTGTTTATCGTGTCAGGCTTTTCGTATTTTTATCGTATCGTGTTTAGTTTTAATATTAGACACGATAAACTTATCGTGTCGTGTTAATCGTGTCAGCCCGATAACAACTTAGTACGACCGATTTGACACCCCTAGTTTCGAGTAAAAGAGTTTACTCGAAAAAGGGCTACGTTTTGTGTATCGGCTTCATTGCCAAAGCCGAATGGGGGCTAAAGCGGAATATTCACTTTGCATGATTGTTGGATTGGGTAATCCTAGCAACAAATATCATGGAACTCACCATAACGTAAATTACTACTCCATGATTTTTTGTGTTTTGAATTTTCCATGTTTGTTTATACATGTCCTATGCATCCATGCAACCTTATTTTTGGCAAAAATACTCCTAAAATGGGACATATATATGCAAGACAAGTCACAGTGCCTAAGAGCATCCACATCCGTTGAATTCTCCCACTAATTCTTTATCAATTTCCACAGTTATCTACATATTAAATTTTTTTTTTCACTTAACAATTATTTTTTTATAATAGTTTTAATTATTCCTTCATTCTTACGTAGTTCTCACTACCAAATCATCTATTTTATTTTTATTACTTTTTTTATTTTTATACCAAAAAGTAACAATAAAAAAAAAATAGAAAAAGCAAGTGACAGTGTGTTCCTCTCTCCTTGGTTGGATTCCTTGTAATTCTTAAACAAGAATTTTGAACAACAATTCTCAAATAAGAATAATGTACAGTTTTTAAACAATTCCATAATTGACTAAGAATTACCCATTGTGGTTGCTCCAAAAGAGCACTAGCAATCATCTGAAAAATACCTTCCGTACAAAATTTGCTTTAGAAAATAAGAGTATGTACACTGATTTTGTTCTTTGTCAATTTATTTGGTTAATAATCTAGGGAAAAATGACAAAAACTCTTACACGTCTTAATATATTTTTATATTCAAAATGTCCCAATAATCATTATTCCATGCTAAAAGTCCATAGTTTAACTTTTAATATTAAACCATCCAAAACATAGCGTTCATACTAATGTTATTAGGTGATGAACTTTTATTTAATTAAAAACTTATTTTTTCTTTTCAATAACTTTAATGGTTATATTATTTTGTATAAAATAATAACAATAATAATACTCCTAATAAAATAATAATAAAAATAATAATAATAAACTGTTTGATGCTATTATTATTAGGCTTAAATTCTCATTTTTGTCATCCTATTATTTTGAAAAGTCTGCTAATTAAACTCATTCTATTATCGTTTTTTATAATTTAATAACTATACTTTATCAAAAGTGTCAATTTGATCTAAAAAATGGACGATGTAAGTTTTGTTGGACGGAAGTCTTCAAAAAGACTGAAATGCCCTCACTAATATTAAGGGATTTTATAAACAAATGTTAATAATTGAATGGTCAAACAATAAAATAAAATAAATCTTACTAACTTTATAAAACTCATTATTTTTCTTAATTTTACTAGCAGAAAGAAGCTTTGAAGAATTTGAATTTGGGTTGTTGTTTCCCAAATGCAAGTTTTTACACAAGTATAGTCACAAACATGCTGTTGATGTCAATTTTTTGATAATTTTCTTGGGCTTGAACTTGATTATACTGATAGCTTTAGTAGTAGGGGCAACTGCATTTTGTTTTGTTTTGTTTTCTGGGTGAGGGAGAAGAAGAGTTTCACAGTAACTTCACTTTTAGAAAAGAAAAACAGAAAACAAATGATTAGCAAATAGCGTAATTAACACGTGCAAATAGTAAGGGTAATTTCAGGTTTTTAGAAATATTTAGACGGTTTAATATGATACTTTTTATAAAGTATATTTACCAAACTGTAAAAAATGATAATAGAGTAAGTTTAAGAGACTTCTCGCAATAATAGAGTGATTAAATTAAGAATTAAATCTTATTATTATATTTACTACTACTATTATTACTATTACTATTACTAAAGAGACTTTTGGAATTAAAATGTTGTTGTAATAATAATAATAATAATAATAATAATTATTATTATTATTATTAATCAATGTAATTCTTATCATTAAAAGAAAAATGAATTTACATCAAAATGAAAGTTCTTACCATTAAGGCGTTGGTAGAAACGTTGACCTTTTCTGTATTAAAAAACTATTTTTGTGATTTTTTTTGATTGAAATTTGATTTTATGACTTTTAGATATGCAAATTTGTTGGGAGGAGATTTTGGTGTTTTTCCCAATAATGTACACCATCAGTCCTAAAATTATTGACATATCTAACTGATATACAGATTAAGAAAAAATGATTTAAATATTAATATTGGTATAATATACTACTTTACTTCAAAGCTAATTTACACGTGGCTCCTAATTAAGATGGAAGAAAACGTTAGTATAAAATGATAAATGGGTTAGGTTTAAAACATTTCATACAAAACAATTTTTTTTTTGATATGGTAAGTGTTGACTCTACTAACGCATTAATTTATAATTTTGAAAAAAAAGTTATACGCTATAATTTTTATTTGAAAAACAATCGGCTTAACTTTAAAAATTTAGAACATGAAACTATTTAGGAAAAGAAGGAGTATAATATAATAAAAATAAATTTAATAACTTTATATACATATATATATATATACATATATATATATATATATATTAACTAATGATTTAGATTAATTAATCTTCTAAACTTTTAAAGCTTTTCATGATTATGATTAACTCTTAAATCCACATTGTAAGTGTGAAAATGGTTACTTGTTAATGTTAAACAAACTATATCTATTAAAATATAAATTTCTTAAATTCTTAATTAAAATAATCATATCTCCCGGTCCAATTTCTAAAAAAGAGGGGACTAATCAATTGTGCATTACATGGATTGGAGTATATTTACTCTTTTCTACAAAACACATAAGCGTAACACCTAAATCCCTAAACACAACACCATTTAATGGATGAAAATACCTCACTAGCCCTCACTTCTATTGTACACAATTTTTCACAATAACGCCCCTCAATTATAACTCCCTCAACAGCTCACCCCTCCATTACTCCCTAAACCTAACCCTTCATTACTCCCAAACTGAAATCATCTATCTAATTTGGCAGCCTTGAGCATAACTCTTGTTCTCTCTCTCTCAGCCTTGCTCTCGTTCTCTCTCTCAGCCTATCAGTCAATCGGTGAACTCTCACTCCCAACAAATTTCCTACAAGGTAAGGTCTCTCTCTCTCTCTCTCTCTCTCTCTCTATTTTGTCTGTTCAAAAAAACGATTTGTTGTTAAATTGTTGTTTCAATTATCTGGAATTTGTTGTTGAAGAAGTTGGGTTTAGCTTCGGATTTGTTGTTTGAGCTGGTGTGTTTCTCCCGTTTCAATTTGTTGTTCTCTTGTTTGAATTCCGGACAAATCTCGTTTTCTTTTTCAAGTTCACGCGAAAGAACCTCTAGGGCACAACGGAAGTTTTGTAAAACATCCGCGATTCACTCGCGGTAGTTATATGAAACATTCACGATTTTGTAGCGGATGTTTCATATAATTACCACGAGTGAATCACGGATGTTTTACAAAACTTCCGCTGGTCTATCGCGGTTCCGGACTATTAAAACCGCAGTTTTGTAGCGGTTGTTTTGTATGAAAACTGCTATGTTGTAGCGGTTGTTTTAAATATTTTTTTTTCTAAAAACATGTTTTTTTAAAACAAAAGTTATGTGTTCATAGCGAATGTTTTGTAAAATCATTTAGGTGTTATGTATTAATAACTTATAGATAACTTATGTAAAAAAAAATTTGTCCATATATGTGTGTATATATATTTATAGAATTTGTAATTATTTTTTTTGAAATAGAACCAAAAGTGAGGGATGATTTGTGTTTTTTTTTAAACAAATATTTTTTTTAAAAAAACTTATGTAATAGATGTAATATATATGTGTGTGTGTGTGTATATATAAATGTTTTATAGATAACTTATCATTTCATTACTTAACTTGTATTTATTTTTTTTATAATAGATGGCGTGGCTACCCGACCCGGATTCCGGAACAGAATCCTAAGGTCATGACGCTAAGACAAGGTTAGAAGAGGACAAGCACTTAAAAACCAGAAGTGCGGATCGGATAGTCGAGCTAACAAGCTTGAAACACAAATATAAAGTCGTACTAATATACGGGATTACAAAAATGACGAATCTGCGGAAGCGATAAGTAAAAGAATCCCGAGCTACAAAACTCGAAACCTAAGGACAAAGAAATCAGGAGAGACATTAATCTCACGAAGGGGAAAAACAAAACTCGCGTGCCGCAACATTGTAGACGTTGAATAAACCATCGGCACTCCAGGCCGACGTTTCAACAAGGAACCAACCTGATATAACAATTACCCACGGCTAAAGAATACCGGGGTTAACCAACAATGATAACAACTAGGATAAAGAAAAGCTCCAAAGCTACAGCATGCCCGGGAGACAACTGAATATAAAAACCAAGACTACGAACAATGACACGACACAACACGTCGGCCCAAAGAAGAACCAAATCAAAACCCAAGTGTTCTACTCGACTGTAAAGTCTAAATAACTTTACAATACAACGAGCTCACAAGAATAGAAAAGTATAATATACAAGTCAATAATACTAGATGAGATATGAATCCACAAGCTATTACTTGGGGATGTCGGCTGCTAAAAGCTCGAACACACGATCAAATCTCGATCTATCGATCAGCTGCATACTGCTACAGTCACGATTTACTCGGCCTCAACACGGCTATCAATAACTGCACACTAGAAGGCAGAGTACGGAGTGAGTCAAAAGACTCAGTACGCTACTACAAAACAATATAACATAAATGAAACATTGTCATAAGTGGAAATGAAATCATGTTACGACGACGAAGATCCAGTAAGTCAAGTTGTACTGTTCATAATTAAATCGTTCCTTTGCCAGACTACCAAGATGAACCAGGGTAAATCCCTTGTTCATAAACAATCAAGCAAGTTAGGAGGCAAGTCACAAGAATCATCATAATTATGGATGTATATCTTAATATAGAACACCCCAAGTCTCCCATAGAATAATTAAGTAGAAGTATACATACATACATACATACATACATACATACATACATATATATATATATATATATATATATATATATATATATACATACATACATACATATATCAAGTCTCTCATAGGATCATCAGATGTAGGTGTATAAACTCATTTATATACCTAATAATTCATTAATGGAATTTATCATGTAAAGGTATGCATATCTACATATATACATATGAAGACAATCATGGGATAATCAAGTAGAAGTATATATATCTACATATATACATATCAAGCAGTTCACAGACTCATCACGAATATCAAACAATCAAGAACAAGTACATATAAGCACATATAAGCACTTAGCTCACATATTCATGATAGCACTTTGATTTTACATAAGTACTAGGAGGAAATCCACATATAAGAGGATATGATATAGAACTGGTGCCGCAACGTAGCTCCTGCAATATAAAATGTTAATAGGAACACGCTGTCGGATGTACGAGATGGTACATCGACCAAGGATAGTATTATTTCAAGCGCCCTAATGGTTACACAAGGTACTCTTCTCCAAAGTGATCAAGAATGGAGGGGTTTGCACGTATCTAGTTCGGTAACCCATCACTATCACGAATCTCATGATTCATAACGGTAAATGAATTGTCAACCAGGGAAGACAAGACATGACAAGACAAGTATGCCAGCTGGGCGTATTGGGGAAACAAGTAAATGCTAACTTATCAATCATGAACATGTAGAGGATCGAGTTCGACAAGAGCTAACTGATCCGAGTCAAGTAGATGTTTACTCACTTATGAAATCAAGTAGGGACGAGCTCGATAAGAGCGATCTCATCCAAGTCAGGTAGGCATGCTATACTCTACGACTAATAATCAAGCATGGCCATGAATCAAATAAAAAATCTCAAAACTAGTATTCTAGTTAAACGAATTTCAAACGTCGTAGGGATCGATCGTTGAGCCGGTATTGTTCAATTACTCACTAGTATCCACTCCGTCGAGTCATTTCTAAACTTTCATCCAAATAGAGATAGAATGCTATATGCATTTCAATACTCTTTTCCATGTTCTCGATTCTATTAAAACCCAATTCCAAAGACATCCATGACTTCAGCCTAACGAGACTTCAATTCCACAATTTGTGAAATCCTAGCATTGTCATTACTTTGAAGTTTGCAATAGCAATGAATCCAGGAACAATAGGTATTCCCAAGAATGAATTGAACATGTTTAATGCTATAAACAAGCTCATAATAATAAGTGTATGTTGTTGCCCATAAATTTTTAGAATTTAAACAATCATGTAAACAAGTTACAAACATAGCATAGGTCTTCCCTAGCCTAGTTTAAACATCAATAATGAAGGGAGCATGCAAGATAACATAGCATACAAAACAAGTGGATTATTAACCATTTTTAACATTCAATTCAGATTTGTAATCATCCATTTATGATTATTTCAAAGCTAAGCAAATTTCCAGATTCACTATTAAAACTTATTCTGCGCAACCATCTTGTAAATTCGACCATTGTTTGCTCACAACTCAAAAGAAGGTGATTCTTGCTTAGTCTGAAACTAGACTCTTGAAACTATATTTTAGCCTTTTAAATTACTCCATTTGGACTTGTCTTCATTAAAATACAGCCATTCCAAGTTCATGTCAGAAATATGTTTTTATGTGAGACCTATACTGTATGTCTATCTTACAAACTTCACCAAAAATTCCTCATTGATCCAAAAGACACATATTTTACATTTTCAGAAACTAGACTGTTTGAGCTAGATTTTACCCTTTTAAAACACTCCAATTGGACTTGTATTCATCAAATCATGGTCCTCTCAACTTCATGACATAAATCTGATTCTCTACTATGACTTACATTGAGTGTCTGTCTTAGAAAATTCACCAAATATTCCTCATAAATTCAAGGCTTAAATCACAATTTGGTCACCCTACTTTCCCACTTTTTGCAATATGGTGACTCTACAATTATTTTTTTTTCAATTTAATCATTGTACTTGACAACATATAGCACGTTCATCACTCCATCCAATTTTTTGGATGGAAAACTTAAAACAATTGTAGAAACCCAAAAATTCCCTTAGCTTAAATCACAATTTGGTCACCCTACTTTCCTACTTTTTGCAATAAGGTGACTCTAATTGGAAAATTACATATTCATCTTTATTTGGGTAAACAATGTTCATCGATGATATTCAAAATGGAGTACCAGCATCACAGCCATCCAAGAAATTGATCTAAGAGATGTACATTCATATTTGATCGGTCTTTATTAGTAATTTCGCTAAGCAAGCATGGTCTGCCATCTAAATCTTCTGCTTTAAAACCTGGCGCAACTGTACATTTTGACTCTCCATCCTTGCTTCCATAAGCTTTGATTTCAAACTATGCTTCTGCATTCCACCACGGGGCCATTCAATGCACCCTTTCATCCCACGAGTTATATGTGGATTGCCCGAGTCAGGTGAACTCTTGTGTTCCATTAAATCTGGCGGGCTATACCCGTCTTTGCCGGAGCCTCGGTCTGGGGAATTCACAGCACCATTTGAAAACTGGGCATTGGAAAGCCTTCCATTTACTCCCTCTACAGATATAATCTTATAGTTTTCCCCGTTGCTTTGGTGTGATTTCCAGAGTCGAGATATGGAAGACCCTTTTTTCATTTGTTTGGTTGGCACCGAACAAACTTCACTAATTTCGGTGATTGGTGCATCCTCCCCTGCATTTCCTTCCCACTCTGTTGCGCTACCTGACACGTTACTGTCACGCTGCATATTGTTGACAGATGGGTCACTCCCGTTGGGGGAATAACTTGAACCCTGATCCTCGACATGGCTCACAGTTTCCCATCCACTTTCATCATCATCATCGTCTTCTTCTTCTTCTCCTTCTTCAATATCATCATTTTGATTGAAATACGGATTGAAATGTCTCTGAATACCATCTTTATTGAACATATTGACTTTAGGGCTTATTGTATGAACTTTCGGGCCATGGCTAGCAAGACTATAAATAGGACAAGCTTCAATCTCCCTGACATTTGTTTCCCCAAAATTAGCATCTTCAAAAATAGAGGAAATATCATCCGGATTTGGGGGATCATAAGTAAATTCCCTCATCTTCCAGTTCGTTCTCCCTCAAATCAAAGTCCCAGATCCGGGCGAGCCTCTTCCATTACCAGTCTAGCTTAGCTCCCTCATCTCTTTTTTCTCCGTCTCCAGTCAAGCGGCTTCAAGCTGCACCAACCCCCGCCCTCTCCTCACTTAGATCCATTTTTTCTTTATATCTGTCAATCATCGATGGCTCTTTCTCATCTCCCAATTCGCTCTTTTTCCATCTCTTCATCTTCGGTCAACACCACCATCTGCATTCTTTCTTTCAGATCCAGTGAAGACGTACAGTTCCCAAGCTTCATCATCTCTGCCAATCGACGACCTTTATTTTCCGTTACTAGCCTAGCAACCCAGCCACGAGTCCTCTCTCTTCTTTCTTTCCGCAAACAGTCTCGTTTCCAAGCGAATTGCCAGTCCCCGGTATTAATGGTGGTGCTGTTGTGTTCGCCGGAGAAAGCCCCAATTTTGGGGACGACTTGGTAAAAAGAGTAGACTAAGAGTGCACTGAGACTTTTTTGATATTTTTCCTTTTTTTTTTTGTAGAAAGTTACCTTATTGCAAAAGTGTGAAAGTAGGGTGACCAAATTACGATTAAGCCAAAACAGTTTGATTTTGTTTAGAGGGTATTTTAGTCTTTTAAACCATTTCCATCCAACATAACGGACGGAAATGGATTGAGTGACCATATTGAATGTCCAAACCAAGTAGAATGACTAAATTGAAAAAAAAAATTATAGAGTCACCATATTGCAAAAAGTGGGAAAGTAGGGTGACCGAATTGTGATTTAAACCTAAATTCAAATATCATAAATATGACATTTCAAAAAACTAGACTCTTTTAACTACAACTTATCATTTTAAACTCCTCAATTAAGACATGCATTCATCGAATTATGGTCACCTAAATTTCATGTTAACAGATTGGATTTCTGGTAACAACTTACTGGAACAACTACGATTTGTGACCAATAAAAAATACTTCCCGAACTCCAAAATTTATGAAACTTCACAGAGAGTTGCCTAACATGTATAGCTATAACATAATTTAATTTTAGAAAATTCCCTTTTGTAGATTGGTACCAGTATTTTTTCGAATTTTACCCAAAATAGAGACTGAATTTGTATGGTTTGTATTCCCAACAAGTTCATGAACAAAAGTGCTTCCAAATCAAAGCTTGAACATATTTCAAACTATACTCAAGACCAAAATCATCAAGTCAAGATCCATGGCAAAATTTCCAGATTTCATAGGAGCATCAAAACGTGTTATAAACTTGATAAAACTCTTCCTTAGCATGATCTAAGCAAGTTTAATGAATACTAGCATGCCAAACAATCTAGTCTACAAAATTCTGGGAATTAGTAACATAACTTCAGTATAGATCAAAAGAATGGATCATAAAACAAACAAAGGATTAATGAACTAGAGGGCAAGAGCTTCAATTCGGTGATCTAAACTCTCCAATCGGGTGGCCGGATCTCCGGGAATCGCCGGAATACTCCAAGAACACCTTCCAAGCTTCCATGGCAGCCATCTCTCTCTCTCTCTTTCTAAGAACACGGTTGAAGAAGGCTGGAAAATGATGGCAGTCTTTGGCTGGTAGAATGGTTTACTTCAAGTTGTTGAAGTCACCAAGTGGTTCAATCCATGTGACTTGAGTTATGAAGGCTTTGATTCGTCAATTAATGTGTACCCTTGATTAACAACCATCCAAGGCTAGGAATTGGTCATACTTGAGTCAATATAAGTGTCTAGGATTGAATTGGGTGAGGGTTCAAGAGTGCAAGGGTCAATTGTAGTAACCCGATAATTTTAGTAAAAACATTAATTTTTTTCGTTAATTAATATTATGATCGTTTTGGACCTATATAATTAATGTTATAATTATATGTGTTAAATTAATGATTTGAACCTAATTAGTAACTAATTACATTGGGTTGGGCTTGGTCCACTTATGACTATGATTAATTACTATTCCCTAATAATATTACCCAATTAAAAATTGGTCTTTGTCCATTTAATGTTAGGGTTAGGAAACCTAATAGGGTTTTTATATAAATGGGATTGAAAGGGAGGAAAACGTTATGTAATATTACAGAAGACGGAGAGCACGACGGCAGCCTTTCCACTCCCACCGAGAGAGAGAGAGAGAAAAACAAAACCGTGAGGTAAGTCTTCAATTGTTTTTCTTTTCCCATCATTGTGTGATTGATAGAAAAGGAAGAGAGAGAATAGTAGGCTGCATAGAATAGGTTTATCTATGAATCAATTTTTTTTTAAAGTATAGAAGGCAGCCGGTGTACAATGCATATTTAATATGTATACAAATGGTACCAATTTCGAGATCAACCGGTTGAATTGTTTATGAGTCCACTGTTATCAATCCCATCATTAAGCATACTTTTAATATGCTTATTTATATACAGTACCTAAACAATTAAACAAACAAGATGTATGTGTGTGTGTTTGACGGTGAGTTAGTGCGTGTGATCAGTTTTTCTTTACCTTTGATGTGTGGGTCAGTGTTAGTGAAATTTTTTAATCTATAGTATCTATTAATAAATACTAATAGATTAGTTAACATCATTTGACTTTTATGAATTAAAAAATTATGCTTATATACAAGCAGATGTGTGTGTGTGTTCGGTGTGTGTTTTGTGTGTGTGGGTCAGTATGTGTAATTTTTTTTAAAATCTATAATACCTATTAATAAATACTAATAGATTAGTTAACATCATTTGACTTTTATGAATTAAAAAAATTATGCTTATATGATTTGCATAAACAGTAGAATAGGTTCTGAAAAAAATATATAAAAAAACATAATAATAATAATAATATTTTCTTAAAAGAGTTTATATAATTTTGAATATTTTTAAGTATTGATTATTAATGCAACGTTAGTCGACTTTAGTTAATAATTGTGGTTGTTAATGAATCTAGATTCGGACAAACGAGCTTAGGGTGATTGTACGTGTTGTGGATTATTTTGCTAAGCATTTCGAGGTAAGTGATTATACCTCTTTTAGGTCTCCGATCTTTTATGTATCGTTAGTTAGGTTTCCATTAAATTCCTTGACTTCGATATTTCTTGAAACATACGCCGACTTTAAATCGACATTTGAATTTGAACTCCGTCGTTTACGCTTCTTTCGAACTCATAAATTGATTATCTGTTTATTCTCACATAATTATTGAATTTCATGTGAGATACATTTGATATGAAAAGTACGATTTTTGGTGATGCCTGATTTTGTAAAATTATTTGATTACTTGAAATTCTACTATGATCACTAAGTTGAATTTATGACACTATGAATTATGAAACTATGATTTATGATGTTTATGAACGCCACTTGGCCTGTGGCGTGGTTATCCGAATATACCAATGATCTATGATTTATGATCTATGAACTATGATTTATGAATTTGCTTATGTGATCATGAGATTCTGTGAGTAGTCAATTGTCGCTAATTGGTATGGGACGGTTGGTGATAGTTGATTACTCGAGTCACATTTGAACGTTTATTTTCATTTGAATTCTTACTCACTTAAATCGAAATTTGATATTTGCTTCCGCTTATTGATTTCTAATTTATGAACTTTGACTATTCAAAAAAAATATTCATCTCGGATTTATTTCTGGTCAACTCCTCCTTAGTAATCAGAGGGGTTGTATATGAACTTACTGAGCATTGTTCGCTCACCCCTTCATACTCTTCTTTCTCAGGTAATGAGTCAGATTATTAGAGGATTTTGGCTCGGGTAGACCAAGATGACAGCTTCCGAGAATTTTAGATTTAGTCTTACTTATTGAATTATTCGACAGTACTTTAAATTAATTATGAACTCATGTCAAGTTTTAGATAGATTTTGTATTTAATCATTTGGGTTATTTTTGACTTAAGTCAAGGATAGTAAGATTTAATTATTACGATATTTGAACATTTATGATTTAAGTTATGATTGTTGGTGACGTGGCCAAATTGTGTGACCGTGGTGTCGGTGCCGAATTTGGGGCGTTACATCAATAACCAAAGAAGTCAAAAAAGTACAAGGAGGGGTCAAATATTGTAGACTAAATTTTTTGGTCAACTTTAAAATTATTCCTGTACTGAAATACTAGTCTAAAAATTACACGAGAGGTATGGTTGGTAAACTCTCGGAGTCTATTTTCTAACGCACCAAACGAATCTGAATTCCAAGTTTCCTTCACAAAGTTATGGCCAGAATACTACATACCTATCATAGCCTGCGGGAATATGAGTTAAGCCAAAAATCGAACACGAGAGCGTGCAAACGTATATCGGATTAATCCAAAATAATTCTAAGTTAATCCCCAAGGTCCCCAGTCATACCGGGCTAAACTTAGGGTCGAAATTAATATCAACCGAGTAAAACGACAATAAACACAACCGATACGACAGCATTGCATAACTGCGGCACATCGTGGATATAATTATATCAAGTTAAGTAATAAGAATTCAGGGTCTTACAGATGGAACCCGGATGTCGACGATGGAAACGTCCAGTACAGGCAGAGGATCTGGGTAGAGTACGTAACAGGGTTATGACTGCTTCAGAACGCATGAATGTTGCTAATCAGGCACATACAACCACTAATGAGGGGGATGAGGGTGATTATGCGCGGACCCACCCCCATTCACGGAGATGATAGGAGGAATCCATACCCCATCGATATTCCATTTAAGCCTTCTTACAATACTCTATTGAGGGGGAGAGGGTATTCACCTATTACGAGAGAGGATGAGGAGATAGAAGCCTCATTAAACATGATGGGTAGCATGAGTGGCACGATGGGTGGCATGGGTGGTATGCGTGGCATGGGTGGCATGAGTGGAATGGGTGGTGTGGGTGACGTGAGTGGTAGTTCGAGCATGTTACCCAGGAGTGGGAAGGGTCCGATGAATGCTGATGCATTTACCGCACTACGAGATAGACACCGGTTAGTTGATGAAGAGGAGGATGAGGAGGAGGATTTGGGTTTTGGTCAACGACAGAGAGCGGGCCGAGCACATAGTAGAGGCAGAGTAGGAGGTCGTGGTGATGATGGTGATGATGACAATGATGATTCAGACGATGACGTGGATGCATATGGTTGGATGTTGATGGAGCCACATGGAGGTGGACCCGAGAACACATAGTTACTTACTGGATTTGTAGTCATATTACATCTGCAATATGGAATGGCGAGGTAATTTATTATATTGACCATGATAGTATTGACAAAAAATTATTAAATTGACTACGTAGTATTATTTTAATATTGATGAGGGATTATTTCATTATGTTCAACTGGAGAAGCTAGTATTGAGTTGTCATAGCTCCGTGGACCGCCGAACAACATTGCCTTGAACTATAAATGATATGGAGACTATTCAGTGGATCAGTAGGAGTAACCTGAGACACTTGAGGGAGTGTATGTTACATCACTTGAACATGCCATTGATATCAGCCTTTGTGGAAAGATGGCAGTCGGAAACCAACAGTTTCCATTTACCGTTCGGGAGATGACGCTGATGTTGCACGATGTGCATTACATTTTACAGATCCCAGTGGTTGGGAAACCCATTTTGGCAAGTACCAAGTTAGCCTAGATCAAGTCATCTCTAGCCATTCTCCTACGCATGCCTACTACCAAGGTGGACAGTGAGGTGAGGGGAAGTGGTATTAGATTTTTGACATTGCAAGAATATTTAGGTGGCGAGACTATGTTAGCTCAATCGAGGATGGTTGGTTATTTGTTGTGGTTGATGGGGACGACGTTGTTTATGGACAAGTCGTCGAACCGGGTAAATGTTCACTTTCTACCGTATGTGATGGATATTCGTGATATGCCCAATCACGCTTGGGGTGCAGCGACTTTATCCTTTATATACCGGCAGCTCAGTATAGCATCAAGGATTGGTTATAGACAGATGGCTTGGTGCTTGTGTCTATTACATGTATAAAAATGAATTGTTTGGATACTATAAAATTTAAATTAGTTTATTCGACGGTATTTTATTTGACACTATTTTATTTTATTGTAGGTTTGAATCTATGAATACTTTCCTCAATTCAGACCAAGTTGTTCAGCGACATGGACCCCTCAAGAGCCATACGCTAAGAGATGGATCTCTTCTCTCAATGGAAGAAGAAATGATCCCGATACTCTGTTGGAGTATCGTAGAGTCCTCGATTGGATGACTGTTGATGACGTAAATATTTATCATTTATAAATAATGTATCAAATAAAAGTTTGGATATTTATATTAATATTTGTTTTTCCAGGTTATTTGGACTCCTTTTACACGTAGGCCATCACAGGAGGTACTAATCAGTTTGTTCTCGGGCATAATTCATTATCGTAAAATCATTGAGTCATACATGCCCGATCGTTGCTTAAGACAGTTTGGATATATCCAAATGATTCCTTGCCATGTATTCCAGTCGACGAAGGTTTATAGAGGTCCAAAGCCGTTGAAGTACATTTGTCTCCACAATGAGATGCTTCGCAATTTCCAACAATGGGAGCATCATTCTGTAAACCCCAAGAGGGATGGATCGAGGGGAGCCAAGATTCCGTTCGCCACCGTAGATGGTTACGAGCAGTGGTTTCGGGAGCGGACACATTATCGTTTGATGCCGCCGGTTGATGATGATGATGACACTGAGGTGATGAGGGATCATCAACCATCGTGGATCACCCACGATCGCATGCAGTAGTCACAAAGGGCATCCCAAAGGCCTTTTCATCCATCGAGAGTTGCCGCATTTGCACGTAGATCGGCTGAGGATCGAGTTGTAGCTGTACTTCCTCAGCTTAGGACACTCCATTGGTCCATGCGAGATGCACTTGTGGTCCAGGGTACTTATATCTCTACTGTTGACGAAGTTGTTCAACGGTTTGAGGATGTATTATGATATATTTTATGTTCGTGTGATATACTTGTGGTCCAACCGTTGATGCATTTTATTTGAATTCGGAATGTGATGCATATGTTTGGACATCAGTTTGTTAGATATGTTTAGTTCGACTTGTTGTGATGCATTTACTATAACACTATGATTGTCCCTTACACTTTTGCAAAAATAACAAATAACCCCTACACTTTTGCAAAAATAACAAATAATCTCCTACACTTTTGCAAAATTAACAAATAACCCCTACACTTTTACGAAAATAACAAATAACCCCTATATTTTTGTAAAAATAACAAATAACCCCTACACTTTTGCAAAAAATAACAAATAACCCCCTACACTTTTGCAAAAATAACAAATAACCCCTTACATTTTTGCAAAAAATAACAAATAACCCCTACACTTTTGCAAAAATAACAAATAACCCCTACACTTTTGCGAAAAATGACAAATAACCCCTATACTTTTGCAAAAAATACATTACCCAAGTGCTACGAAGTGGATTAAATTGACCCACCTAAAGTCAATACTTGTGGTCCAGGGTTGTGGCAGTTGTTCATTAACAGACCGGGCTTGCAACGGCAACCATGCATTGCAACCAATCGATATATTACACAAACAAGTCACTATCCTCTGATACCGTGTAGCAATCACCCAACCGAGCATGCCCAGATTCAATCAATGTTCAGTTGGAGTCGGAGAGGTATGCCAATTCAGACATACCAATGATTCTTCAATGTCACCTTCCAAGAAGTTGATGGTTGAGTAGAAGTCCTAGTAGTCAGTAAGTTCCTGCATCAAGTCATTACGCACTTGATCCCATTTTTCTTCGTCGTGATAAATAAAGTGGGCAATAACTCGGAAACCATAATTTCCATCCGCTTTGACATCTATAACATTTGATATGAAAGTGATCATCAATGGTGGAAGCTGAGAGGTGTATGGAATTGAATTACCCGTCGATGCTAATGAACTATGTCCTTTTCCTCTTCCTCTACCTCCTTATTCTCTTTCTGGTTGATGGTTAGCATGTTCATAACATGTCGAGGTGAAAATTATAAACATTAAAGCATAAACTATTTACTATAAACAAATATAAAAAGTAATATGACGTAAACATTTAACATTTTAAAACTTGAGAGGTCTCTCTTTGTCGAATTCTTCTTTGGACGCCCTTTGTGTCGCACTATTTCTGGTTCAGAAATATTAGTTGGGGGATGTACAACATCAAAAAATTGTTTAGCATATTGATATTGTTGCGATTCAGGAGTCCCGTCCATATCTGATAATATGTTTTTTTTATCAAATCAGCCGCAGATTCCTTTGATATACTCATATCTTGAACTTCGCCCATAAACAACGTCTTCCTAAACACATGGATTTGATGGGGTTTAATCGGGACATTTGTCTGCTCCATGTGCCACATTTCACAACTACATGGTAAACTGTAACTTGTCCTCAACAAACACCCACACCTTTTAGAATCACCCTCAACTGGATTCTTTATAAGTTGTGTCGAATTCCAATCGTATTCTAACAACTCAAGAGCATGAGGAGATACCTTATATCTCAATCGACAGAGAATAAACATTGAGGATGTCAAAGGATGAGCTACATTCAAAGACCTTTCAAATAGAGTCAAGATCTCATTAAATTGAAGCTCGATAGCATCGTTAATTTGATCGAATATATGATCGAAACCTCCAGCTGATGTGCATAACCATCTTTTAATCTGGGAGTGTGCACTCTCAACTATGTAACATATTGCACATTTATAAAAAAAATTACATAATGTTCATAAACAATAAATATATTGCATTCATAAACGTATAAGTTTTACCTGTTCATCGTTTGATTGCCGAAATGTATGTATTGTTTTGTCCAAACACAAACAAATTTATCCTTAATTATAGGGCTCCAATTACGTTGAATTAACATATCGTACAACTGTCTGAATATTTGCCCACGATTCCTCCATATCTCGACAATTTTTTGTGTATTCTTTCAGAGTTTTGGACTCAACTATATCGATCCACCTCTTCATAAATGTTGCAGCATAACTTCTCCTTCCCAACATGTTCCTTACATACTTTTCGACATCCTTGGCTATGTGTCTCTTACACAACATATGCTGAGATGTTAGAAAGTAATCTCGTATTGCATTCATGAGAGCCAGCTCCCTATCCGTGACAATGACATCCGGTGGGCGAACACTACAAGAAAAAGGGTATTTGTGAAGGCCAAAAACGTGCCAAAAACCGTCAAAACCGTGCCAAAAAGTATTTGGGACGATATTGGGACGGTTTTGGCTCCCTCCCAAATACGAGGGTGCCAAATACATTTGCCTCGACCCAAAACCGTCCCAAAAAGTATTTGGCACGGAAATGGTGACGGTTGTGCACGGTTGTGCCGATTGATGAGTATTTGAGACGGTTTGTAGTGGCCCGTCCCAACTAGGTATTTGGGACGGTTTTGTCTGCCCTCCTTATTACATTTGGTGCGGTTTTGTTTGCCTTCTCGAATACAATTGACACAGTTTTGGTTGCCCTCTCAAATACATTTGACATGATTTGTTTTCCCTCCTAAATACATTTTGCACGGTTTGTTTTCCCTCCTAAATACATTTGGCACGACTAATTATTTTCCTATCAAAAACTATTTGGGACGATAGCTTCCCTGGTTTGCCTTCCCAAATACTTTTACGAGCTTTTAGTGTTTTTATATTATATTTATCCACCACCATTCATTTCTTCAAATTTAAACAAACACAATAACAATAATACTAAGTCCACCATTTGGTGTGTGTTATAGTAATCAATCTAAGCATCACCATATAATTATTAAAAAAAATAGTTATGATTATATTAAGAATACTCAATACAAATTCATATCAAGTAACTCAAACCTATGTATCCAATTCAAAAACATAAGCAAATATTCTAAATCAAAACTAGGAATTTCTATCAACATCCGTTCAAAAACAAAAATGTCTTCCTTAGAATTTGCTAGTTGAAGTCATCGATCGGAGAATTTGGAAGGTTGATCCAAGCCTACAATGTAAATAATATAATTAGTGTACATCACACAAAAAATTAACTTTTCAACAAAAGGGTGTACACCAAATTCCTTTGAGTGACTACCAGCAGAAAATGTGAAATGTGTTCAGACATGGTATCTTTAGTCTTGAGAAAGCTCAAACAACTCATCATTTTAGCGACAATATAAATGTTTTCCATATACCTGAATATTGTTAGTACAATAAGAAGGCCTATCAAGAATAGAATGTAGAAGAATGCAAGTAATTAGGATTTCTTGTAGAAGAAACTACTAGAATAGAATCTTAAAGTGTATGATCTGATAGGTGCTTTCAATGGCTTAAAACCTACAGAATCAGTCCTACTTTACTGAAGTTTTGCTCAACTTGAGTACCATAAAATAAGTGTTTTTCTTCCACTGTTAGTTTCTTTCTTTCTTTGATAAACAGTTCCACTATTAGGTTGCAATCTTCCATTTCTTTTCTTTAGGATATGAAATTGTTAGTGCATATCATATATAATGGTACATCTAACGATTCAAGGTGTAGGACTCGTGAAAAACTGAGGCAAGTGAGCATGTTTTTCTTTCGAACAATGTAATTGTAAAAGTTCGAAATGTAAGCATGTTACCTTGATTTGAGTCTAAAAGTGAAGCAATAGCAAAGGCAAGGAAGTTACCAATTATTTGCTCAATTTTTCTTGCTTTTTGTTGGCTATCAAAATCTACAAGAAAATAACATTCGTGAAACCTTTTGCTAATTTTCAGTCAAACAATGGAAAATACAGTCTTCGAGAAAGAGTGAAATAAATTATAAGAAATGGTATGACTCATCAAAGCAGCGTAACACTTACACAGGTGCACAGATTCAACACCTTTAGATACAAAGAAAAGAATGACGCACAAAAGGAAAAAAGTGGAAGTGGATGTGGATTGCATCAAACTAATATTTAGATCATAATTACATCATAACTGAAATAAGGACTAGATTGATTAAAAGAAATCAAGCTATATCGGGTTACACATACTTTTAAATTTGACACTTATGGAGGGATAGAAGGCCAACAATAATACTTTTAAATTGATTGACTCTTAGTTTTCACAGGTGAAGTGACAATGGCCAAGGTAGGACCGGATGTTAAGGAAAAGAGGAAGGAAAGTCTGGTTACCTATTCGAGGCTGAGAAGAAGACACGACCACTGTGGTTTTTGACGATGCAATCGAAGAATTTCCTATGGCTCTATAGTGGCTCTGATACCATATAAGAAAACACAACATATTAGAAAGAAAGTAGCGGAAGAAAAAATTAAAAAGAAACAGAACAGATCGAAGGAAAGAGATGAGAAGACAATATTGAAGATAACCCAACTTAATTTAGTTGGATGAATTTGGTTGATTATTTATACACAACTCAAAATATAAAAAACTATGCAACATGTACATACGTGAAGAGAGATATAAACCAATACCGTAACAAGTTTCCTAATGTAAACTAACTTGTTTACCCTTGTTGACTAGATTACAAAAATAAGAAAATAAATCACAAGCTCCAAAACAGCTAACATAATATTACACATGTACCTGAGTGTTGATCTTGTTATATGTAAGAAGAACTAGAGTTTCAACATGTTAATATTTTTCATGCACTTGATTTGAGAATCAAATCGCATCCCATATACAATATATTTTATCCCACTCTCCTCTTCCTTTTTACGAAGTGGTATACAATTCTTAAAAGTATCAAATTTTGAAGTCCTACGCCTACAACTACTGGCAGGAGGTGAAAGAAAGGGAGGCATGCAATTTGAAAGTAAACTCCTCATTCATTAGATAGAGAAGACTCATGCTTTTCCTATTAATCTTACATGTAGCAAAATAATGAAATATACATGCTCATCAAGATTCCCTAGAGAACCAATGATCCCCACATTCAAGTTGTTCGCAAAGTCTTCGGTAGTTCCACACAAATGCTGCATCATGGGGCATGGAAGATTTTAGTAAATCATAAAAATTAACAACTGCCTAGAAGGATTAATTGGGAAATAATCAAGCAACTTTTCAAATAAAATCAAACAGCTTGTCAAAGACCATCGAATTATTCATAAAAATTATTCATTCGTCGGTTTTGCATTTGCAGAGTTGATGCTAATGGGGTTCAGCTCGTTGTTTCTCATCATGTGTGAGAAGCCTATTGCTAACATCTATATTTCAAAAAGCACCGTTGACAAGTTCCATCCCTGCCAAGCCCACTTTCAAGACCATCAGCCTGATCTTGAAGAAGCCAAATATAAACATCAGGTATTATTTAAATTGGTGATGCAGGGGAAGATATCGTTGTTATCAAGAAGCGGGGTACAACAACTTCAGCTTTTACTCTTTGTATTCGTTGCAGCCCATGTTAAGGGCAAGGAACATTTGACTTTAAGGGCCCAAAGTCTGTCTATTAATAGGAATGCTAAACAAGTGGAGCAATTCAACTTAGAATTTCCCAAACTAATGGGTCTAAGTTTATAGAGATATTATAAAATAAAAAGGTAGACCTGATCAATTTTGGCAATTTTATTATGAACTTGCTTTTATGCAAATGAAAAGTTGGGAAACTTGGGAAGAACATAATAAGACATTGGACTATGAGTTTTCGAATGGTAAGCAATCATGGATATGTATTTACTTTGAGTAATGCCACTAGAACATAACAATTGTCAAAGATGAAATTAGTATTCCAAAAGTATTTCTTGGAGCCACTAAAGTTGCATTCTTGCTTCCATATCTATCTACTACTTAACTTGCTTCAAGAAAGACTCCATAACCAACTACCACTTTCAAACATACATAAGCAAACTCAAAAGTAAAAATGGGGCCTATTCTCAGCGACATATGTGATAGGAAATAAAGGAGCTTCCACGGATGACATTTAAGGAATCCTTCCATGAATAAGAGTACAAGGCCCGGCTAAGGAACACAATATAACAACAAAAAGGACATGTGGGCACCTATGAAGATAGATATAATTACTAAAATACAATACCATTGCATCAACATCACATACCTCATCAGTCGAGCCAAAACGATTCTTAACAGGTCGAAGCAAGCAATGGGTTGAATGTGTTTCCCCATTGATATAGTTGTAGAATAGAAGTGAAATAGTCGTGAGTTAACGTTGCTAATCGTTAAAGCAGATACTTCAACAAAGACTATCCAAATGAGATTAAGCTACTGGATAAATCTTGATACTAGTTACTAGCGTACCACGTGATAGGACTATAACTTTCTCGGTTAAAACCTGATCAAGCTTAAAGAAATGAAGCGAATTGAACAACTAGATTTGTTCAGCTCCCCCTCACCACCTAATTCAACAAAATAAATTTGGATCATCAGTAACAAACCGAACACTCAATAGAATTCAAAAATCAAACTTTGAACAAAAATTTGACAGATGGGTCAAGAAAGTCCAGCTTAATCTCTAGAACAAGGAACTTGAAAGTCTGCCTTTTGGTGATCAAATAGTTATAGGTGAGAGGAGAATCAATTTGAGTGGTGGTCAGAAGGAAAGTATACAAATTGCACGTGCATAATATCAGGTAAGTTGTCCAGAAAGCAGAACCTAAAAGAGAAAATAACTAAGTTTTCCTGTTAATCAGAAGCAAAAATCTTCAAATGCTATGACATATTATTTCTTATGGTGACAGTAGTCTAGAGGGGGCTCATAAGTAGAATGCCAAAACTCCGAGTCCTGTATTGCACCCTTTAAGGAGCCTAGATCTACTCCAAATGTCACTCTCATAATCTCATTCACTCCAAACTAGACTGCAAAAACCGATTCTACTATACTTTGTTTTGCTCACGTAACATCAACCAAAGTCATCCATTAATATTCCATTTCCCTTCACTCGACACTAACATATACAGAATTCACGTGCATGTTCATCAAATCCCAGTGTCCCCTTTAACTCCAATATAAGAACTAAACAAGAAAATGAGGGGATGGGAGAATAAGCATTCACGATAGAAGTATCACGACTCATAGACAAGGCATCGCAAATTACAATTAATGTCAGAATTGGAATAATAAAAATACAGAATTACAAAAACCTGTAGAGTTGGGGCCGACTTCCATGAGATTGTAGAGAAGGGAGGGGAGAGAAGGGATAATGAGAATCCTTCCTCAGAAATAACCTAACGATCGTGAGAGAGACGAATTTCGGGATAGTGAGAATCCTTCCTCTGTAATTTAGGAAATCAACAAATAGTTAAAAATTAGGGCACAAATCATTAATGAACAGTTAGAAAGCGAGAGAGAGAGAGAGAGAGAGAGAGAGAGAGAGAGAGAGAGAGAGACCTGATGGCTTAGAAGCCGATGGAGAGAAAAAGAATTGAGTCGCATCTATTTTGACACAGAGGGAAACATTAGCGCGAAAATGAAAATAGTGGAAGTAAAATTTGAAGACCCACATCAAAACATTTAGCACGGTAAAGGTTAAACAGTCCTAAAAAAATATTATTTGGGAAGGGCAATAAAAAAGGGTGCCAAATACCAAGTACTTGTCACCGCTAATTCTACCTTCTCAAAAAAAAAAAATGTATTTGAGACCGTTTTTGGACCCTCCCAAATAAAGGGGGTCACAAATAGTCATTTTTCTTTGTAGTGGAATATGAACTAATAAAGCACGCAACTGATGTAATACCCAACCAAATGTTTCACTTTTCTCATTTTACAAGAATGCAAATGCGACATGAAAATTCTTGCCCACAGATGTAACTCCAACGATTTCCAATAACGACAAATCATATTTATTAGTCTTATATGTTGAATTCATAAGGAGAACATATAGAAATAAGACTAACATCTCTTCAGCCTTCGGATGAGCAAAAATAACATCAGTCAATACAACTTTATTTTTTTAGGCAAGTCTCTTTGACCTGAACCAGAAAATATATACACGTCGACGCGTCTCATCTAAAAAAATACTCAATTTTTGATTTATTTCCCATTTTCTTCTTTCTTATACCTACCAAAACATTCTCTATATACTTTCTCGAACTTCTGTTATCAGTATTTTCCTTTTTCAATAGATTTAATATCTGTTTCGGCTTCACATTAGCACTATAAAGTTGATCAACCCTTTCCATCTCAGCCTTTGTCAACTTAAATGCAGAAGTGTGCCATTTTTCTCTCATTGAAAGTGGATGGTTGTGAATATTGTTAAACTTGTTAACTTTAACTCTCCAACCATCATCTTTTACTTCATGCAAATACACTTCAAATTTACACAAAAGCTTTTTCGAACCATTTTTCTTTACATCTTTCAAATCATTTTTACCATTATACCGAGGTTTTCCACCATTCTCACAATTCAACAAAACTTTACGAGTGTTATCAAATTTAGTTTTACTTTTGGACACGAAAAAGTACATATCCTCGACACGTCCGGTATCTCTAACGCATTTTTCTGCAGCTTCTCGATCATTGAATTTTTCATTCGTCACAAAAAATGAGATACATCCGGAAAGAAATTATTCTCGTTTTCAAACTGGTAATCCTATTAACAAATAATAATAAAACCATATTAATAATTAATAATATATAAAAAACAAATTTTCAACAAATTCAGTCAAAGAGCCGCTACATAGTAGCGGTTATTTGTATATATATCCGTTACTGACAAGCGGTCATAATTAAATATATCCGCAACCAAAAAGCGACTCTATTTAATAAAAACCGCTTTTAAAAAAACGAACCTACAAGAAGACATTCGCTACTTGGTTGCAGATGTTTAGTAAAACATCCGCTGTTGACTCGCAATACTTTGGCTAAACATCCGTTGTGCCCTAGCGGATGTTTTGTCCAATTACGAATTTTTTTCCAAAATTTCAGTGAAAATACATTAAAAAATATTATTTACCTGAAAATAATCATCATTGTTAACGTTTTCATTTTTATTAGGATTACAATCATAACCCATTATGAGTTGGGTGGAGGGTTTGGAGAGTTTTTTTTGTTAAAGATGAAGATGATTATGAGGGAGGGAAATAGATTGAGAGTGGGAGGTTGATGGTTAGTTGAAGGAGTAAATGAACCAACGAGCTCTAGCTCAACTGGTACTGCTCATTTCTCATAACGGAAAGGTCGGGTGTTCAAGTCCCACTAGAGACACTTTGGACTTACAACTTTCAATAGAAAGGTCGGGTGTTCAAGTCTCTTCAGAAGCAACGTTGTTGTTCAAGCCTGAGTGTTCAAGTTCTATCAGAGGCACCCTAATACATCACTACTCTCAACTGAGAGGTCGGGTGTTCAAAGCCTCATCAGAGGTACCATTTGTTCTAGCCACACCAAAAGATATAATATATCCATAATTGTAGCCTTTCAAGGCATATAAAAAAAACAAAATAAGGATTGAGATAAGGTCTATGTCCCCTCCAACCTTTAAAAAAAAAAAAAAATGAGTAAATGAAGGAGAGTAAATTGTAACATTTCATATTAATTATCCATAAGAGTATTTAGGTCATTTTATTCATTAAATGATGTTGCACTTAGGGTTTTTGGTATTACGTTTAAGGTCACTCATTTTCTTAAGTGTAAGTTTTTGTAAGAGCGTAATCTTTATTAGGAAGACGTGGCTACTCTCTCAGTCTCACATATCACAACTCAATCTATTAATATACGATCGGTCGGATAAGGAAGATTCATCTTAAAAAAAAAAATCCGTAAAATCTTTTTACTCGTGTTTTTGTATTTAAAAAAAAAATTTAAGTTGACTTCATAGTAGACTCATAGTTCTTCATGACGTGGCATAACATCACTGGTATGCGGACCTCCTTTCAAAGAGACTTGCCATAGGATATCAAAACCTCTTCTCCCCCTTCGCCTCTCCGTCGTCGCGCTCTCATTCATCTGAGAGCTTCAATCAATCCACGAACAGCTCTTCGTACGTGTGTGTATATATATAGAATCACACTTAATATCTATTTTCCTTCGTAATCTCTATTTCATTCCAGCAACGAACGGGAGATGGGCTACGAAAACGATCCGTAAGTTCCAATTTTCTCTCAATGGTTTTCTCTCAAAATCTAGGGTTTCGTAATTTTGATCGATTTTGTATTTTTTTTATTGTTCTACAGTTACCGCGACGAAAATGGAGAGCCATTGATGGATTTTGATGAAGAAGAAGACGATATCCAATCCGATCAAGGCGGCAATCAAAATCAAGTGCTAGACGATAACCTAGAGGATTTCGCCGACGACGACACTTGGCGCCGCGAAGAAAGGTCTCCGACGCCAGTGCATGACTCCGATTCCAAATCCAAGCCTCGTAAGCGCCTCATCAAGAAGAGCACTGCTCCCGCCGACGATAGTGTTTCTGATTATGGTATTCAAGATGAGGATGTTGATGACGCGGCGGCGGCGTTTGTGAGGGACGATTCTGACGGCGGTGTGCCGTCTTCGTCGTCTGATGGTGGTGGGAAGAGGAAGAAGTTTTCGGGGAAGGATGGGAGTGGTAGTGGGAGTAGGAAGCGAGAGAAGAAGGCGAAGTCGTCGGGGGATAGGAGAGAGAGGCAAGGAGGGGGGAGTGATGGTAAGGCTGGGTCGAAGTTTAAGTCAAAGAGAGGGCGGTCTGGGGATGATGCTGAGGTCAAGGAGATGTGGGAGACAATTGCTGGCGGCGATTCAGAGGTTTGATTTGCTCACTCCATTTTGTAACTTGTTCTTCTACAGTCTTGCATAAAGTTGGGTTTATTATCAGTTCTATTGAGTTTATCTGATTGTGTCATCTAGAGTTGTTGGTAATTTGCTATGGCCTATTAACTCTGACCAAAAAAAAGTTCTGATTTTGGATGTAACCAGGGTTTTCTGCTGCTTTAGTGATTTGGTGAAGTTGGGTGTTACTTTCTTCACCACAATCGAGTTTTATGGGCACTTGATTGGAAGAAGTTTAGGATTTGTGTGGGTTATGTTTTTGAAGAGTTAGGTCATACCTTCTTCAGAAAAATTAGACTTTTATGTGTGATTGGTTGGAAGAGTTTAGAACTAATAAACTGTCTTACTCATGTTTGTAAATTAAACCAGGTGTACTTAGATGTTTTTTTTTTTTTTAAGTTCTTCATGCCCAGGATCATCATAATGAACTCATACCTGTTTTAGAGGAAATGTGTTGGATTTGTAGTAAGTAATGAGTTCAGATGAAGATGTTTTTGCCATAAATTATTGTCACTGTTTTCAAAGTTGTGTGACTTAGCATTCCAGGAAAAGAGGTAACTACCCTGGGACATAGTGTTTAAAAGGGAATGCCCTTTTTTTTCCTGAGTTGGAAAAATAAGAAGTGATGCCCTTTTTTTTTTTGGGAATTTATAAGTTCCTTTTGTTACATTGTTCTATATATATTGTTTGTTTATCTAAAAGTTATTTCTAAATGAATTTGCTTCTTGCCTTCTACCCCTGAGACTCTCAAAATTTAAAACTTTTGAGTCCACTGTGGAAAAACAATCTGCCTGCATGTTCTCAAGGATTCTATCTTTATATTATGTTTGTTATACTCTTTTGTGGTTTGCAAAACATGCTTTTAATATATTTGCGGTGATTGTTTATTTTCGCTTTGTTGCATGATACAGGATGACCAAGAGGGTGTAAGGATGATGGATGATGATAACTTCATTGATGACACCGGTGTTGATCCATCTGACCGATACAACGAACAAGGTTCTCCTAGCGATGCTCCACAAGTAAGGATCTTGTGTATTTCAACCATGTTCAACCCAGATGAAATAGTTCATTGCTTCTTTTATTCATGTCTTATCTACAAAACCTACTGCCCGGTCATATTAGTGGAAATAGTTTGGTAAAATAGAATGTTCAAGGAGACTTAACTTCTAGGAGGCTCTTTATGGGTCTTCACATGCACCCAGTCTAAAATCCTTGTTTTACTTTTTCTCTAGGCAGAAGAGGGTGAAGAGGATGATGAAATCAAGGAGCTTTTCAAGATGGGTAAGAAGAAGAAGAAAAGTGAGAGAAGTGCTGCTGAGATTGCATTGCTAGTCGAAAATGTCATGGCTGAACTTGAAGTTGTAGCTGAAGAAGATGCAGAACTGAATAGACAATCTATGCCGGCTATAAATAAACTCAGGAAGCTGCCTCTCCTCACTGATGTTCTGTCCAAGTAAGTGCATTAACCATCTTTCTTAAAGTCCATCAATTTTCGTTCCATGTCATTATTTGGTTTACCTTTTATTTTCTGGTGGCAGGAAACAGCTTCAGCAAGAATTCTTGGATCACGGTGTCCTAACTCTTTTGAAGAATTGGCTTGAACCCCTTCCAGATGGATGCTTACCCAATATAAACATCCGTGCTGCCATATTGAAGATTTTGACTGATGTATAGACAATTTTTCTGTCTTTCTCTATCTAGTGTGGTAAAACCTTTAGCTTCTCTAAATTATTTGGATTGTTTTATGCAGTTTCCAATTGATCTAGAGCAGTATGATAGGAGAGAGCAATTGAAGAAGAGCGGACTGGGGAAGGTAGGAGTTATGAAGCAACAATCACACTATGATGTTGACAGTGTATTCCTTATTCATTCCTTCTTTGGTGTGGTGAAAGGAAGAATAATTTTCTGATTTACTTTACTTTGCTCAGGTCATTATGTTTTTGTCAAAGTCTGATGAAGAGACAACATCCAATAGAAAGCTTGCTAAAGATTTGGTCGACAAATGGGTAATGCCACGGTTTCTTCTATCCTCTTCTTCCTTTTTTTCTTTTGATACAAAATTTCTTGTCTTCTCCTTTACATCTTCTTTGTGATGTTAACTTCTATTTACAGAGTTGCTCACCTGCCTACACCTTTGCTTTTGAGAAGTTTTATCGCACTTGGTGGTCTTAGGAGCCGGTTGATTTTTTTTTCTGCTATCCTAATCATTGACACATTGATTCATACTGCAAAGTCAAAAATTATTTGTTCTTTTTGTTTTTAATGATATGGCCCATAGGGTCTTAGTTTACCTTTATTCAAGAAAAAAAGAAGATGATCTGCTGGAGTTATTGTACCTAGATTTTGTTCTGTTTTGTTCAACATTATTGGGGGAGATTATAACTTATTGACTTCCGATGCAGAGTCGACCTATATTCAATAAGAGCACAAGGTTTGAGGACATGAGAAACTTCGAGGATGAGCGGGCTCCATATCGGAGGCCATCTATGAAAAAGTATTCTCACTGCAATAAACTCTTTTTTACATTTTGTTTCCCTCAAGTTGTATTTCCTACACAGTATTTAGCCTCACCTCTTGGTGTACTTGTTAATTTTAACAGGCCTATGAATAAAGGTTCAGGGATGCAGTCGAGGGATGATGATCTTGATTTGGCTGAATATTCCCAGTAAGCTGTCATGCACAGATTATACTTGGTGCTTCCTGGCCAGGCAGCCAATTAAGTGCTAATGTGCACCATTTCTTAGTGCTTGTGATCCAAATTTAATTTATCCGTGGGAAATTGCAGGGAACCAAAATCTAGCCAGTCATCATCTCGGCAACATGCGTCTAGGCCTGAAGCAATGCCATTAGATTTTCTGGTTCGTCCCCAATCCAAGATTGATCCAGATGAAATCAGAGCTCGAGCAAAGCAAAATGTGCAAGACCAGCGGCGACTGAAGGTCTGTGTTTCTACTCTCTTGAATCCTTAATCTAGTTGAGTTGAGAATAATATATGCCTGTTTCAAATTCTAACTAATAAGATGTAATACAAACATACAATTTCCATTCTCTAGCTTGTTGGTTGCTATAGTTTATTTTGATTTGGTGATGGAAAGATGATGCACGGACGTAGAAGTAGAATAATTTGTGTAGTTCATACTTTATAAGATTTAAGTCTAATTTTTTTCCTTACTAGTTGTCATCATGTAAGTAGTGTGATACATGTGCGATCTATTGGTTTTCTCCACCTCTATACATGCATGCGTGTTTCTGGTCACAACCTTCTTGATAGATTGTTGGGCTAGAATTATATCCACTCGTGCATTTGTGTATTTAATGGGAAAAGGTTGCCTCATTGTGCGAGGATGGGATGGTTGGACATTTTTTCCTTCGTTTTGACAAGACTTGTCAGAGAAAATATGAGTGACTTGTTAATGCATGGAACTAGTGGTTCATTGAATGAAATTATGTTGTAAATGGTGCTCAACTATTTCTATCCACTCCAAAAAGTTGAAGGATTATGATCAATTTTTATGTTGCTGATGGTATCCTGCCTGATGACAAGATAGTTGGAGAGGTGACAAAACCCTCTATATCATAATGTCGTTCTAATGTTAATAAAACAGCAAAAAACGATGGATTCCTTTGTTTTGTGGAATTTATTGACTAATCAGATGAAAAAGAGGACCTGAGATTTTGGGTGTGTGCAGTTGTGGATAGCCAGGTGATCAGAGCTTTATTATTGTACTATTTGAACACACGAATATCTTTCATTTGCACATAAATAATTCACTGTGCTGTGGCATCATGCGTCTCTGCTATGTTTTATTTGTTTTTTCAAATTAGTTATAACCTCGAAAAAAATTGGGGGGGGGGGGGGGGTGGAAGGATTTGAAGTGGATATATTTTATGGAGTACAAAAGAATTTACAATGAGTGGGTTGAAATTTCTTTATTTTTACTTGGTTTAAATAATTATTTGGTCCCTCGACTTGCATTGATTTTTTTGTTTGGTCCTACAATTTAAAGAACATTAGTTTGGTCCTACATATTACGTTTTGTTGTTAGATTCCTCATTTCCTTGTTAACGTTTCAATTTTCGTCTAATGTATCAATGAGAATATTTGACGGAAATTGAAACGGTAACGGGGAAAGGGGGGAATCTAACAACAAAATGCAACATGTAGGACCGGACTATTTTTTTTTTCAAATTGTAGGACCAAACAAAAAATCAATGCAAATCGAAGGACCAAATAATTATTTAAATCTTTTTACTTTTAGTTGTTTTGGAGGATGAAAAGAGAAAAATTCTTACCAGCAATACTCTCTTCATAAGAGTTAAGTGCAGACCCTTCAAATAAAGGGAAATTATGTATGAGATACATTAACTAAAACTGAAAGTAGGTAAAACAAACACTTTATTGTATCCAACTTAATTATTTCTTTTATGAGGAGTAAAGTTAATGCCATGGGAGTCATAAGCTAATGTAAATATGACCAAGTTGAATCCTAAAAGGGAGAGGATAGAGTGAAAGAGGGGAAAAATACTAGAGGTCTGTTTGAAGAGGGGCTCCAGGAACTTTTTTGTTTCAGCCACTGTTGCGTGACATTTTCAGTGATTTCTGCTTGCGTGCAGTTTGACTTTCTGATATATCCATTGTGCCGAGTAAGGCATGTTTTGCATGGGTCAGTTGGCATTTGATAACTTGGTCTTTTTAGCGGTGAAGTCATTTATGAAAAAAAACTTGGTCTTTTTAGTGGTGAAGTCACCATTCCGAATGTTGTGGTGTGTTTTTTTTTGGGGGATCTTCCATTTCACTTATATATATACACTCTTGATAACATATTTTCTTTTCCACCAACTCTGGATTATCTCAAACTCGGAGCTAACTGTTGTTTTGCCGGCAGATGAATAAGAAGTTGCAACAGTTAAAAGCACCCAAGAAGAAGCAGCTTCAAGCTACAAAACTCAGCGTGGAGGGCCGTGGCATGGTCAAATATCTGTAATCCTATCTGTATTTGAAGACCCCAGGTATTAACTTATATGGCCGTCAGAAAGGGGGTGGGGATTCTCGACCTGTCGTGCTATATGCCAGCTGCTTGTTTTCATGGTTGAGGGAGAAGTACTGGGTTGAAAGCGGCTTCGGGTGAGTGGGGCCATTCTAGTTAACCCTGCTGACAGAATTACCAAATTGATGTAGAAGACGATTTCTCAGAGTTCATGGGTGGTTTTTATTTGGTTTAATACAATGCCGGAAGGGTTCTCTCTGTTATGAAATTTTACCCATTCTAGAAAGTCATAATGTCTTTCCGTATTTGATTTTAATCTGATGCGAAGGAAGGATGCAAAATCTATGCATTGCCGGATGAAATAAAATCTCAAATCTGTAAAAAATTGTGTTACTGAGTTATAAAGAGTAACTTGTATCTGCTTATGGCACATTCGTGCGACCCTCATAAGATGGAACTAGTAGATAACAATTTATTTTGTGTTGGATTTAGGCCAAAATTTTCTTGCTAATCTTTGGGCTATAGTACATTGTTCTTTGCTGTTAAGAAGTTCATGAACTCATGATTGTTGAGGCACCCTGCTCATGTCATGGGAAGATAACTGGGGATGATGGCATTAGTCTTTTACAAATATAGTAATTTCAAGTTTATTTTGCATGAAATAACCTTCTCCTTTATTCCAACCTAAATCAAAACCTAGATAATACTTCATATCAGATGTGAATGCTTTTAATCAGCATATTCAAAAGTCAAAGATTCGAACATATCTAGTACTACATTTTCTTTCCAGAAAGAATGTCTTGATTCTTATTTTTGTTTGTTCTTACATACTCTCGTTGGCTAAATAGTCAAATATTTCATTTTGAGATGTTTTACATAAATATTTCATTTACAAAAAAAAAATATAAAAATGTCATTTTATTATTAATTGATTATTGGAAATGCCATTTTTTTTAAAAAATAATTTTTAAACAGAGACTTTTTGACCGAAATGAAAGAAAAGAGTACTTATCTATTTTTTTAAAGTAAGACAATACTTACTTTTATAGAGTTGTTACACACTAATAGAGTAACAACAAATTTTGTTATAAAAAGAGTGGGAGATATTATTTCTATTATAATTTTTGCTTATCCACTATGTTCTTAATTATTTTATTAAATAAATACATATTTGGACAAAACTATCCCTTAAGTACTTGTCTGTTTTAAATTAACTAATCGATTTACTTTTTTAATTGCATTTTGACATTATTTTTTAATCAAACATCAAAGAAAATTATAGTTATTTTAATATTTTTTTTACCTTTTTAATGGCTTTTTAAATTAATCTTATGACTAAAGTTATATTGTACAATAAAAAAATATCATACGTACATTTTTCGTCTACCAAACTTTGAGTAAATGTGTTCTTTGGTTATAGAAAAAACTAAAAGTGAAATTTAAAAGATGTAATTGTAAAAATTTGATCAAATAGTAAAATCATAGTATGTCATAATATCATAAAATTTTAAATTTTTTGCCTACCTTTAAAATTGATTCAAAATTTTAATTATTGAGTTGATTGAAACCAATATTTAGATTAATACCTACCATATTATTATTAATGAACTGATCTTTTAAAACAATATTTTTTAAACTAAATTAAATTATTTTAGTTTGATAATAAATTATTCAATTTTTTTTAAAATTTTGATAGAAAATGCATTAATTGTATCATTTTTTATGATAATGGAATATGAGACATGAGTGATTAGAAGAATTGATTACATATTTATTACAAAAAAGGGAATAAATACCTTATTTGATGAGAATTAAAATGTAAAAATAAATATAGAATAATTATGTGGTTTATTGATGTTTGAACAAAATTTTTTTATAAGGGGTAGTTTTGTTCAAATATGTAATTATTTAATGCAATAATTGAGGATGTAGTGGATAAGCAAAAATGTAGTGGAAATAGCGTTTCCTAAAGAGTTTTTATGTATTTGTATATGTTAATTTGTAAATAAATAGTTTCTAATCGAAATTATTATATAGATATAATATAAAGGCAAAAAATTGTCGATATTTCCAATTTAATATTTTTGTAAGACAATTCATCTTGACCCGATCTATCATGTATTAGTGAATTGAACTATAAGATAGTAAGACTCCGTTTAATTAAGATCCATAAGACTAGGAGACCTACTTGCTACTATAATACAAATGATGTGTTTACTGTATTCATTACACATAATATAATACCTTTAATATTATGGGTAATGCTAGGGTCACTCTAATAACATTTAATTTTAGGTACTAAATGATGTGACATCTTATGTGTCATATTGTTAACATAACTTTTTAACTTATAATGGAGCCCATATATTGTCAAATAAGATAACACATTGGAAACCACATCATTTGGTACACAAATTTGAGTGTTCATTGAGTGACTCTAGCATTACTCTAATATTATTCACTTGTATTCAAGACAATTAGAGTGATTCCCTAGGCCATACGATAATTTATTCCCAAAGTAACCGTCAAATCCTATTAGAACTCCAAAGTAAAAATTATCTCAAAATCACTCTCCAAGTTACAATTTATCCCATTTTACCCCGGTTGCGATAAATGTTAGAAATTTTCTTACAAATTAAGATTTGTAAGACTAAAAGACCTATTATAATACAAATGATATGTTACTGTATTCATTACACATAATATGTTTACCTTTAATAGTATTCACTAGTATATATTTGAGATAATTAGAGTGATTCTGTAGGTTATACGGTATTCTACCCTAAAGTAACCACCAAATCCTTCTTAAAATCCAAAAGTGAAAAATGTTAGAAATAGTAAGTAATAGAAATTGGCAAGTGCGTATCACTTGTGGGTTATTTTGGTCATTTAGATTGAGAGTGCAAAGTGGGATTGGTCATTATTTCATAAATTGTTTAATACAATTTTAATAGTAGAATTAAAATGCAACTCCAAATCAATAAATATATATTATTAATATTTAAAATAGGTGTTTAATAAAAATATGCCATTTATTCATTATTAGCATATCTACGATAAATATAATTTCATCACTTAGTTAACTATTTGATATTTAAAACACTTGTTTTAAACAATTAAAATAGAAAAAAAAATACATTTGCTAAGTAATGCGATTAAGACAATTAATTAGATAAGTCAATAAATTTTGTGTAGTCATATTTTTTTAAAGCAAAATAAAAAACTAAAAAATAATAAAATATATGAGGCTAAAATTTAATGAGATATAAAAAGTGATATAGATTGAGATAGAAGATCATGTGCCCTATTTTACCACCAGGTCAAAACCACTGCCACCCAAACTCACTTAACAAACCAAATCCTATCAACGACATACAAAAACAACCAACTTTGCTCGCTAAATTTAGATTGAGCCACCCTAAACACAACACCAAAAATACTAAACGCAACACCATTTTAATAATCAAATTACCTAACTACCCCTCATTAAAATAATTCACCCACCCACACACCCAGCCCCCCCCCTCCACACCCAGCCCCCCCTCCACACCCGCCCCCACCCCCCACACGCCCACCCCCCACCCCCCACACACTTGGTCTCTTCTCAAAATCTCTCTTTCTCTCACTTGGTCTCTCTCTCACCCACACACCCAGCTCATATTTCACTCACACTCTCTCAAAAACTATCTAAAGCATCCAACCCAATTCATAATGAGTTATGATTATAATCCTAACGAAGATGCAACTACTAACAATGATGATTATTTTCGGTGAGTGACCCTAAACGCAAAACTTATTGAATTTTTTTGTATTTGCACTTGTAATTCGGTAAAAAATTCGAACATTTCAAAACATCCGCTAGGTCACGCGGATGTACACTCAAAGAACCGCCATCGACCAATGGATGTTTTGCAAAAGTACCGCGATTTAGAAGCGGATGTTTTGTGGTAGGTTCGTTTTTTTGAAGCGGTTGTTTTTTGGTTGATCCGTTTTTTAGTAGCGGATGTAATTTATTAGAACCGCTTCTGACTAGCGGTTTATAAGAACCGCTACTATGTAGCGGCTCTTTCAGTGAATTTTGCTGGAATTTTTGTGAAATTTTTTTTTCATTATTAAACGGTTAATATGATTTTTTTTTTGTTTGTTGATAGGATTACCAATTCGAAAACGAGAATCATTTATTTCCGGATGTATCTCATTTTTTGTGACGGATGAAAATTTTATTGATCGAGAAGCAGAAAAGTGGGTTAGAGATACCTGACGTCGAGAATATGTACTTTTATGTGTCTAGAAGTAAAAGTAAATTTGATAAGACTCGTAAAATTTGGTTGAGTTGTGAGAATGGTGGAAAACCTCGGTACGATGGTAAAAAAGACTTGAATGATGTGAAGAAAAATGGTTCGAAGAAGCTTCTTTGTAAATTTGAAGTGTATTTGCAGGAAATAAAAGATGATGGTTGGAGAGTTAAAGTTAGCGAGTTTAACAATGCTCACAACCATCCACTTTCAATGGGAGAAAAATGGCACACTTCTGCATCGAAGTTGACAAAGGCTGAGATTGAAAGGGTTGATCAACTTTATAGTGCTAATGTGAAGCGAAATGATATTGAATCTATTGAAGAAGGAAAATCCTGATAACAGAAGTTCGCGAAAGCATGTAGAGAATGCTTTGGTAGGTATAAGAAAGAAGAAGATGAGAAATAAATCAAAAATGGAGTATTTTTTAGATGAGATGCGTCGACTTGGATATATTTTCTGGTTCAGGTCAAAGAAACTTGCCCAAAAAAACAAAGCTTTATTAACTGATGTTATGTTTGCTCATCCGAAGGCTGAAGAGATGTTAGCCTTATTTCCGTACGTTCTCCTTATGGATTCAACATACAAGACTAATAAATATGATTTGCCGTTATTGGAAATCATTGGAGTTACATCAGTGGGGAAGAATTTTCATGTCGCATTTGCATTCCTGAAGAATGAGAAAAGTGAAACATTTGGTTGGACATTACATCAGTTGCGTGCTTTATTAGTTCATGTTCGCCCACCGGATGTCATTGTCACAGATAGGGAATTGGCTCTCATGAATGCAATACGGGACTACTTTCCAACGTCTCAACATATGTTGTGTAAGAGACACATAGCAAAGGATGTCGAAAAGTATGTAAGGACCCTGTTGAGAAGTAGAAAATATACTGCAATATTTATGAAGAGGTGGATGGATATAGTTGAGTCAAGAACTGAGGAAGAATACATAGAACATTGTCGAGAGATGGAAGAAGCGTGGGCAAATACTCAAGCAGTTGTTCGATATGTTAATTCTACTTGGTTGGAGCCCTATAAGGATAGATTTGTCAGTGCTTGGACCAAACAATACATGCATTTCGGTAATCAAACGACAAATAGGTACAACTTATACGTTTATGAATGCAATATATTTATTATTTATGAATGCAATATATTTATTGTTTATGAATGCAATATATTTATTGTAACTGTGCAATATGTTACAGAGTTGAGAGTGCACACTCCCAGTTGAAAAGATGGTTATGCACGTCAGCTGGTGGTTTCGATCATATATTCGATCAAATCCACGATGCTATCGAGCTGCAGTTCAATGAGATCTTGGCTCTATTTGAAAGGAATTTGAATGTAGCTCATCCTTTGACATCCTCAATGTTTATTCTCCGTCGATTAAGATATAAGGTATCTTCTCATGCCCTTGAGTTGCTAGCATACGATTGGAATTCGACACAATGTATGAGGAGCCAAGAGAGGGTGATTCTAAAAGGTGTGGGTGTTTGTTGAGGACAAGTTACGGTTTGCCATGTAGTTGCGAAATGTGGCACATGTCTCAGGAAAATGTCCCGATTGAACCCCATCAAATCCATGTGTTTTGGAAGACGTTGTCTATGGGCGGAGTTCAAGATATGAGTACATCAAGGGAATCTCGCCGATTCGATTTGATCAAAAACCTATTATCGATATGGACGGACTTCGAATCGCAACAATATCACTATGCTAAACAGCTTTTTCGATGTTGTACATCCCCAACTAACATTGAGGAACCGTAAATAGTGCGGCACAAAGGGCGCCCAAAGAAGAACTCGACAAAGAGAGACCTCTCAGGTTTTACAATGTTAAATGTATATGTCACATTACTTTTTACATTTGTGTATAGTATATGATTTATGGCTTAATTTTTATAATTTTCGCATCAACAGGTTATTTTATGGTGCTCATTGTTATTTTATGATAGCAACATATTTCATAAACATAACATGAAAGTATGATGGGGAAAAAGAAAAAAAGGATATAAATTTCTACCCAATAAAACAGAACTGAAGATCGGAGTGCAAATAGTTTCCAAGCATGATATGGTGAGATAGAGAGTAATAATCAAGTAGAACAAGAGAAAGGAAAAGGGAAAACTACGTAAAATGATCGGCATGGGTGGACTTGGGAAGGAGGAGACGGCACCATAAATTCATATGGGTTTTTCCTACCCAAGAACACCATGCCGATTACCTTCTGTAAAATCTCTCTCCTTTTCCATCTTATTCCTTCACCGGTGAGTATCAATCTTTGAGAGAAGGGTTGATATTTATAGTTGAAAATAAGAAAAAAAAAGAGTAAAAACTTTTGGTGATTTGGTAGATCTAATGTGACTCGTTTCCACCGCAAAAAGGGGTGAGAATACGCTGCTTTTATTATAGGATCAATTGAATGGATGGATTCATAATTCATAAAAAGAAAAAGAAAAAGAAAAAAGAAAAAGAAAAAAGAAAAAGAAAAGAAAAAGAAAAAGAAAAAAAGGAAGGTTCAAAGAAAAGGGGGGTTCTTCTGAGATAATCCTTATCAGATTGGGTACTAGCTACGCATCGCTTTACTCCGATCTTCGCCTGCTTTATTGGGTAGAAATTTATATCCTTTTTTTCTTTTTCCCCATCATACTTTCATGTTATTTTATGATAGTATATGGTGCTCATTGCGTGTTTTACCCTTTCCTTATTTATCAAGAGTGAATGACTCTTCTTATTTATAGAGAAGAGTGAATAAATACATTTTTAAATAGATAAAAAAAATATAAATAACAATAAGACCGAGTTTAAAATTTATAAATGCATCACAACACAAACAACAAGTATATCACATAAACATATAGTATATCACAATACATCCTCAAACTGCTGAATAACTTCGTCAACAGTTGACATATAAGTACCCTGGACCACAAGTGAATCTCGCCTGGACCGATGAAGTGCCCTGAGGTGAGGAAGTACGCCTGCGACTCGATCCTCAGCCGATCTACGTGCAAATGCCTCAAAGAATCCTCGATGGATGAGAAGACCTTGGGATGCCTTCAAGGCCGCATCGATCGGGTGATCCACGATGGTTGATCATCCCCATCTCCTCGTTGTCGCCAAGATCATCATCATCATCCTCGCCATCATCATCATCATCAACCGTGGCATCACACGATAATGTGTCCGCTCTCGAAACCACCGCCAGAACCATCTACGTGGTGGATGGAATCCTGCTACACCTGCTCCAAATTTCTTGGTTTATAGAATGATGCTCCCATTGTTGGAAATTCGCGAAGCATCTCATCGTGGACACAAATGTACTTCAACGGCTTTGGACCTCTATAAACCTTTGTCGGGCGGAATACATGACCGGAATAATTTGGATATATCCAAACCGCCTCAAGCAACGATCGGGCATGTATGGCTCAGTGATTTTACGGCAATGAATTATGCCCGAGAACAAACTGATCGGTACCTCATGTGATGGTCTACGAGTAAACGGAGTCCAAGTCACCTAGAAAAATAAATATTAATATAAATATCCAACTATCTTTAATACATTATTTATAAATGATAAATACTTACGGCATCAACAAATATCCGATCGATATACGATACTCTTCGAGTATCGATCATTTCTTCTTCCACCGAGAGTAGAGGTCCATCTCTTAGCATATGGCTCTCGAGAGGTCCATGTCGCCGAAATACTTGGTCTCAATTGAGGAAAGTATTCATATATCCGCACCTACAATAAAATAAAATAGCATCAAATAAAATAATGTCAAATAAATAACATCAAATATAATAGCGCCGAATAAAAAAATGTAAATTTTATAGTATCTAAACAATTTATTTTTATACCGAGAAGAGACAAGCACCCACCATCCTGCCTACAACCAATCTCGATGCTATACCGAGCCGCCAGATAGAAAGGATAAAGTCGCCGCACCCCAAGCGTGATTGGGCATATCACCGATATCCAAAGACATACGGTAGAAAGTGAACATTTACCCGATTCGACGACTTGTCCATGAACAACGCCGTCCCCAAAGAACCACAACAAATAACCAACCATCTCTGGCCGAGCCGACACGCCTCGCCACCCAAAGATTCTTGCAATGTCAAAATCTAATACCACTTCCCTTCACCTCACCGCCCACCCCGGTAGTAGGCAAACGTAGGAGAATGGCTAGAGATGACTTGATCCGGCTAACTTCGACTTGCCAAAATGGGTTTCCCAACCACCGATGTGTAAATGTAATGCACATCGTGCAACGCCGCCATCTCCTCGAACGGTAAATGGAAATCGTTGGTTTCCGGTGCCACCTTTCCACAAAGGCTGATATCAATGGCATGTTCAAGTGCTGCAACATGCACTCCCTCAAGTGTCCCAAGTTACTCATAGTGAGCAACTGAATACTCTCCGTATCATTTATGGTCCAAGGCAATGTTGTTCGGCGGTCAACTGAGCTATGACAACTCAATACCGGCCTCTCCCCGTTGAACATAATAAAATAATCTCTCATCAATATAAAAACAATACTACGTAGTCAATTTAATAAATTTTTTTCAATACTACGTAGTCAATTTAATAAATTTGTGTCAATACTATCATGGTCAATATAATTAATTACTCGCCATTCCATATTGCGATGCAATATGACCAAGAAATCCGTAGTAGCTCAGTTCTCGGTCCACCTCCATGTGGCTCCATCAACATCCAACCATAGACATCACCACCGCTGCCCGAATCATCATCGCCATCATCACCACCATCACCACCATCACCACAACCTCCTACTCGCCTCTACCTCGCCTCTACTATGTGCTCGCCCGCTCGTCGCCGACCAAAACCCAAATCCTCCTCCTCATCGCCCTCTTCATCAACTAACCTGTCTATCTCAGATTGTAGTATATACATCAAGATTCATTGACCTTTCCCACGCCCGGTAACATGCTCGAAGTACTACTCATGCCACCCATACCACTCATGCCGCCATGCCACCCATGCCAACCATACCCCATGCCACCCATACCACCCATAGCGTGCATGCCACTCATATCGCATGCCACCCATACCTGCATGCCATGCATGCATGCCACCCATAAAAGGCATGCCACCCATAAAAGGCATGCCACCCATGCCACCCATCATGTTTAATTCGCCCATCCGCCGATCCTCTCTCGTAATCGGTGAATGTCCTCTCCCCTAAATGGAGCATTATAAGGAGCCTCAAATGGAATATCGCTGGGGTCTGACTCCTTCTATCATCTCCGTGAATAGGGTCCGTGCATAAGCACCCTCATCCCCCTCATTAGTGGATATATGCATCGGATGATTAGCAGCCTCCCGCTGCTCGACGCAGCCACAACCCTATTACGCTAGACCCTCGATCGCTCCGCATGTATCGGACGCTTCCCTCGCCGACGCTCTAATCCATCTATTACAAAAAATAAATACAAGTTAAGTTATGAAATGATAAGTTATCTATAAGTTTATTGGCATAAAACATCCGCGAATTTGTTTCGACATGATTGTTAGATAAGTTTATTGGCATAATTGTTAAGTTTCAAAAGTGGGGTGAATTGTTAAATTTTGTAAAAGTGTAGGGTTAATTGTAACTAAGTTTCAAAAAGTTTAGGGGTTAATTGATAAATTTGAAAAAATGTGGGTTTAATTGTTAAGTTTCAAAAGTGGGGGTGAATTGTTAAATTTTGTAAAAGTGTGGGGTTAATTGTAACTAAGTTTCAAAAGTGTAGGGGTTAATTGATAAATTTGAAAAAATGTAGGGGTTTAATTGTTAAGTTTCAAAAAGTGTGGGTGAATTGTTAAATTTTGTAAAAGTGTAGGGGTTAATTGTAACTAAGTTTCAAAAAGTAGGGGTTAATTGATAAATTTGAAAAAATGTAGGGGTTTAATTGTTAAGTTTCGAAAAGTGTGAATTGTTAAATTTTGTAAAAGTGTAGGGGTTAATTGTAACTAAGTTTCAAAAAGTGTAGGGGTTAATTGTAAATTTGAAAAAGTGTAGGGGTTTAATTGTTAAGTTTCAAAAAGTGTGGGGTGAATTGTTAAATTTTGTAAAAGTAGGGGTTAATTGTAACTAAGTTTCAAAAGTGTAGGTTAATTGTAAATTTGAAAAGTAGGGGTTTAATTGTTAAGTTTCAAAAGTGTGGGGTGAATTGTTAAATTTTGTAAAAGTGTAGGGGTTAATTGTAACTAAGTTTCAAAAAGTGTAGGGGTTAATTGATAAATTTGAAAAAATGTAGGGGTTTAATTGTTAAGTTTCAAAAGTGGGAGTGCATTGTTAAATTTGTAAAAGTTAGGGTTAATAATTTAAATTTCAAAAGTGTAGGTGAATTGTTAAATTTGTAAAAATGTAGGGGTTTAATTGTTAAGTTTCAAAAATGTGTGGGTGCATTGTTAAATTTTGTAAAAGTATAGGGTTAATAATTAAATTTCAAAATGTAGGGGTGAATTGTTAAATTGTAAAAGTATAGGGGTGTTGATTGTTAAATTTCAAAAGTGTATGGGTGAATTGTTAATGTTATAAGGTCAGAGGGGTAAGTTGTTAAATTTCTCAAAGTGTAGGGGGTGAATTGTTAAAGTAATGAAAATGTCAAAATAAATTTATCTAACAATTATGTCAAAAAAAATTTGCGAATGTTTTATCTAACAATCATGTCCAAAATCAATATATCAAATAAATTATCTAAAAAAAATTTCATTTTTTTCGGAAAAATCCAAAAGAACCGCAACTCGATTTTAGCAAACATCCGCGACCACTGCCGATCGTTTTATAAAACATCCGCGACTAATAGCGGATGTTTTATAAAACATCCGCTATTGAGGAGCGATGTTTTATAAAACGTCTACCGGTGAGTCGCGATCTTTTCAATACGTATTCAAAAAAAAAAACGCCAAATACGCTCGATTCTAATCTATTCCAAAATTGAAATGTAGGGGTGAGAGATTGACATGCCCGGAAGTATCCAACTTGAGATTTCTCGATCGCTTGAGTTGGAATGAGTGAGGAGAGATCTTTCTTGAGTCAACTCGGGGAGAGAAGAGAGAGAGAGATCCGACCGGTTTGTGAGGGGGGCAGACCGAGAGACGGGTTTGTGGGGGGCGGTGTGGGAGGGTGGGGGGCTTAGAGAAAGAGAGAGAGAGAGAGAGAATGAGAGAGAGAGAGAGAGAGAGAGAGGGAGACTGGGTGTGGGGCGGCCGGGGGTGGGGGTGGGGGGTGGGGGTGGGTGTTAGTTTAGGGAATTAAATGATAAGGGTAGTTTGGTCATTTTGTTCATTAAATGGTGTTATGCTTTTAGGTTTTAGGTGTTGCGTTTAGGT